>CM024241.1:103671911-103759202 GCA_013421045.1 Propylea japonica | reverse complement strand
ATTATTAGTTAAATATATCTCAGTGGCGTGCCACTTTTTCAGTCAGTTATAAGTGAAACTTCCACACCCCTGTATCTTGGAAACAATTTCTGGAACATTTTAGGAAACTTTTTTCATAAAATGAACTGAGGAATCACCCCCTTGAATTTTCCGCGGCAATTCAAGAACACTCCATATATTTAGGTGAATTTTGAATAAAGAATATAAACAGAACTGTACATCTGCAAAATCTTTCGCATTAATTCAGAAATACTCGACTAATTCAGAGAAAAGCAAGAAAGTCCCCAAAATACACTATTTTTCGAAACAAATACCCAAACATTCGTTTCGTTTTTGAGCGTTTATTCCAAAAGAACAACGTGCTATAGTTGCGTGTCCAAAAAAGCCTGCAGTTTTCGAATTTTGAGTCGAATAATTGGATATGTTTTCAAATATGTTCTTAATCAGAAATCACATCGGGTTCTCATTTTCTATTTACGATTTAAATGATAATTAAAAGACTTGTGCTTAATTACGTAGGGATCTCTAGAAGAGGAAATCTGAAAACTTCAGCTTTGTCACGAATTGGCATATACAGGGTGTTACATAATAATATGTCACAACTTGAGGGGGTGAATCTACATGTAATTTCAAGAAAAAAAGTTTTTATAAACATGGGTTCATAAAAGCTTCGTTACGGAGCTACAGGATGTTGAAATTTCCGAAAAAACAATTTTTTTCTTCATAACTCCTGCAATTTTTGAGATATTCAGTCCAAATTTGGAATGCGAGCTGTTTTCAACAGTCTCCATCATTGCACGTCTTGAATCTTAACTAGAATCTACTGGGTGATTTCTTTCCGGAGCCATGTCTTCTTTTTCCCTCTAAAACTTTTTTGCGGTACTCCACTGATCAGCGTAAGAACAATTTTTGATATCTTCTTTCAATTTAAAAACTTTTTTGACTCCTGTAATTTTTTCGTATCTCTGAGTTGAGTCTCAGATGACAAGCTCTCAAAATAAAAGAAAATTCTGGGCATACCTATCGAACATTTCTATTATTTTTGTTTATTTAGCGAATAAGAAGTGAAACGAAAAAATTACAGGAGTCAAAAAAGTTTCTAAATTGAACAAAAATATCAAAAATTGATTTTACGCTGACCAATGGCGTACCGTAAAAAAGTTTTAGAGTAGATTCTAGATAAGATTCAGGACGTGCAATGATGGAGACTGTTGAAAATAGCTCGCATTCCAAATTTGTACTGAATATCTCAAAAACTGCAGGAGTTATGAAGAAAAAACTTATTTTTTGTTGGAAATATCAACACCTTGTAGCTCCGTAACGAAGCTTTTGCGGACCCATGTTTATATGGACTTCTTTCTTGAAATTATATTTAGATTCATCCCCTTAAGTTGTGACATACTATTATGTAACACCTTGTAGAAACTTTCAAGGTACATGTGGAAATATCTCCGGAGCTTCAGCTTCAAGTTCCAAAAGAATTAAACGAGAGAGCTTCGAGCTCCTAACTTGCTTCGGTACAACTTCATAAACAATATTTGTTTTGTTTATGAAGTTGTACCGAAGCAACGTCTGTCAATACTTATTTTAATAATCCACTTCGTGACTAATCCTTCATAATCTTCGAGAGATCTCTATGAGACCACTTGAGTGTTTCAAGAGCCTCTTTAGTACTAGTGGGCTAATGTAGATCGATTGTATCTCTTCTACTTGTGTCAGAAATGGGATATTTCGTTAAACTAAACAGCTGCAAGCAGGTCTGATTTGATCTTTTAATATTTCGTAATTAGACTCTGAAGATTTATTGCCCATGAAAATTTTATGTCTTCAGAATTTCTTCGATACAATCTGGCACTTGAACGAGGAAGAAGCAGATTATTATCCGGTTCAGCTCTAATGGGTCGATTACATTGAGATACTTTACAAGCTGCTACTGAGCGAATTTGGTAGCTGATTGTAAATTCGCTCAGTGCAATCGTGTTCAAAAACCACAATCTGATTTTAAAAAAACTGTCTACTAAAGTTGAAAGCTGGGCTTCTTTACACGCTAAATCGCTGCCGTTTTGGCTTGTTGACATGTAATCAAGCCGTGTGAAATCACAGTTGTTACTAAACAGTCTGTGAGTTCTATTCTACTCGGTGGTTCCTGGTTCTCGAATTTGAAAACGTTTTGACATTTATCTCAGATCCTTGACAACGATACAAACATAAACCTCACGTGGATCGCTAGATTGTTGGCTACTCAGTGAGTAGACAGTTTTGTGTGTAATCATCACAATCTCACAAGCTACTTCACTCGCTTTTAAATTCGCTCAGTAGCAGCTTGTAAAGTATCTCAATGTAATCGACCCATAACACAAATATTTCTATATGTTGTAAGGATATCGATTAGAAGGTATCAGTATTTCAAAAATTATTTTTCTCCAACTTCTAAAAGGAGAGATTCCATCCTTGAACCAGTCTCAGTTGCTGTGGTTCATAAAAACACTGGAAATGGGTGGCGAGCTGTAGGATTTACACTTATTACAATAAATTGGGACACAATAGGCCTGATGGTCGCAGCATAATAATTATGTTTATTTGTTGTTTTTTCAAATGTCTCCACGAGCCAACCCCGTAAATATCGTCATAACATTTAAGAACACTCTGTTTAAATAAAGCGTTGAAGATTCAGACTTCACGTCAATTCTTTTTATGTGAGTTCATATTCTGACTTGTTTTTATCCAAATCTCTACAACGAGCTATATGGATAAATTCAGGAGTATCAATATCGCCTCTTCCTCAAAACGTTACAATAAATTTTGGTCTTTCCGGTTCCCAATCAATATACTTGAATATATTTACCAATATAGCACGTCTGTTGGTCATCAAACTCTAAAATAACGAGTAGTTTTATATTTTTTCCAGACTTGTTCACCTTGAAAATCGCTAACAATTGGTTACATGCAAAATGTTTATTTTGCATCTTCAATTCGCTTCATAAGTTCTTGCTTTTTACACGCTTGTTCCTAGGGGAACAGCGCAGTTTTTGACTTCAAACCTTGAAACTTTCAGTGTAGGTCTCAAGATTCGAAAAGGAAAAATGAATTCATGAATGAAACTTCAGCATATTCAAATTCGGTTTATCGTTTTCCCAATATGAACAATCGTGCCGAAGCTTCTGATACATGTAGTAGATCAATTCATTGAAAAAATCAAACCTGAAATAGTAATAGTTATTCGAACTATTAATCGCTGACTTATTTTGAAAATAATGGACCTTTAGAAAATCATTTTCCGTTTTTCCTTTCTTATCAGGTTTTCGAGAAAAAAATTGTTGAAATCACCGAAATAATCAAGCGTATACAAACGATCAGAATTGGCGGTTGAGTGTGACGTACGCGTAAGCATTCATTTTATTTTTTTAATGTTGAATCACATTTTAGAAGGAAGCCAACTTTTCATTCTATTGTGAATCGTTATCCCCACTAATTATGTTGCTCGTACGTCATCAGAGCGATGTTTGAACTTATAAGTAAAGAAATCGCATTTTCAATTCTCAATTCGAATAAAATCACAGTGGAACTTCCCTATAATGAAAGCGCTAAATCCACAAAAAAAATCGTTATAAAGAAATTTCGTTATACAGAAAATTTCTTTCTATAATCGGCAATGTTGTGGTTGACTTCACTGATAAATTTAAATTTATCATTCAAACTTTAGCACTTCCTTTCGACATTTTCTCAAAACTTTTATACTAGCCTAAATGTTAGATTGAAACCAAACAGCCAGGGGTGTATTTAAAACTGTTTCAGAAGGATCTCTCTGCCCGCCGTAATTATTGAGTCTGAGGTCAGGATTTATTACGTACGTCCAGAAAATTTTCGGAAAAAACCCACCTTTATACCTTCTTATTAATACCCATTCAAAGAGTGATGTTCTTTGAATATTTCGTTATAGAGCGAATTTGTTTCGTTTTAGAGGGTGTTTTCAACATGGAATTTTGATTCAAGGAGCAATGTCTTTACGAAATTCGTTATACAGAGAAATTCTTTATACAGACGTTCGTTATAGGGAAGTTCCACTGAACTTGAAATTTTTTATTAATAATATTTGGATAGGTATATTTTTCACTACTCAATGGTGTCACATGAAAAAACCCTATATTTCAACACACTTGGAAATGCCCATTAATAATTCAAATCAAACTCTGGGTCTCCTTGACCTAGAACACGCAAATCGTCAATTCTCTTTCACGTGGCACCAAAGGAAAAAGTCTCAAGGTGTTAAATCACAAGATCTCGGTGGCCAATGTTGATCACCTCTTCGAGAGATAACATGGTTCAGAAACTTTTCCTGCAAAAGATCAATGGTTTCGTTGCTTGTGTTACACGTAGCGCCGTCTTGTTGAAAGTAAACGTTTTGGCTACGGTAGCAATATGTCAGCTGTGCTTGAGCGACGTGCACAGGTTTCATTCTTTACCTCACTAACTTGTCCCAACAGATTGAATTTTTCCACCAATTTATTTATTGCGGTCCGACAAGGTGCTTGAAGACGACTAAAAATGTTCGAGTTTTCACCATTTTTATAGTGTATATATAATATACAGGTTTGGAAATTCACATCTGAAATATACGATATACAATGCATCAGACAGAGAATTCTTCCCTCCAGTTGCACAGATGAATAGTCGAGACAATCACTTGCTGTAACACACTGAGTTCAGTTGTCTTACTTCTTTATTCTAGTCTTGTCTCTCTCTTATCGTTTAGAGGAGCGTAATTCTTTAGTATGGTAGGCAGGCAACAGTAAATACTTGAATCGAGTATTACGGGCAGCCTGACAAATTAAAAATTCTATACGTGTAGTGCGGGTTCCCTACCATACTGCGATAAGAGAGAGACAAGACTAGATTATTGCAGTAAGACAGTTGAATTCATTCAGTTATCGCACTTGATTATCTCGCCTATTTATCTGTGCAACTGGAGGAAAGAATTCTCTGTCTGATGCATTGCATTTCCTATGTTTCCGATGTGAATTTCCAAATCGGTATATAATTTCAATGCGTTCTTCAAGCGTGTACCGTTCCATTTTTATCAATGGCTATAGTTTCTACTTGTTCAATGTCAAAAAATGACAGCTTCAAACGTGACTACCGAAATGGCGGGCTATTCAAAATAACACCTCTTATTTAAAAACCCTTTATTTAGGTATCGGTAGACATAATTCTCCACTTTCAAAGTGTGCACGGAATATTATTTTGAGCTATCGTTATTAGCGATAATCCTTTTTGTATGATTATGAAAAATACCAAGAGGACAACCTGTATAATTTAGTCAAATCAAACTCCGGATCGCCCTGACCTAGAACACGCAAATCATCAATCAAATTTCGGCGATCCAACGCATTCTATCGAGTTTTTCGAACTCTGTTCTTAAATTTCGATGCTATACGAACACCTTTTTTCTACCTCAATGCAGGATTGATGTAACAGGTTGCGGCAACTGACGTGCTCCGACAAACAAATAGACAGCAAGGTCGAAGATGATCATTAGCATAATATTAATTCGTTTTTACACGTAGGTAACTGATTGCATAATCGATTATTTGTTATTTGTCTTGTTATTATACGACTTCGATATGAGATATTGTTTTTTTCTGATCGCTGGAGATCAATATTAAGGATGATTCACATTATCAGACATGCAACGACACGGCACGGAACGACAAAGACCCGATAGTTGCGGCAGCAATTCACATTATACGATACGTATTCGACATCTCGACGGGTTGTTTGTAATGAATTAGTTTTTGCTAAACAAAATTAGAAGCGTAGTGCTACAAAGTGAGCAACCCTCGTGTGTCATGTTTAGAAATTTTACCAATAAAGATCTAGCCATAATGGCTGTATTGCTTGATGAAGATGACGAAGCCGTAAAGAAGAAACAAAAACGATTATGGGTGCATAAAATGTTACAAAAACGTAAAACTGAAGGAGAATATCATACTTTATATAAAGAACTGGTAGACGACGAAAGAAAATTTCACCAATATTTCCGAATGTCAAAGTTTCAATTTCAAGCAAGTACGCGTCACGTACAGGCACAGACACGAAAAACATTCTTGCCAAGAATGTCGGTCCGCTTCGTCGCTGCCTTTACGTGTCGTTGCTGCGTCGTTGTCTGTTAGTGTGTACATCAGTATTTATTTATATAGAAAGAATGGTTTGTCGTGTCTTTGTCGTTCCGTGCCGTGTCGTTGCATGTCTGATAATGTGAATCATCCTTAATGCCGCAAAATTGATTGCTACACATTTTCGCAACTTTTGTGGTAGGGGTGGAGTCTGAATATCTCTAGTAATGGGCATTAACAGTATATGTTAAAATACACTACTGGAAAAAATTAAAGGATCAAAAAAAAATTCCAATTTTTTCGGCCATTTTCAACAGGCCGTAACTTTGAGAGGAATGGTCGTACAAGGAATTTCAAAGTAGGAAATTGTAGCTCCAAGTGTCTAGTTTTTGGATTAGAACTTCAAAAATTTTAAGTTTCAGTGGTTTTCGAGTAATGATAGAAAAATCAGCAACAAAAAATTTCTCGAAATTTTACCACTTTTTTTTTCTTGTCTACGAGCGTGCAAATTTTATTTTTGCATAATCGTTATAATGATGGGATACTTTGTTAATTCAGCTTCAATTTATTTTTTCATTGATCTCAATACGTCCACTTCCCGCCGAGATATCGTTCTTCAAATGGAATAGGATCCATTTGTCTTTGATTATCGATTTCTCAGCAACCAATGGTCGCACAGAAAATTGAAGGTGGGTTTCAAGACATTAAATGAACTCCGATTAATGAACAACCATTGCTTATTCATAGAAATTTTTTTTGTTCATGTCGCATCAATATAAAAATTTAACAAAAAAAGGGCTTTTGGTGGTTTCTTGGAAAATCTACCGCTGGATCGAAAATGTTGAGGAAACCAATAATGTTAAGTGTGACTTTCACAGTTCAATATGTTGATAAAATCCTTACGAAGAGTCAACTCAATCCAGCGAGCCGTTTTTTTGTTTGACTCGATTGAATTTTTGAAAAAGAATAAGGATCACGTTTTTTTATCTGAGAACCTCATAATCTTCAAAAAAGGCAAAAAAAGAATTTTCTCGAGCTTTTTCCACATTTTAATTGCAGTATCCTATCATTATAACGATAATGCAAAAATAAAATTTCCACGCTCGTAGACAAGAAAAAAAAGTGGTAAAATTTTGAGAATTTTTTTGTTGCTGATTTTTCTATCATTACTCAAAAACCACTGAAACTTAAAATTTTTGCAAGCGAGGTTCAGGCGTTCATAATGATTTGCCAAACCAAACTGAGAATAAATCACTTGACATCTGTTAAATCGGTCTCCATCTTGAACAGTAATGCCAACTTAAAGTCCTATACCACGAAAAAAACACCCTTTATAATTCTAAAGAATACAACCATTATTATACTCTACTTTCATATTTCTACTTGCGTTATACGCATCAAACCATTTTCTTTGTAACATGTATATTATCATTATTTCTTTCACAGCGGAGCCACTTGCCGAAGAGCTACCACCCGAAGATCTACCCCTGCTTCCCTGCCATGTCTGCAACAGGACCTTTCTACCAAAACCGCTCAAAAAGCACATTCCCATTTGCGAACAGGCGCTACGCAGGAAACGTAAACCCTTCGATTCGCTCAAGCAAAGGGTGGAAGGTACCGACATGGCCCCCTTCTACCAAAAGAGCTATCTGAAGAGGAGCAGTCCGGAAATGAGCAGCTTGGCTCAGGCAGGTGACGTGTACGGTAACAACAAGGTCAGCAAGTGGAGGGAGAAACATTTCGAGCTGCAGAAGACGATAAAGAACGCCAAAGGTAAGTTGCACCATCCTGTTGAAACCACATATTGTTTGAATGGATACCATCAAGACCAGGTACGAAAAACTGGATAAAATTCTATTGCTCTAAGATCATAAAGAAATTATATTTATTGGATTCGCAGACTTCCAATTTTTTCTACTCGTCCAAAAAAAACCTACTCTCTGGACTTGTTTCGTAAATTGGTATTATCCACGACTATTGTAAAATCCGTCCATTGTACGTCTCTGTGCTCAGCCATAATAATACCCATTAATCACAAGAAATAATGAGATATTAATCATTGCTGTCAGATGCTTCATAGATTTAGCTTTGATATAATATTCTCTAAGAGATGTTGTGTGGGCAAACAAGCATATGCATGTCGATGGAAAGGTGCGGATATACAAATCCTGTGTTAGACCTATCCTAACCTATGGTATCGAGACTCGAGCTGATACTAATAAAACAAAGAGTATCCTAAGAACAGCAGAGATGAAAACTCTCAGAAGTATAGCAGGAAAAACACTAAGAGACATAGTTAGAAACACCGATATAAGATCTCTCTGTAAAGTGGAGGATATAGCGAGATGGGGCAGGAAGGGGAGAAGATATTGGCGAGACCACGTAGAAAGAATGGATCATGACAGATTAGCATACATCGCTAAGGACGGGAAACCAGCAAGCAGAAGGCCATTAGGGAGACCGCCAAAACGGTGGAAGGATAGCTGGAGCTCAATCTCCCAAGAAGACGCAACCCACTGAGGAGACCTTCATAATGAACAGATCTTAAGGTCTATAAGAATGAAGAAGAAGAAGAGATAATATTCTTTGAATTGGTATTTCTTCAGAATTCTAAAGTACCTCAACTAACAAATATGGGTATACCTTGTCAATCAAGGGCCAAATCTACTTTTATTATATGAATTAAAGCATTTCTCCTTACAAATATACAATGACCATTTTTCCAAAAATTTCTCATGTGTCAACTTGAATTTTTCCACGCTTATCATTGAAGGGTCTTGTCGCGGTTGCCAAATGTTGAAATCTTCAAGAAATATATTCAGTAGTCATGGATAAAGTATAGTACGCAACTCGCGTATAATGGCTATTATTCACTCGGTTATTTGGTCCACTCGCCTACGGCTCGTAGCCTAAACGTCACCTCTTGAAATATAGCTATCATTATACGCTCGTTGTATAATATACTATTTCCAGTATTGGTAGAGCACTAGAAAGATAGGTATGCCAGACAGGCTGACTGGGTCCAACCATAGACTCGAAAATTACAGATGGTAATGTCAATCTCTCAGTTATTGTGCTCTATTGTTAGTTGCGTGCTTTTTTTGAAGAATAGTTAATAGAAAGTATTGAATTTTTATTCAAAACAATAAAGTTGGAGACTAGACAGGTAAGCATAAGCATTAATTCGATTACTGATTTCATTTCATTCGAATTGTTCTGTAATTTTCGAGTCTGTGGTTGGACCCAGCATGGCTGTCTGGTATACTCCCCTTTTCAGAGCCTAATGCCCGATTGCACCGTTCGTCTAAGCAACCTTTAAGCCCTTAAGTGACGTTTATTCCATTGATGAAACGTCATTTCAGGGCTTAAACGTTGCTTAGACGAACGGTGCAATCGGGCATTAGTAAGGCTCTGAAAAGGGGAGTATACCAGTCAGCCATGCTGGGTCCAACCACAGACTCGAAAATTACAGAACAATTCGAATGAAATGAAATCTGTAATTGAATAAATGCTTATGCTTACCTGTCTAGTCTCCAACTTTATTGTTTTGAATAAAAAAATCAATACTTTTTATTAACTATTCTACAAAAAAAGCACGCAACTAACAAAAGTGCACAATAACTGAGAAATTGACATTACCATCTGTAATTTTCGAGTCTATGGTTGGACCCAGTCAGCCTGTCTGGGGCCCGATTCTTGAAAAATCTCTCATGCGAGAATTGCATTTCTCTCTCAGTGACCGAGAGAATCTGTATTCTCGAATTCTCTCCTGACTGAGAACGAGTTCTCTACTACTAACTGGTAAGAGAGATGACTATTTCCATAGGAGAGTCAGGAGAGAATCACAGAATGGAGCAACTATTCTGTGTCTAGTGTTAAGTGTGACTGAAATTATTCGAATTATGCGTGAGAGAAGTGAGATGACATCTCGTATAGGAATAGTCGAACGAGAGTTGTCATCTCTACGAAGTTCAAGAATCGGGCCCCTGGCATACCTATCTTTCTAGTGCTCTAGCATTAGTATTGGGTCATCTATAGAAAAACTTACAGCTTTTTTTCGTCGCATGCTTTCACTCTGTGTAATCTCTGTCATAAGTAATGATAAATTGTCAAAATTTTACATTCAACGACAATGTCATTATTCAAGTTTTTCCACGTTTGGCAATGAAAGATTTTTCAAGAGTTCCCATTTAATTTTTCGAGCAAATCGGGAGTAACGTTACATAGTCCACAAATAATACTCTATAAATTCGTTCAATAGTTTTTCAATTCGAAATGAATTTATTAAGATGTTGGAGATATTATAAATTCTGAATGAAGGTGAGATACCACCTTTTTTTATTATTTTTAGCAATATTTGAAATGTCACGAGTTAGATTAGATTTAGATTAGATTAAAGAAGGGGTGAGTAGGCTAAGAAGACCTTGCAGCACCTTCATCTCAAGATCTATTGCGCAACCCTGCGCTGTTACGCATTTCGACAGCAAGATCTTGAAAAACCCTGTTGGTTTTCTGGGTGCTCCAAGTCTGGTTCCCTCTGAACAACTACATCTCATCTGCGAACCTCCCTAGTGATGTAGTGATCAAGAAAGTAAGCTCTGAGAAAAACTTCAGGACATTGCTAAGTAAAACAGAGGAATGAGAACGGGAATACACCAACTATAACGTCCAAGAAAATACCATGAATTGGTATACAGATGGTTCTAAAACCTCTACAGGAGCTGGCGCTGAAATATACGGGCCAAGTACCAAGTGTGCACTGTCGCTAAGCTCCTGTATGAGCGTCTTTCAATCGGAAATCTTAGCTATTGAAAGATGATTAGATATAAATCTAAAAAGAAACTATCAGAAGTGCGATATAGCTATACACTCAGATAGTCAAGCTGCTATTGAAGCACTGAGCTCCTACGTCATCGACAAAAAGATGATGTGAGAGTAGTGGGACAAACTCAATGAGGTAGGCAAGAAAAATAAGTCTTTCTAATCTGGGTTCCCGGCCATTCGGGAATCAAAGGAAACGAAGAGACCTGTACACTTGCCAAAGAGGGCGGACGAATGTCACTCATTGGCCCAGAATCCTTTTGTGGTATAGGTAAATGTACTTATAAGGAGTTTCTGGAGAAGGAGAAAGCCGAGAGGGAAAAACTCTGGCGGAATCTCCCAGGGATGGATCTTTCCACTAAGTTCCTTCGGAACTTTGAAACAGCAGGATCCAAAAAATATCTGGATCTTGGTAAGAAACAATTACACCTCCTCACTGGCTTTCTCACAGGACACTGTCACCTCAGGAAGCACCTGTTGAGGATGAGATTGTCAGATACTGAAGAATATAGGTTCTGTGGGGAGGAGGAAGACACCCCCATTCACCTATAGTCCGTTCACGAAAGGTTGAGCCGTCGGTTGGCCATGGAAATTTAGCATATTCCACTGTGTATATTGAAATTCTAGGTTGTGTTCTATATTTTCTGTCAGATTGATACGCAATGTTGTCAATATTGCATAGATTTCTCTGATAACTCGCAATCTCGTCGGACGAGGCCGAGTACATTCGGCAACGTTGACTTTATTTTACTT
The DNA here is from genome assembly GCA_013421045.1 of Propylea japonica. Classification (NCBI taxonomy): domain Eukaryota; kingdom Metazoa; phylum Arthropoda; class Insecta; order Coleoptera; family Coccinellidae; genus Propylea; species Propylea japonica. Next base: position 103,747,515 of record CM024241.1, on the reverse strand, counting down.
TATGACAGTAAATACTGCCAACTTCAGATAAATAAAGAAACGCCTTCTATGTGCTCAACCTTTCGTGAACGGACTATAGTCACAGAATGCTTTGGAATTGGGAGCCTAAGGAGAGAATGCCTTGGGCGAAAAACTTGTAAAAGTGAGGATCTAGCCACGTTACTGAGATCTCAGTAAGAATGACCTACTGAAATCCGAATACTTTCTGGATTCCAAAGGAAATTTTTGGAATGATCCACTGCCGGAAGAATTCTGCAGTGATTCTCTTTCAATTACTCCCTCCTCCAAAAACTCTTTTTTTTGCATTTGCCTATACCACAGAAGGCTTCTGAGCCTCTTTATTTCCATTGATCTCTATAATCATCATAAGTCCAGACTAAAGAAACCTTAGCTTAGAGTCTATGACACAGGAGTGGAAGTTAATGCTAAAGTTGCTCTTTTCACCGCCATCTCTCGGTTTCAGTTCATAAATCATTTATTTAATCAGGCTTTTATAATTACAGGTAGCAACACCAGGTCAGATATGAGCACACACCCGCCCTCGAGCAATTCAGTAACCCCAAATAGAAAAACCGGCCCCCTTAACGTAGGCCAGACCTCTTCGAACGAACGTTGTCCCGTTTGCGACCGGTCGTTCGGTCCGAAGGCCTTCGACAGACACGTGGAATTCTGCAAGGAGCAGAGGAACAGGGTTCAGGTCCACAAATCTCCCGCCGTCGTACAACAGGCTAAGGAGAGGTTGGAGGCAAGGATTAACTATAGGGTACCGCCCCTTAGGCAGGTAGGTGTTTGACAGCTGTTTGACAGGGTTCTAGCGCCCAGAGTTCGTGGAACTCTGTTTTACTGGTATTCTAATATCGATACAAAAACATGCAAGTATAGATCTATAATTACTATGGATACAGAAAATAATAATACATAATAACAGAAAATCGAACACTTTGCTACATTTGTGAGAGAAAGACATATGCGATCTTATCGAAAAGAAAAGAGATGAACCAAGTTTGTGGGCAACTTGGAAGATGTAAACAAATATTCATGTGACCACTGGCTTTGCCTTGTCCACAAGGAGTTGATGCGTTGAATATAATATAAGTTATACTAATTTCTGAATTAAAGTCATATATTTTTCGGTATATTCCATTTGGAATGATTTAATCAATAAACAAAACACCGTTCTTATTTGACAACTGACATTTAATACAATAGCTCCATCACATTCGACCAAGTGACCTCTCTTTCTCATGCGGTGTCCATTCTTATTAGGTCTATGCATGCAAGTCGCGATTGTAGGCTTTGACCTCATCCTATTGGGAACTCCAGACCAGCGATAAGCACCCCAGTGACGATTCTGCACAACAAACTTGACTAGTAGTATATTGGTAAGGGTGTTACATTCCAATGCTACCTTGAGGTCTATTGTGTTTCCCATCAGAGCTCTCTAGTTCCAGAACCCAATGAATTACGCTGAGGGAGCTTCAAGGAGACTAGATCCGCTTTTATCTTGTAATTATCCTCTTCAAGAGATTCTTCGCAATGGCGAGGCATTCTGTTGACCCAATTTCCATCATATGCTCTCCAAGACGACAAAGTCCATTTAGTTTTAAGTTTTAGTTTAAAGAGAGGTTACAGTTCAATGCGACCCTAAGGTCTATTGTGCCAACTTACACAGCTGTTCTGGCCAAACCCTTCACAGCTCGCCTTCCAGTTCCAAATATCTAATGAAATCTAATAACTGTGAAGGCTTCAACGAGGCTAGTTCCTCACTCTTACAAGTTTTTCGCCCAAGGCATTCTCTCCCTAGGCTCGCAATGCCAAATCATACCGTGACTAGGTGAATGGAGGTTTCTTCCTCCTCCCCACAGAACCTACACTCGTCAGTGTCCAATAATCCCATCCTCAACAGGTGCTTCCTTAGGCGACAGTGACCTGTAAGAAAGCCAGTGAGAAGTTGTAATTGCTTCTTACCAAGATCCAGATATCTTTTGGATCCCGCTGTCTCAAAGTTCCGAAGGAATGATCCATTCCTGGGAGATTCCGCCAGAGTTTTTCCCTCTCGGCTTTCTCCTTCTCCAGAAATTCCTTCTCATAGGTACATTTACCTGTACCACAGACGGGTTGTGGGCCAATGAGTGACATTCGTGCGCCCTCTTTGGCGAGTGTATTGGCCTCTTGACCCAGATTAAAAAGACCATATTTTTCTTGCCTACCTCATTGAGTTTGTTCCGGCACTCCCAGATCATTTTAGAGTCGATGACGTAGGAGCTCAGTGCTTTAATAGCAGCTTGACTATCTTAGTGTATGGCTATATCACACTTCTGATAGTTTCTTTCTAGATTTATATCCTGTTAGGAAGCCAGTAAGGATTCTTAACTTATTCTTGTTGCTGAGATTCGAATATTTTTTGGAACTTGCAGTGTTGAACTTTTTGGAGGTGCATTTGCCTACACCACAAAAAGGGTCTGGGCTCGTAACGTAAGTGGCGTTTGCGCTCCCTTTCTGGCTAGTGTGTTAGATTAAATGGCCAGGAACCCAGACTTAGAGACCTTGTTGTTCTTACCTACTTCATTGAGTTTCCTTGGGCACTCTAAGATTAGCTTTGAGTCCATAACAAAAGGGTTCAGTGGTTTAATAGCAGCTTGATTATCAGAATTAATGACTGTGTCACAACATTGATAGTTCCTTTCCAGGTTTCTGTCTTTGCATCTTTCGATTGTAAATATTTCTGTCTGGAAACCACTTGAATGTTATCCTAACTGCGCCGGTACTTTTCATGGTTTTGGAGCCATCTGTACTCTGTACACCATTTGCAAAATTCGACTTGAACTGGCGCGTAAAATGTTGAAGTCTTGATAAAAACCATGACGAGTTGATGTTGATGAACTTCCACGGACTCTCTCAGTCTTAGTTTCGATATTTTCGGGTGTACGCACTCTACGAGCATGCTCACGTGTTGGCGCATCAACAATGGATATTAGCGATAAACTTGCGTTTACGTTGGCCATTTTCTGGAACCAAATTTTGTATGACATTTTCTTGCGAATTTCGACCAACTGCATCCTGCCAGAGTGATTAATTTTATTATGTATTATCTTTACAGTCCAAAAGATCGTTGGTGCGCGATAAGTACCTTCCTGCTAGTCAAACCAGCGTCCTACTCAGGTCCAATTCGACCGTCCAGGCAAAGAGCACGACTTCTATTTCTTCGTCGGTAACAAACATGGCGCCCAATCGAAGACAGGTGAACAACGAACGTAGCGTAGAAAGGAACAACAATAAGAAAGAGAGAGAGGCGACTAACAAGACTAGGTTGGACAGAACTATAGGAGACTGTGGAGACACTAAGGAGTCATTGAAAAACGAAACAAGCAGCACTAAGAGGTGAGTAATAATGTTAATAGATGATGTTTCAATATTTGGGAACTTATATCTCTAAAACGGCTTATTTGTGGACCCGTGTTTGAGTTTATGAAATTTTTTCACTTTGTTTTTCGACATCCGGTAATATATTCGTAGTGAATTTGCACAGTTGAAACACCAGGTTTCATTAGAAATAATTCAAATTGACGGTCAGCGATTGGTGAGCGCTCTCTTTTTCTTTATTTTGGATCGATTCTTTTCTTTCAAATGCACCAATAACTATGTAGGGATGTACACACAGAATATAAACAATTGAAAATATTTATCAGGTATTTGGATTTATTTCGACACTCCTTATTACATCATTACATTATTTCACCGACGTTTCGGTCACAAATCGGACCTTTATCAAGGCTAAAAAAAAAATTTTGAACATTTAAAACTCAGACATGGAAAATTTGTTGATACACTTACATAATGACTTCACAGGAATTGAGTTACATTTAAAATTGTCTTCAACATGTATAGAGTAGGCCTCTTTATATTTAAAAATTATATTCAATTCAAGACGTGGCAGTAGGTTAGAACTTGTGGAAATCATAGAACATTATAGGTTAGAATTAATGACTGTCGTCTTGAACCTGACATGTGACCGTAGAAGTTGATAAAGCGGAAATTTTTGATTATTTTCTTGGAGGTATTAACAGACTATTATATATGAAGCTGAGTCCATTGACATCTTCTCTAAAATTTACTGTTCTGTTTAATGTTATTTGGATCATTTCACTTATGTTTCTTCGATACCTGTTGTTTTCATGGTCGAGTATTGTCGTTCCCTCGAAATTGAACTTGTGACCCTCCCTGTGTGTATGTACAGTAAGAGCAGTTTTGTCCCTGTGTGTGATGACCTACTGCCACGTCTTGAATTGAATATAATTTTTAAATATAAAGAGGCCTACCCTATACATGTTGAAGACAATTTTAAATGTAACTCAATTCCTGTGAAGTCATTATGTAAGTGTATCAACAAATTTTCCATGTCTGAGTTTTAAATGTTCAAAAATTTTTTTTTAGCCTTGATAAAGGTCCGATTTGTGACCGAAACGTCGGTGAAATGAAGTAATAAGGAGTGTCGAAATAAATCCAAATACCTGATTAATATTTTCAATTTATAAACAGCATGGATAAAATTATGAATACAAAAATATAAACAATGTGCCAATCTATTTTTTTCGTATGATACCAGAGCTCAGGGAAAAACCCCAGTAGAAAGAACACTGTCTCGTCGTTCCAACAAAAATAACACTTATAATGTCAGTTGCAGGAACGTCCATTAAAATTTAAAGGTCCATTAAACTCTTAATCCTCCATTATTACAAGGAACTAATGGAGGATTAAGGATTTAATAGACCTTTAAATTTTAATGGACGTTCCTGCAACTGAGCAAAAAACTATTTGAATATTGAAGGATTTCTTCTTTATCAAGTCCAATCGATAAACCTCTCCAAAACGCCTTCGGAATTCTGAATCTAAAACGAAAAAATCGAAGCCTAAAAGGAACAAGAAAAATAAAATGATTGAAACCCAATTGAATCGATTTAAAATTAACAACCCACACTAAGAGTAGTGTTAGATATCTATACCCATCCAATTATTCACTTAAAACTTATTTAAGTGACTAATTTTTGATAGAATATTGAAAATGCGATTTCTATAAACGTAAGTTCAAACGTCGTGAATGGTCAGTAACCATCGTTTAAAACTTCGATTCAACATTCAACCAATGAAATCATCGAGATATAATAGAGAAGAGACGCTATGACATACAATTGAGTGAGGAAAAATAGTACCACTGGGCGGGGCTAAGTCGGGGACCACTATGGCGAAAAGTTCAGGGTTAAATTAAGTTGCCAGTTTTTTCTGTTTAAAAATTTCACCCAAAAAATACGACGTGTTGGGTCTTTAGGAATCCTGTTCGAATTAGGCCAATTGAATATCAAATAAACAATTTTTCTTCTGGCGGTAATATAAACATATAAAAAGATATCAGATTACCAAGACAGACTAGTAAAAATTTCGAATGCGGATCAGTTCAGTACTCCTTGCAGTGCACCATACTATTCTATTGTATATTATTAAGCAGAAAAAATCACAAGGCGCAAGAATCACAATTCCACCAGAAAATTCAACGATTGTCAAATTTGACGTTAGGCGGTAGTAATATGGCGTATCTGATACCACGTTTATTTCAATGATGGCAACTCTATACTATCCTATCTCTATGAATGAAATGAAAGCTAAAGCGTATGTCAAACTCAACCGCCATTTTTGAACGTCTGTGGATTTATTCCGACAAGAATACGACAAATGTTACTCTAACATTTTATTATCCTGAGTAACAAACACACAATGATTCCTACAAAAAATTCACTAACTCGTCGGTATGCTAACCGCACCATCTCCCTTCTGGTCATGCGCCTGCGCCACAAGCTCAGTAGGCGCCGACCTCAGCGTGAACACCACGGCCACCCGGCTCAGGACGTCGTTTCCGTTCTTCTCCAGGTGCCTCACCCAGGACAGCAGGGAGTCCTTGCTGGAGGTGCCGGTTGCGCAGATCGCGAATATGGTGCCGTCGTCCTGCTCGTGCACGGTTTTTCTGTCCACCAAGTGCTTGTGGACGGGAGGTTTGAGGTTAAATAGGGGCACCTCGATGTTGGTGACGTCGTCTTCGTCGTAGGACGCGGCGTTAGCTGGTGGTGGGGTCGGGTTGCCTCTGAGGATGAAGTAGTTGACCTGGAATTGATCCAAAGATTATTATTATTGTTGGAGTTGATTTATGATACCTACTCAAATATTTACTGTCTTCAAAAGTTTTCAAAACTACTGTCTCGCATAAATAACAGATGTTTTAGGTCTTATGATCAAATCATAACATCTATAACAAGCGTCGAGATATAATAGAGAAGACACGCTATAGGCCTTTTCGGAAACTTACTCAGAGTTACTGACTCGATCCATCGGGTCACGTGACGGATCTACTCGGGTGACGGACCCGGGTTTTGTGTATACGAACACATCAGGTTTAGGATTTAAAGTCGTATCAATAACATAACCAAACAAATTTATGAATTTATTTTTTCGATCCCAGTCTATTCTCGGATTGTCCCTAGCTATGCTTACATTTATTGGCTTCTGTTGATTATTTCTTATAATTTCTCGTGTACCCTTCCATGTTTAATAACATTTTTTACTACCTATGTTAGAGAAGTGGGAAATTTATTTTTCCAGTTCCAATTTATTTACTTATTTTCTCTAGCTTTGCTTGGATTTATTGGCTTCTGTAAAATCTTTCTTCTAATTTCTGGTGTGCCCTCACATGTTCAATGTTATCTTCGAGTACCTATATTAAAGAAGTAAAAAAGGCTTTTACGCAGAAAGATCTGCATACAAAGTTATGAAGAAGTTGTTGCACATTATTTTCTCGGCTCAAGGAACCACTCATTTTACAATGACCCAAATTCTCCTCTCTTTCATGAGTTTTTAGGAATAGAATATATGAAATTACTAAGAAAGGGGTAGAAGACTTATTCCCGTTTTTTTCAAATACAAAATTGAACTGCAGTGCGCATGCGGTGACTCTAGAACCCTACTCTCGAGTAGGGTTACGATAAATCAACCTGGGTCAGTGATCGAGTTAATAGCCCCGTACTTTCCGAACACGGGTTGGATGTTCGGGTTAGGTAAACGAACGCCAAGGTTAGGGATCGAGTTAACCCGAGTAAGTATCCGAAAACGCCTTATGACATGCAATTGGGTAAGGAAAAATAGTACCACTGGGCGGGGCTGAGTCGGGGACCAATATGGCGGAAAGTTCAGGGGTGAATTAAGTTGTTAGTTTTTTCTGTTTACAAATTTCACCCAAATTATACGACGTGTTGGGTCTTTAAAACAATTTTTTTTCAGGCGATAATATACACATATAAAAAGATATCAGAATACCAAGACAGACTAGCAAAAATTTCGAATGCGGATCTGTTCAGTACTCATCCCTACCTGTGATATGTTTTTTCTCTAATTTTCTTCTTATCTGTCTTTTCTCTGCTTGAAGAAAGCCTTACAGTGCACGAAACCATTTTATTGTATATTATTAAGCAGAAAAAATCACAATTCAACTAGAAACAGGAGCAAGAATCACAATTTCTCCAGAAAATTCAACGATTGTCAAATTTGACGTTAGGTGGTAGTAATATGGCGTATCTGATACCACGTTTTTTTTAATGATGGCAACTCTATACTATCCTATCTCTATGAAAACAAGTTTGTTGTATTTGAGTATTTCTTATAATTCTCAACAGCGATGTAACTTGACAAGATGCAACCGCCTACAATTCATCAAGAAACATTCTTATTTAGTGAATATTAAAAAATCGTGATGTAAACAATCAAAAACAACACTCATCAAAACTAGTCGAGCAAGCTAGTTGTCGCAGTCTCTTAATAAGAAGATAAAATAATAAGGCTTTCACATTTTTTTCTCGTGTTTGTTAAATAATGTTGGGCGCAAATGGGGCCTCCTTTCGTTGAATCATAGAATCAGATCAACCCTTCAAAACAACCTTTCTCACTCACCTGCTTATCTCGCAACCAAACCCTAAAAGATCCCTCAACATAAACCGGCTCCTTTGGGTCGTGCCTCTCCAACAACCTCCTCTGAGTAGGCGACTGCGCACTCACAATCCAGGTATCATCGATAGCGTCATCTATGTCCTTCGTTTGGTACTCGGTGATCTCGGACTGGGGGTCCACGCTGCTGATCCTCACGATCGCCATCTTGGCCAGTTCTAGCACGTCGTTAGTAAGGTCCAAGGGCACCGGGAAGGGGTTGGCGTGCTTGAACTTGGGCATCCAGTACATCATTCGCCAGTACTTCCTCAAAGGGAACGCCCTCTTGCCGAAGATGTTGAGCAGAAGGTCCTGCATCTCCCTGTCGGGGATGACGCCGTTGTCCTCCATCTGCTGGAGGAGATCGACCACGCACTGCTGCTGCTTGGGGTAGTGCATGAACTCGGCTTGTATCATGTTTTAGAGATGAATTTGCCTTTTGGTAGGACGTCTATGAGGGAACGGTAGACCTGTTGGATATAATTTTCGATCAGGACCGTTCGGCATAAAAATCTGAGCAATCCGATGTCGGTCTTTTCGCTCGGTCTATTTCGACGGATTAAAGCGATTTTATCCATAGAGTTTTATGTTTTTTATATATTTTTTTGTTTTATTTTGAGTTTCCTGATCCGACAACCGATAGATTGAAAAATTCTAACACTTTTATTCTTCTGTTTTCATTTATTCATTAAAAACCTAATTCATTCATTAAAAATTTTCGATATCGCTATCGTAGTTAAGAATGGGCAGGAGGAGATATTGCTTTCTCGTTTCTTTTTCGTGTAATTAATTAATTAATCTTTCGGTACAACTATCGCCGTAGTGAACGACCAGAAGGGGATATTGCATTCCTCGTTTCCTTTGCATTCAGCTCCTTTGCACCTAATTATTTAATTGAGATTTTACGGTAGAGCTACGAAAAGGGTGGAAATATCTTTAAAAAAATGAGCATATTTTCCAAAATAGTTATCTTTGAAATCTCATAATCTATGAAAATAGAACAGAGCAGTATGTTCTGTGGCAGATGCTCTGTAGAGTTCGTTTATTCGCAGATATTGCAGATGAATCTGTACGATCTGTGGCCGCGTGACTAAAAAATCCGTCTGCTCGCAGAGGTCAATGCCGAACGGCCTTAATGTTAAAATAAGTTTTATTGGAATCTTCAAAGCAACTTTGACAGTACCTAAAGGCGATTGAAGAATTCTGTAACTTCAAACAAAAAGAAATAAAAAGAATCTGTCGAATAATATATAGTTCATGGGCTAGCGACTGTTTTTCATGATGATTACTAACAATCTGAATATTTGTGAGTAGCTTCATTTTGACGAGACGCCCAACTTAATCCTCTACGAAAATTCTCGATATTGAGGGCTAATACAGTGTGGAGGCGTCAAAAGTGTTAAATGGGTGAATGTTCGAATTTTATCACTAACAGTTACTTTATAAATTAAATCTTGAAACAATTTTATTAAAAATTGAAAACAATAATTGTCCTGCAAAAATGATGATTCTATCAAAGTGTCCCCCACTCCCAACAGATATCAACAACTAGGTCTGAAAAAATTATTACTAACCGGCTGATTTTTTCACTGTTGCTTAGCAAATATGTCTTTTATGAACTGGTCACACTGTCCTACAATTGAGTGGTACGATTTTCCAGTCCTACCACAGAAATTGTATCACAGAACCCACAATTAAAAATGATTAATAACAATGACAATTTCCGAGCGTAGGACTGGAAAAACGTATCACTCAATTGTAGGACAATGTGACCAGTTCATAAAGGAAATATTTGCTAAGCAACAGTGAAAAAATCAGCCGGTTGGTAATAATTTTTTTAGACCTAGTTATTGATATATGTTGGGAGTGGGGGACACTTTGATAGAATCATCATTTTTGTAGGACAATTATTGTTTTCCATTCGTAATAAAATTGTTTCAAGATTAAATTTATAAAGTAGCTGTTAGTAATAAAATTTGAACATTCACCCATTCAACACTTTTGACGCCTCCATACTGTATTAGCCCTCACTATCGAGAATTTTCGTAGAGGAAAAAGTTGGGCGTCTCGTCAAAATGAAGCTACTCACAATTGAATTTAATTGAACCTGAACAACCGATAGATTGATGTTCATGGATTCTCAACAGAGCCGGAACTAGGATTCTAGCGCCTGTGGCAAACTTTCAAAATGAGCCCTTGAAGAAATTTATTTTTCAATAAATATGTGATTTTTATAATTGACATTTATTGATTATAAGGGGGTTTCCAATCAAAGGTGGTAATTTGACATTAAAAGAAAAATGCCATTTTACAATGAAAATGATCGGATGTTTATTTCATTATGAAGAAGAAGCTATGCCGTTAATAGTGGAAAATAACATAATGCGAATGACCACCACGACCACGCTTACAGGACCATATCCTTTTAATAAAATTTTCAATAACCAAATCGCAAAGTGGCTGCCCTATGTCCTCGATAGCCTCACAAATTCCATCTTTGAGGTTTGAATCGACGCTGTGCTATTGGCGTAGACCTTCTCCTTCACGAAATCGCGAGGTGTTAAATCACAAGATCGCGGTGGCCAATTGTAATCACCTCTTCGAGAGATAACAAGGTTCGGAAACTTTTCCCGCAAAAGACCAATGGTTTCTTTGCTTGTGGGGCACGTAACGCAGTCTTGTTGAATGTAAACGTTGTTCAGATCAGTAGTATCCAATTTCGGCCATAAAAAATGATTGATCATCTCTCGATAGGGCAATCCATTCACCGTAACTGTTGCTCCAGCCTCATTTTCCGAAAAGTAAGGTCCAATGACTCTGCCGGACCATGAACCGCACCAAACAGTCACACGTTGAGGATAGAGAGGTTTTTCAACAATAACTCTTGGGTTTTCCGAGCCCCAGATGCGACAATTTTGCTTGTTGACGAAGCCACCGAGGTGGAAATGGGTCTCATCACTCAAGATGATTTTTCGATGGAATTCCGGATCCTTTTCATGCATTTCAACGACCCAATCAGCAAAGACACGTCGTTGTTGATGATCGGCCGGCTTGAGTTCTTGTGTTAACTGAACTTGCCATAAGACCCAAATCTTTATGCAAAATACGGTGTAATGATGTTTGTGGTATGTCTAATTCGAAAGAACGACGAGGAATGGACAAATCTGGGTTTTCTTTAACACTTTCGGCGGCAGCACCAATATTTTCGGCTGTTGTCGAGCGACGTGCACGGGTTTTATTCTTCACATCACTAACTTGTCCCAAGAACTCGAATTTTTCCACTAATTTTAATGATTTCAATACGTTCTTGAAGCGTGTATCGTTCCAGTTTTATTAATGACGTAGTTTCTACCTGTCAAATATAAAAAAATGACGTGATATCTACCGAAATAGCGGGCTAATAGAAATAACACATCTTTTTGGAAAACCCTTTATTTTGAAAAACCTTTTATTGACAATAATCTCCCATATTTTTAGGTAATGGACAATGCACCGCCAGTCGTGTTTCTCGCCATGTATAATTTTCTATGATTTTGTTCCGTTTTGGTAGTGTTTGTTAACTACGTGTTTCACAATTTTGTGAACTGTTAAATTCGCCACTTTGAAATATAGAGCTTGTTGTCAATCTTGATTTAAAATGGAATATATCATATTTCACATTTTGCGCCCCTAGGTCGTTTGCGCCCGTGGCAAATGCCTCCCTCGCCACGCCCACGGTCCGGCTCTGATTCTCAATCACTAGTAATTATCTCTATCTTCGCAGAAGTCAAGTTTTATATCTAAACGAGGTGCGTATGCCATGAAATCTAACCTCCAAATCCTTATGTACTCCAAACTCCTCCATATGCTTAAGAGCCGAATAAATAAACTCCACATGACCTCTTCGGTATACTTGGTCCCTATTTATGAATATCCTAACCATATCGAGATACGTATCCTTGTTTTTGTTCTCGATTCTTTGAAAGAGACTGGCATGGACCAGAGCTTTCGAGTTTTCATTAGAGGAAGCGATGAGCGTCGTGTGAATGTATCTGCATCGTTCCCTTGCTACCACTTTGGGTGTGCTCTTAGATAAACTAAAGGTATTTCCGAGAACACTTGGTGCAAGTGTCCTGGAACTGCATAAGATCGCTTTTCTTAATGCCATTATTAGGGATCTGAAACAAGAATAATCAGTGAATAATTAACAATAACACCGTTTTGAAAGATTGGACATTCTCGTGATTTGGGGGGTTTTGCAAATTCAACCATGTTGGCAATACTGTTGACCACTAGACGTCACCTATTTTCTAACGAACAAAATGTGGATGATTTAGTAGTGTTAGTATGTACTAGGAGCGCATGCCTACTTGCTAGCTTGGTTAGATGGCCAATTTTCAGGTGTCAGGTAATCAAGGTAGGTACATAAAAACTACCACACATCTGAAACATACGATATATAATGCATCAGACAGAGAATTCTTCCGTCCAGTTGCACAGATGAATAGTCGAGACAATGACGTGCTGTAACACACTGAATTCCGTTGTCTTATTGCAATATTCTAGTCTTGTTTCTCTCTTATCGTTGAGAGGAGCGTAATTCATTCAGTATGGTAGGCAACAGTAAATACTTGAATCGAGTATTGCGGACAGCCTGACAAATTAAATAATTCTATGTGTGTACTGCAGGTTCCCTACCATACTGACAAGACTAGATTATTGCAATGAGACAACGGAATTCATTCAGTTACAGCACTTGATTTTCTCGACTATTCATCTGTGCAACTGGAGGGAAGAATTCTCTGTCTGATGCATTGTATATTGTATGTTTTCGATATGAATTTCCAAATCTGTATTTTAGTCAATATGCTCAAAAATAAGACACCAATATTCCCAGACACTTTCCGTCCGCCATATTGCTTTTCAGACGCTTCAAAGCTCCCAAAATAATTACTTAACTTCATGTCAGTTCTGATGCTATTTGTCCACTTGAATTTTTAAAAATTTGTCTGGTGGGCATATAAAAAAATTAAGCATCACAATTGACATGAAGTTAAGTAATTATGGGATACTTTGAAGCGTCGGCAAAGCAATATGGCTGACGGAAAGTGTCTGGCAATTTAGGCGACATATTATTAGGTATATTGACTATAATTTACCGTGAAAGCTTGGAGAATCTATGCGAGGAAAGTAATGTTTTTATGTACCTTGATTACCATGCTAGCAGGTAGGCATGCGTTCTTAGTATACAGGTTTGGAAATTCACATCTGAAACATACTATAAACAATTCATCAGACAGAGAATTCTTCCGTCCAGTTGCACAGATGAATAGTCGAGACAATGACGTGCTGTAACACACTGAATTCCGTTGTCTTATTGCAATATTATAGTCTTGTCTCTCTCTTATCGCTGAGAGGAGCGTAATTCATTCAATATGGTAGGCGACAGTAAATACTTGAATCGAGTATTACGGGCAGCCTGACAAATTAAATAATTCTATACGTGTACTGCAGGTTCCCTACCATACTGACAAGACTAGATTATTGCAATAAGACAATGGAATTCATTCAGTTACAGCACTTGATTATCTCAACTATTCATCTATGCAACTGGAGGGAAGAATTCTCTGTCTGATGCATTGTATATTGTATGTTTTCGATGTAAATTTCCAAATCTGTATTTTAGTCAATATGCTCAAAAATAAGACACCAATACTCCCAGACTCTTGCCGTCCGCCGCATTGCTTTGCAGACGCTGTAAAGCTCCCAAATAATTACTAACTTCACGTCAATTGTGATGCTGTTTGTCCACCTGACAACTATTTTCAAATAGTTGTCTGGTGGGCATATAAAAAGAATAAACATCACAATTGACATGAAGTTAAGTAATTATTTTGGGAGCTTTACAGCGTCTGCAATGCAATATGGCTGACGAAAAAAAAGTCTGGGAGTATTGGCGACATATTATTAGGAATATTGACTATAATTTACCGTGAAAGCTTGGAGAATTTATGCGATGTAAGTGATGTTTTTATGTACCTTGATTACCAAGCTAGCAGGTTGTCATGCGTTCTTAATGAAGGAGAATTTTGGCGATGTAACTACAGCTTACCATTGTTACATACTTGACAGTTAATACACGTATTTTCTGTCAACTATGTAACTATCACGTGATGATTTGACAGAACATACGTGTATTAACTGTCAAGTATGTAACTATGGTAAGCTGAAGTTACATCGCCAAAATTCGCCTAAATTAGTGTTGGTATGTACATACCTACACTACTCGATCGTACACATTTTGTCTGTCAGAAAACACGTGACGTCTGGGGGCCCTGGGATCTTGGGCTTAAGTGAAGATGTAGTCATTTATACTTTACTAGCGGAACCAACAGACGTTGTTCTGCATACACAAAAATTCATTCAATTCGATACAGCCGTTAAGTTGCAGAATAGATGAATAACCTAGATGACGACTACAGCGCCATCTGTTGATCTGATTTGTGATCATAAACATACGGGCATCAAGCAATCCAAAATACATATACATACATCATAAGTTTAAAATTTGTAAAATATTGCATAAGTGCAAAATTGTTGTATAATATGTTAGTTCATACGTTATTTCTGATTAAAATTTTAAATTTTCGATTCACTCGATGTAACTTCACTTTTTGTCCAAATGTCAAAACATTATTACCTATAAATATGTATTCTATGACTGCTTGATTGGTCGTAAAAAAAAGGAAAGCCTTTTATTTTTTTCTGAACATTTTTTTAGAACTATTTTGTTGTATGAACCTTGACCTAGTAATTATGAACAGAAGAAAAAAAGAATTATCAAATTTGGTGCAGCCGTTTGAAAGATATTGCATTTTGACGGTAACCATAGATCCTGTTTTATTAATATAGAAGATGAAGACTGTCTACACAAAGTTTTTTGTATTCGGTAATACACTGTTCGTTGTAACCAGATATAATGTGCGCAACTACGTACCAATTCAAAGATTTTCTTAAGTTTATATGCGATGTCTCTCAGTGAGTAATCGCCTTAAACCGAAGTCTCGCCGTTTCAGAAACCAGTAGGGAGAAAGGAAAGGGTTACAAATTTCGAGAATAACTCTTAAGTATCGCGTGCCAGACCATTTTCCGTTCTCCCTACACCAATTCCTTTTGTCCATCCTGATATTCCCGAAATTCTAAAACCCAATCCTTTCTTCCTACAGTTTCCAAACGAGGCGGACCATACCCGCGAAGAAAATTAACAAAACGGAAGTGAAACGATGGCCTTCAGGGTATTACGGTGTCTTCTTTAAGTGTGGAAAAGGATAAGAAGTTGGTGACTTGGAAGGACACGGTCAAAGTGCAGCCCAAGGTCAGTACAAAAACACTCAGTTCGCTTTTATGAAGTTAGTCGGTTGGCTGTGGAAGTTTGACACATGTCAATCTGTTCGATAGCAGTTGGTATGATGTTGAGAAAGTTCAACCAAGTCCAACGATATGAAAAATAATACTAGTACGGTGTTATTAACCTAAAAAAAGGCCTAACCTTGACATCCAAAGTAAAAGTTTTATTCCAACTCCAAATTGTTCTATATAACCCTCTTATTGTTTGGTAAAAAGGTACACCATTTTGAGCGTCGGGTTTGGGGGGTAGGTGTTGTGAATTTGAAAAATCACTAGTTTTTTTAGTTTTTCGTGAATATTTCAAAAACTAAGCGGTTTATCCTAAACATTGTTATATACAAAAATGTTCTACGTTAAATTTTAAATAAGAGTGGTCCCTTTCATAATCACTCTAAATTGTACGGTTCAAGAGTTACAGACGGTGTAAATGTTAACTTTTTCGTAATTTTGATAATTTTTAAAAAAATAAGCTTCGTAAAAGAATGTTGCTATTTCAGTGGCCGGTGGTATGTTAGTGATAAGCCTTGAAGGAACGACAACCTCACCACCTTATCAATGGGCACTCTTTTTTAAGGGAAAAGAGGCTTCCACAGGCCTAGGCCATATAAACTTGTGGTACGGAAACCCTGAACCCTGAACTTTCTACGAACATTGCAACATAAATTCACATCTTAAGCATAAATATCTTTCAAATTTGGAATGTTCAATGTCTTTATTAACTTCACTCATCCTCCAGCACATTATCCTCCTCCTCTAGCTCGTCGTCTAAGATGTTATTATTGTCCATGTTATCACATGCTTGGCCTGAGCAATTGCTGCATATGCTAGTGCAGTTTAGACCACTCCTTCTGCATTCACAATTACGAACGCATTCATCTTTGCAAGTACACATTATAAGGGACAGTAATTCCTGGGGGCTGCAGGACGTGCTGTTGTAATTGGTGTCAGGTGGTCGCCAATCTTCTTCCAACCCCACTCGAGTGGATCCTTATCTTCATTCAGCCACTGTTGTACCTGGTGGTAGGTCCTAAATGAATGCTGTCTGGACGCTCCTGAAGTGGGATGTAGCATCCACTTCAGTAATGCATGTATAGGCTGCTTTGCAATCGTTTTCAAGTAGGACTGGTAGCGGAGACAATCTAGATCTTCAGTGTTCTTGGCTTCAAACATTGCAAGTAGGAAGTAATTTCCTGCATCAGCCACTGCACTGGGGTCGGCTTTGGGGTTGTTGAAGACCAGAAGTTTTTCACGAAGAACGGTGTTGGCTTGAACTTTCCTATAAGGTGCAATTTTTCCCTTCTTATAGGCTGAATGAAGATAATGATCCACTCGAGTGGGGTTGGAAGAAGATTGGCGACCACGTGACACCAATTACAACAGCACGTCCTGCAGCCTCCCAGGAATTACTGTCCCTTATAATGTGTAATGTGTTGCAAAGGTGAATGCGTTCGTAATTGTGAATGCAGAAGGAGTGGTCTGAACTGCACTAGCATATGCAGCAATTGCTCAGGCCA
The DNA here is from genome assembly GCA_013421045.1 of Propylea japonica. Taxonomy (NCBI): domain Eukaryota; kingdom Metazoa; phylum Arthropoda; class Insecta; order Coleoptera; family Coccinellidae; genus Propylea; species Propylea japonica. The sequence continues at coordinate 103,730,593 of CM024241.1, read as the reverse complement.
AGCATGTGATATCATGGACAATAATAACATCTTAGACGACGAGCTAGAGGAGGTGGATAATGTTGGATGAGTGAAGTTAATAAAGACATTGAACATTCCAAATTTGAAAGATATTTATCCTTAAGAAGTGAATTTATGTTGCAATGTTCGTAGAAAGTTCAGGGTGGGTTTCTCCGTACCACAAGTTTATATGGCCTAGGCCTGTGGAAGCCTCTTTTCCCTTAAAAAAGAGTGCCCATTGATAAGATGGTGAGGTTGTCGTTCCTTCAAGGGCTTATCACTAACATACCACCGGCCACTGAAATAGCAACATTCTTTCACGAAGCTTATTTTTTTTTGAATGATCAAAATTACGAAAAAGTTAACATTTACACCGTCTGTAACTCTTAAACCGTACAATTTAGAGTGATTATGAAAAGGACCACTCTTATTTAAAATTTAACGTAGAACATTTTTGTATATAACAATGTTTAGGATAAACCGCTTAGTTTTTGAAATATTCACAAAAAACTAAAAAAACTAGTGATTTTTCAAATCCCCCCCTCTCTCACCCCAAACCCGACGCTCAAATGGTGTGTAGAGGGGAGGAAGAGCTTTCACTTTGGATGTTGAGGTTTAGGTCTAATTACACCGTACTATACTGGCAAAAAATGGAGAGTTTTCCAATGAGGGGTTTATTTCTAAATAGCTGTCTGTCTGATGGAGTTACAGTTCACTGCGACCTTAAGGTCTATTGTGCCCACCAGTTGTTTTCGCAACTACGCTACAACTCGCTCTCCATTTTCTCAAAGCCCCAATAAATTGAAGTATCTGAGAGGCTTTCAAAGAGGTTAGATCCGTTTTTCTCCTGTCCAAAGATATTCTTTGCTCTTGCTCCCAATGGCGAGGCATTCTGTGAAAGGGAATTTCCTTTTCTTCCCCACAAATTTGCACTTGTCAGTTTCTGTTAGGCTAATTCTCCTCATATTCTTTCTTAGAACGCCAGTGAGGAGGTGTAACCTTTTCTTGCTAAGATCCAAATACGTTTTGGACCTTGTAGTTTTAAAGTTTCGAAGGAATTTTTTGGAAAAATCCATTTTCGGAAAATTCCTCCGGAGTGTCTCTCTTTCAATTGCTTCCTTCTGCTAAAATGATTTCTTATAGGTGCATCTGCATATACTACAGATAGGTTATGGGCCAGTAAGTGGCATTTGTGCTCCCTTTCTGGCAAGTGTGTTAGCCTCTTTATTTACTTTGATTACTGAGTGACCAGTAACCCAAACTAAAAAAGATCTTGTTGTTCTTGCCTATTTCATTGAGTTTCTTTCGGCACTGGCGATAACATAGTAGTTCAATGCTTCAATAGCAGCTTTACTATCAGAATGACCGTAAAGAATGAATCATTATGTCACACCCTTGATATTTTCTCCTCAAATATCTATTTATGCATCTTTCCATTCCAAGTATACATACATACGAGCATCTTGATCTGTATACTCCAGCCATGTATACTTTTTATTGGTATATACAGGTTTGGAAATTCACATTGGAAACATACAAAATACAATGAATCAGACAGAGAATTCTTCGGTCTAGTTGCACAGATGAATAGTCGAGATAATAACGTGCTGTAACTGAATGAATTCCGTTGACTTATAGCAATAACCTAGCCTTGTCGCTCTCTTATCGCAGTATGGTAGGGAACCTGCAGTACATGTATAGAATTATTTAATTTGTCAGGCTGCCCGTAATACTCGAGTCAAATATTTACTGTTAAGATAAGAGAAAGGCAAGACTAGAATATGGTAATAAGACAACGGAATTCATTCAGTTACAGCACGTGATTGTCTCGACTATTCATCTGTGCAACTGGACGGAAGAATTCTCTGTCTGATGCATTGCATTTCCTATGTTTCCGATGTGAATTTCCAAACCTGCATATATTAAATTGGTATATTCATGCAAAAAACATGTTTTTCTTCAATATTAAATTGAAACTTCTTATTGGAAAACTTTGTACAATGTTGCCATTCTTATTATTGTAATTATCGTATAATATTTGTTAGGTAACGCCTGCCATATCACTAACGACGACTCCTACAAATACAAAGAGAAAAATTGTCACTGGCACAATCCAAGAAGAATCTGCTACATTGCGGTCAGTAGACAAAACGCCGTCTCTGGGCAAAGTGGTCAGAAGCAAGCTCTTGATGGAAAAATTGAACATGTTCGTTTCCAAGAAAAAATCTCCCCAGATAGATGAGGACCTCACGAGGCTTTTCGAAAACCCTGAAGAAAAAAGGGGCAATAATAAAAGTTCCGTAAAGGACAAGAAAGTTTTAACAGGAGTAGAGTTTGAGAAGGAAAAGAAAGCGGCAAAAAACAAAAGTATTGAGAAAATAATAGATTTCCCGGACCTCTGCCATATAAGTGAAGAAGGAGAGATGGAAGAAGAATCGCCGAAAGTTTGTCAAAGAAGGATAACGTTTGACTACGACGGGGATCAAAATCCTCTAAATGTCACACGTGGTAAAGGGTTATACTGTATACGGAGGGCTGTACAAATTGCGGACTTTTGAAAGTTTCCTATTTCTCTGCAAATACAAAATATTCACTTTCAACGAATATTTTGAAGTTTTGACCTTTTTCCCACATAATTCAACCTTTTAATACAGTAAATATTCCATTATCAATAATTTCACGAAAACATTCATGTTATGCTTATTTGTCTTATATTTTCGACGTGAAATTATTGATGTAGAGTATTCATTGGAATATATTCGGGCTATATTCATCATATTCACTTCTTGTGTTCAACGTTTCGGCTAGCCGTCTTCAGGAGAAAGACTTTAGAGTTTCAACTTTCAGAAAAGCAACTTTCATCGTCGTTTGAAAATGTTTGTCATTTTTGACAGTTCTCAGAAAGCAATCATCGATGACTTTGACTTTTGGTTTTTCAGTTGCCAAACAATTCATTTGATCTTTTAAGAGTTGGATCTTATTATTGGAGCACACATGTTTTCGAGATCACAGATGGGGTTTTCGTTAATTGACATAAAGGCTTCTTCCTTGCTACTTTTCAGTTTTTCTTATTTTCATATTTTGAAAGCTTCACTCCATACAATGCTAAAGACTTCATTCTAAGCGTTGTAGTATGTGTCAGTACACACAGCCTGTATAATTACCATACGTGAGACGGCAAGGTGGTTCATCTTAAAATGTTATTGAAATATCAGGTAGCGTAATCTTTGAATGTATAACCATTGACGACTATGTTTATTGTTAAGTATAAAACACTAACAATTGGATTGTATAAATAAACAAATATCAATTGTTTAGAGAAGAGTCCGATTACATGTTACTATGGTCATTCAGTGAAATGTCCAATTAATTAAACACCTTTGATGAGCCCAAGTGTATCATTCCACCATCCCTCTACGGTATAGGCGATTGGCCGAACCTACCCTAGTTGGGTACATTACAGCGTGCTGGACAAGCTTTGAGACATCAGTTCTTCCCTGTTGAGCTAGTTTTCTATGTTCTTTGATTCGAACGTTCAAAAAACGTTTAGTTTTCCCAATATAGGTTATACCAGACTCACAATGTACTTCATACATGCTGTTTTGGTTAGTTGATTTCCATTAGCTCTGATAGTATCTTGAGCCTTGAATGCTGTTCTCACATTGTACTTATTTCCAATTCTCTTAATCTTTTCGGATAACTCTTAACATGTGGTATTATACATTGGTTACTGTTTGTGCTGATTCCGTTCGACTATACTATTATGTCCAATTGCATTGGCATTCTTTGACAATTTCTTGTGATAGCTATTTGGCCTAAAAATTTCGGAGATATTCTCAATTTCTTCAGTTTAATATTCTTGAATGCAGCATATAGAGAAGAAGGTAAAGAATGTACCCTATAAGTCAACCGTCTTTTGATCTCAAAAACATCTGGACTCCAATGATCAGAAAGCTTGAAGATTAAATGAATCGAAATAATAAATGAATAAATAGAAATAGATCAAAGTTATCTATGACAAACATTTTCGAAGAGTGAGGAAAGTTGCCTAAATGACGACACCGATGTCTGTCGAATACTGACCGAAACATAGAATACAAAGGGCAAATGTGATGGAAATAGCCCAAATGATATTTTTATGTCTAAAGTTCGTAAATAAAAAGTTGAATTTGGAGAGTGGGTTCAAAGACTCAACTTTCAAAAAGTCTTAATTTTTTTTCATAAAATCCTTCAGCCTTTCTCTTTAATGAATTGAAATATAAAATACAACCTTCCTTCAACTAGTCATCGAAAAAAATCAATTGGTGGAAGAGGACCTAGTACCGAACCCACCCAACAAAAACGATGCATCAGAAGAACACAGTATCGCAGACATGGAAGAAACCACTATCACCATCCACAAAGAAGACCAGAAGGACTACTCAGACGATGAGTCCAAAACCGAAGAAGGCTCCAGCAGCTTATGCTTGCGACTGCCCCTGGAAGGCCTAGAATCCAAGGTCAAGCTGAGAAACAACGACTTGGACCCTGACCAAAAGCTCAAGAAGAACATAAAGAGCTTCTACGAGATTATAAAGGCTGGGAAATGCAAGATGCCAAGCAAGAGAGAGCAGCTAAGTTTGTTGGAGAGCAGCAAGGAGATCAAATTTCTAGAAGACGAGCTGTTGTTGGCTTCTTCTGGGAGTAGCCTTTTCGGAAAGAAAGAGCTTGACGATGAACAAAGTAAAGATTTTGGGGTACGTTAGATTGGAAGATCAACAACTGCAGAGTGTCCGTGAATTAGTGCCACTTCAGGAGGTGATTTTGCATGAAAAAATAATGGCATTATTACAGGCGTTCCATATCAGACGAGCCTCCACGTATACTTATTATTCCATAGTGATTCGAAAAAAAATTCTGTTTGGTGGACATCTATTTACGTCTCAAATATTGGAGGGCAGTTCCAATATAAACGAGACATTTCGATTTTCAGGCACAATAGTGGGGGGAGAACATTCCTGATTTTCTTGTTGTTGGGTAGGTTTGTCAGGAGTAAGGGAAGCACGTCGGATTGCCTCATCGACCCTCTAGGTGCCCACTGTGACGATGTTTGAGCCAGAGGTTCCTCCGTCAATTGCGCAACGTATTGTTCTCTCCACTCCTTACTCGCTTGTTTGGAATCTGGAGTGTAGTGGTGCACCCATGTTTCATCACAGGTGATAATGTGAGTGAGAAATTGATCTCCTTGTTCCTGAGCACGGTGCAATTTCTGGTCAGCTGTGAGAAGGCGAGGAAACCACCTGGCGCAACCCTCAAGGTACCCTTGCTCCTCTGTGAGTATGGAGTAAGTGCTCCCATAACTTATCCCGACCGAACTTGCGATTTCAGAAGTGGTACGACGTTTGTCGTCTTCAATAAGCTGTCGAACACTACTGATGCTGTTCGCTGCGGTCATGGCTCTCATTTTCAACACAATCACGACCCTCCACGAACTGTTTAACACTCTGACTCGCGATAAGGTCTCTTCTCCGAACATCGGCAGTCAATCTCCTCAAGATTTTGGCCAGTTTTACGCCTTCTGCGGCGAGAAACTTGATTACAACACGTTGCGCAATTGACGGAGGAACATCTTGCTCAAACATCGTCACAGTGGACACCGAGTGGGTCGATGAGGCAATCCGACGTGCTTTCCTTACTCCTGACAAACCTACTCAACAACAAAAAAATCAGAAATGTTCTCCCCCCACTATTGTGCCTGAAAATCGAAAAGTCTCGTTTATATTTGAACTGCCCTCGTACGTTAAAAGATGTTCCCCGAACAAAATCATTCGAAGTGAAATATACGGAGTGGCTCTTCTGAGATGGAACACCCAGTATAGCATGTCATCATTTTTTCGTGCAGAACCACCTCCTGAAGTTTGCCGCACTTATTCACTAACACCCTGTATTTCTGTAGGAACTTCTGCCTTCCATATCGACGAACGATCTCAAAAAAGAATTTGATACAACCTTGGAAGAACCGATGGAATCTATAGAAAAAATACCGAAGCCAAATCGACAACACTTTCTGCTTCTAGTAAAGATGTTACATTCAGGATAGCCTCCAGGCAATCCAGGTCCTGGAAAACCAGGAAGAAGCTACAAAAATACCGTATGTGCATCAAGTGCTTGGTTGGAAATGTACGAAATCAAAAAAAAGAGCGCTTCTAAGATTCGACACTTTGACGAACAAAAAGTTGAGGTTCTAGAGATCTTCAGTTCGGATGACGAATGGGTATTTGGTAAGATCAAACGCAGTGTTCAGCTTGGTGATGAAGGAATGATTTTGTTGAAGATTCTATACAGACAGAGCTATCCGGTTTTCCAAGAAGGACTTGAAAAGTTTGAACCCTTTCCCTGATCTCCCGGTTTCTACTAAGTTTCAAATTCAATAGAAACGTATAGTCCATTCACGAAAGGTTAAGCCGTCGGGTTGGCCATGGAAATTTGGCATATTCCACTGTGTATATTAAAATTTTAGGTTATGTTGTTTATTTTCTTGTCAGATTGATACGTAATGTTGTCAATATTGCATAGAGTTCTCTGATAACTCGCAAGCTCGTCGGACGAGGCCGGGTACATTCGGCAACGTTGGCTTCATTTTACGTTATGACAGCAAATACTGCCAACTTCAGATAAATAAAACAAATACACAATAAACGCCTACTATGCGCTCAAACTTTCGTGAACGGACTATACCTACTTAAGGTCATAACTGAAGCGCAGTGTTTAACATATTCGAATTTTTCACGTGAGGGGGTTGAAAAACTGCAATGGTCGACTTCAATTCGGTGACAATTTTCATCATACTGAAACCCCCTATGAACTAACTAATTTAAAAAGAAATTCTCGAAAATTTCTACACGCCTGTAAAGAAGATACAAAGTCCTTGCCAATGAAGTACCACCAGTGGCGGCTGCTTAGAGGAGGTAGGGCCTCCTTTAATTTCGCTGAATTTTATTCAATTTAAATTCAAGTTCAAATAAAAAATAATCACATTTCTATATCTGTATTATTTCCATCATTCTATCTACTATCCAAATCTCGAAGTAATAAACATATGTTTATCTCTCAGCGATCCAAAAGATTCATACATTATCCGCAACACACAATACAGTGTAATGGATAGTAGGCAAACCGTTTAACGAAGGAGGCTCGCCTCCACGAGACGAGATTTATTAGAATGAAACATTTCAAACTTCTTCAAATTAAGGGTGCGGGAACCACTCAAAATTCAAGCTGTAGATCACGTGCCGGAGGCCCGGCTCCGCTGCATTATTATCGCTTTTAGGCGAACGAGCTTAGCCGAAACTGAATGTCCGATCGGTCCGAATCAACCCCGGTGATCGTGGATGGAGATCAGTTGTTGTTTTGATTCTCTCCCTTTTTATTAACGAAGTATTAATCCTCTCAGTGTGCGGTTTGTGGTTTTGTGACATTTTTCGGAAAGGTTTGTAGGTAAGATTTTAATATTTCCTAATCTAGATCCTGTAGATTTTATTTTGAATGATAAATTCAGTAAAATGCCTTACGATGATAAAATTTTCATAACTCAAGTAATTAAGTCACCTCGACTAGCAATGCCAAAATCAATTATTAATTCTGCTAATAATCTTTCGTTCTAGAAATGGTTTAATTAATGTCAGTGGTTGACAGGAAGCCCAGTTCGAAATAAATTATTTTGTTGGTTTGCGTGGTCTCGGGTCTCCTCTGATTGAAATCTCACGAGCCGCTACTGAGTACCACATGACCCACTTGCCTCATTCAAAAAATTCAGAGGGTTGATGGGGATGGCACAGGGTGGTAAAAGTGGATTTTGTTGCCAAATATTTTTCTTCTGAGAAAATGAATTTGTTCCATAAGTTTGATTTGTACTGTATAATCCATGTAATTTTGTTTTCATCGATGGTGAATGAATCTTCAGCAAAGTCTATTCCTTGACCATCTTAAGCTCAAATTATCGCAAGCACCAATATAAGTTTTCCAAAACACACTTTGTCCAGACAGTCCCGAAATCTTGGGTACCTTCGAGAACATACGAAAAACCTCAGAAGACATACTCAAACGAAAGAGTAAGAGCGCAAGCTACCTAAGTTCCTGCAAGAAAAATGATAATTACACGCCTCAAATGTCCCTAAGTCTACCGAACATCCGTCACAATGGCGACGTCGACGACGCTGGATCAGACAGCTGCGACTTGCGCGGCGAAAATTCCTTCGATAACATGGTGCCACGAAAAAGACGCAAGATAAGTCCTAGCTATATGAATTCAGGAGACGACGAAAAAGAAATCCAGAAAATTCTGAGTCAGAACATCAGCAAAATCAGTACAAACTATATGGACTCAGGAGACGACGAGAACGAACTGGAGAAGAATCTGAGACAGAATATTAGCTACATGGATTCAGAAGAAGATGAAAAACAAGTCGAGAAAAATCTGAGACAGATCAGCAAGATCAGTACAAGCTATATCAACTCAGTAGACGATGGAAATGACGTCGAGAAAATTCTGAGACAGAATATTAGCTATAAGGATTCAGAAGAAGACGAAAACGAAGTCGAGAAAAATCTGAGACAGATCAGCAAGATCAGTAAAAGCTATATCAGCTCAGTAGACGACGAAAATGACGTCGAGAAAATTCTGAAACAGAATATAAGCTATAAGGATTCAGAAGAAGACGAAAACGGAGTCGAGAAAACTCTGAGACAGCTCAGTAAGATCAGTACAAGGTATATGGACTCAGGAGAATACGGAAATGATGCCGAGAAAATTCTGAGACAGAACATTAGCTATGTGGATTCAGAAGAAGACGAAAACGAAGTCGAGAAAAATCTGAGACAGATCAGCAAGATCAGTACAAACTATAAGAACTCAGTAGACGACGAAAATGACACTGAGAAAATTCTGAGACAGAATATTATCCATAAGTATTCAGAAGAAGACGAGAAACATCTGAGACAGATCAGTAAGATCAGTACAAACTATATTGACTCAGGAGATGACAAAAATGATGTCGAGAACATCCTGAGACAGAACATTAAAAATATAGATTCAGAAGAAGAAGAAGAAAACGAAGTCCAGGACCATCTGAGACAGAAAGAAATCATCAAGATCGGTAAAACCTATATGGACTCAGGAGACGACGAATCCCAAATCGAGAAGAGTCTGAGACAGAACATCAGCAAGATAAGGAGGAGAAAGGTGGGGCAGACTCCGCCCCTTATATTGAAGTACGAGAACACGGGATTGGTCGGCGGCAAGATCTCTTCAACCGACGTTTTGTACAGGAACAACGTGTTCGCTAAATATCGCACACCAGAAATTAGCGAAGCGGAATCATTGGTTGATTGTGGTTTGGATGATGACGGAATACTGGAGTACGGGGACCAGATACTGGAGGATTGGGTGAGTGATGACATAGTACAGCAGACGGAGCCTTGGGGGATTCCATTGGAGCATCTGCTGTAAATTTATATTTTACTTGAGTGAAGTAATGGTACGTTATTCCTTTGAAAAGAAGGAATCTCAAACATTACCAATTTCAACGAGCTTACATCAGATTCTCCTGATTTTTAGTTTCATAGATCATTGCAAGGCATAGAGATAGGATAGTATAGAGTTGCCATCGTTGAAATAAACGTGGTATCAGATGCGCCATATTACTACCACCTTACGTAAAATTTTACAATCGTTGAATTTTCTAGAGGAATTATGTTTCTAGTTAAATTGTGTTTTTTTTTTTTGCTTAATAATATGCAATTAAATGGTATCGTGTGCTGTATGGCTTTCTTCAAGAAGAAACGGATAAGGGGAAAATTAGGGGAAAAGCATATCACAGGTAGGGATGAGTACTGAACAGATCCGCATTCGAAATTTTTGCTAGTCTGTCTTGGTAATCTGATGTCTTTTTATATGTGTATATTATCGCCTAAAGAAAAATTGTTTATTTGATATTCAATTGACCTTATTTGAACAGGATTTCTAAAGACTCAACACGTCGAATTTTTTGGGTAGAGGTACGCCAGAGCTGGCTGGCCTAAGAGGTAACAGACAAGGCTTCTAAGGAGGTTGTTGGTTTTATCAACGTCATTGACAACCTCCTTGGGTTTCCATGATTGAGTTGGATAGAGAACAAAAGATTTACAATGAGGTAGGCAAGAAAAATAAGGTCTTTTAATCTGGGTTCCCGGACATTCGGGAATCAAAGGAAACGAAGAGGCCAATACACTTGCCAAAGAGGGCGCACGAACCTCACTCATTGGCCCAGAACCCTTCTGTGGTATATGTAAATATACCTATAAGAAGGAGTTTCTGGAGAAGGAGAAAGCCGAGAGATAAAAACTCTGGCGGAATCTCCCAGGAATGGATCATTCCACTAAGTTCCTGTTTTGAAACAGCTAGATCCAAAAGATATCTGGATCTTGGTAAGAAACAATTACACCTACTTACTGGCTTTCTTTAAGGACACTGTCGCCTCAGGAAACACCTGTTGAGAATGGGATTATCGGACACTGACTAGTGTAGGTTCTGTGGGGAGGAGGAAGAAAACCCCCATTCACCTAGTCACGAAATGCCTTGGCATTGCGAGCCTAAGGAGAGAATGTCTTGGGCAAGAAACTTGTAAGAGTGAGGGACTAGCTTCGTTGAAGCCTTCACAGATATTAGATTTCATTAGATCTCTGAAACTGGAAAGCGAGCTGTGAAGGGTGTGGCCAGAACAGCTCCGTAAGGGGAAACAAAAGACCTTGAGGTCGCAGTGAACTGTAACCCCTTTCTTAACTTAACTAAGGATCCTAAAGAGAACAAGAGATTTACATGGCCGTAGTTCCCTGAAGGCAACATTCCGTTGCCGGTACGATGAAGTCAGTCTGTTAGCGACAAAACATAAACGAGACTTATCACCACTCAACCAACAAGAGTTGCCATATGCTCAAAATAAGCGATTTCTTTCGTTTACATTACTACGTCTTGAATTTCAATGAAAGCTTATTAGAAGATAGGGAATTCATTCCGTTCTACTCATCTATGAGTAGACCTGTTATCTTTGGACACGGCTCGGAATCAAGGTTACAGTCATTGGGGCACGTTGATTGGTTTAGTTTCATTTATCTGATTACCAAATGTTTTATTGGTAATACGAGCTGAGGTTGATAATGTTTCAACTTCATTAAATTAAATCGTAGTTTGTTAAATTCAACAATGACTACGTTGCACTCTTCCGTACACCAATAGAACCGTTAAAATATTAACAGAGAAAAACATCTGAGGTGAGGTTTTCAATCATTCTTTAAGCGAGTTTGGACACGAAATTTTGATGAATATTGGTGAAACGAACAAATGTAGATGCTCTTTTGGATATCTCCCAAGTCGCTCTCGTTATCAATTATTCGACTGAAATTTTGATACAGCTTTTGTTCAGGACGCCGGCGAAGAAGAACTTTTTAGGCAACTCGAAAGAAAAAAACATTTAGCACAGTTCAAATCACCAACTAGATCGTTATCAACACCAAATGTTGCAAGAGAAGAAAATGATAACAACACAGAATGTGACGATGAAGGACCAATTGTTGTTGAATCCTCCGAACCTTGAAAAACAGCTCAGCATGCACCATAGTCAACATGCCCTTCGATGAAGATGATTCCGAAGAAATAGACGTGGTTTCAAGCATTCAAATGTTACCGAAGGCTGATAAAAGGTCACCAGAACCGGAAAAACTGGAGGAAATCGTATTGAATACAAGGAAAACTGAACCTAACATGAAAAACAGCTCAGGGTGCACAATAGTCAACAAGCCTTTTGATGAAGATGAATCCGAAGAAATAGACGTGGTTTCAAGTGTGCAATTATTACCAGAGGTTAATAAAAGCCCACCAGAATCAGAAAAACTGGAAGAAAATGTCTTTAGTCCGAGAAAAACTGAACCCAACCTGGTGACTTCGATACACGATGAGATACCTTGTCGACTTCCTAGAATAATACCCAAGAATAAACAGAGTCCGCTGAGATCGGCAAAGAGGTTGGGTGAAGATTATTTCAAACTACCTATTATTGGGAATCTGAAACATGCCTATGAAGCTGATATGCTTAGCGATAAACTGGTTCAAGTACCAAGTGGGAGGGCCAAAGCGTCAATGTCTTTCTGTCAACAGACCAGCGTGATGCTAGTAGATAACAGTTCTAGTTTCAATAGAGGAGATTTTCAGGAAGATGATTTCCAAGAGTTGAGGTAATACAATAAAAAAGTTAATACGCTTAACGCAAGAAGAAATATGGACAATATTAATCGATAAAACTCAAGAAATATTAAACTCGTTCTCTAGAGTTGATCTCGTCAACGTTCAAAGAATCTATAAGGGAGTTATATTATCCAGAGCATTTTGTCCTCTTGGGGCTCTTCAGTATAGAGATAGCTGTTAAAGATAAGAGCCCTATACAGGAAGTCCCGGAAAATGTGGGAAAACTCTCGGTTTCAGATAGTACATAAAAAATGAAGATGACAAGTTCCCATAAATTTGTTTCCTAGCGGCCCTCCCTACGAAGATACGACCTCCTGAATGACGCCACTGGAAATCCATTTTAGTGGAATAAGTTTCAAACTACTCAATATAATTTGAAGAAAATTTGATATGATTAATAGTCTTAAGTACCTCTTAAATCACCGCACTCAAATTTCAATTAGCTTGTTCAGTTTACCAGGGGCGGACTGGGTTGTACATTTTAATGCTAACATTTTAACACCCTGTGTGATAAGGTGCTAAAAACACATTTAGATACCTTGAGAATTAAGTTAAAGAAAAGGTAACTCTTGTTCAGTGTCGATAAAATGAACCGTTTTCGAAAAAAATAATGAAAAAAGTAAGTAATTGAAATTTATTCCACTAAAATGGATTACCAGTGGCGTGATTTAGGAGGTCGTATCTTCTTAGGGAGGGCCGCTAGGAAAAAAAATTATGGGAACTTGACATCTTCATTTTTTGATGTTCTATCTGAATCCGAGAGATTTCCCACATTATCCGGGACACCCTGTATAACCCTACTTATAACGACGATACTTAGATGGCGCCGTTTCGGTTATAGTACTAGAAGCAATACGCCAGATCGTGAAATATAGAAGTGTCTCCCATCATTCAGATCCATTTTTATTCAGATGAGCACCAATCAATAGGGCGACACCGCTGTCTGTGGGTGTTCTGGATGATATTACCTCCTTGTAGGATGTCGATTCTTTGATTTTAAACGTTGACGAGACTAGGTCCGAAATATGACTTTAATTTCTCGATTTTTAATGATTTAATTTCTCGATTTTTAATGATCAATACTATTCAGTATTCACTACTTCTATATTTCAGCTAATGTTATGAATTCTTTCGTTCATTTCAATATTCGAAATCATTCTCATATTTTCCATATATATGTATATTTATGCAATTTAGTGTCAGTTGCAGGAACGTCCATTAAAATTTAAAGGTCCATTAAACTCTTAATCCTCCATTATTACAAGGAACTAATGGAGGATTAAGGGTTTAATGGACCTTTAAATTTAATGGACGTTCCTGCAACTGAGCATATATCTTTCAAATATATTATAAGCAATACAATTATTTCATTGCAATCTAATTCGCATTTCTATTGAAAACCTTGTGTAATTATGTTTCAACTGTGCAAATTTCACTATATATTATAGAATTTATCATTTAGTAGTTGACCCTGCATGTTTTTTCGTCTACAGAATAATTATTTCAATTGACCTATATGCCCAATTGAAATCTTTATAAAGTAGAATTTTGTGAAGATTTCGAATGGTACGTTTCATGTAAATTATGTAAACTTATTATTTTGTGGCGTTGCATTGGTCTTAATAGTTCCGTATTTGTATTTACATAACCCAGAAAACTTCCCCCCCCTCCTCTCTGTACCATAACTTCATACCGGTTATAAGGGGATAAATAGTGAAATATGATTGGTACATCTTCATGTACTCTGAAGAAATCCAAAAAACCTTGTCCCGCAAATTTCCGCTTCCAAATTCTCTATTTCACCACTTTATTCATGATATGTCTTCACTATGATTTGGAACACTACTAAATAAACAAATTGCAGTATAACAACACCAACCACACCAACACACTACGACCCGTTCGAAAAGGCCCATCTCCAACTGTTGGAGCTCATCGAGGACGAAACCAACAGCATCACCACGTCTCCCGTCAGCACCCTGAGCTCGCTCTCCACGCCAATCATCGACTTCCGTCCCTTCATCACAGTAAACTCAACGCCTCATTCGGCAAACAAAAGAGCATCTGTCATCGACCCCCCATACGGTTTCCACGACCCCAGAGCCAGCCGAGACCTGGACCAGGAGTTCGAGCTGCTCGAGAGCCTGATGAACAACAACCTGGACGAAACGTCGGCCGAGGAAGAGCGAGCCAGACGTCGAGGAGACATGGGTGAAGACGGCGACACGATAGATCCTAGCCTCATCAACGAGCAGGACAATCTTTCGATACCAGATCGTATGCCTTCGGAGGAGAACTCGCCGGATTACGAGTATCCGCCGCGGGAAGGGCGTGATGTCGGCGGGAGACACGCTAGAGACACCGACCGTCATAGTGGAGACTCCCGCGACAATCACAGTCGAAACAATCGTAATAGAGACACCCGCGACCGTCGGGATATTTCACAGAAACTAGGTCGCGACACGGGGCTCATCAACGAGCAGGTCACACGAGATAGTCGCGACAAGGAAGACCTACGCGCCGGAGACACTCGTGCCCCAAGTCGAGACACTTTAGATCGCCGACCGTCGCGGCAGTCGGTCAAGCCGAACGTTCGGTCCTTGCCTCTGATCAGGCCGGATCAAGTGAGATTAGCTCCGGACGGATCGTCGGCCGAGTCGCAAACCGTGGAAGGGAGACGAGTGTCTCCCGGGTCTGTCGCGATGAAAGTTAAGGCCAGGAGTAAATTGAGGATTGATTTTAGCCCGGAGTCTCAGAAGAATAGGAGCAACAGAAGGTTGGGAACTAGCAATTTGGTCGGTTTGGAGATACGGAAAGCCTTGCAAGAGGAAGTGCGGAATGTGTCGCCGAAGGAGGTAGGTTGATTTCACGTATTTGGTTAGGTGAGTAAAATGACTCGCATTTTGTGAGGACTGTATTCACTAACACAGAATTCATATTATAAATTACTAGCGGACCCAACAGACGTTGTTCTGCATACACAAAAATTCAATCGATTCGATCCAGCCGTTTAGTTGCAGAATAGATGAATAACCTAGATAACGACTACAGAGCCATCTGTTGATCTGATTTGTGATCATAAACATATAGGCATCAGGCAATCCAAAATACATTCATACATCATAGGTTTAAAATTTGAAAAATGTGGCATAAGTAAAAAATTGTTGTATAATAATATGTAAGTTCATACGTTATTTCTGATTGAAATTTTAAATCTTCGATTCACTCGATGTAACTTCACTTTTTGTCCAAATGTCAAAATCATTATAACCTATAAATATGTATTCTATGACTGCTTGATTGGTCGTACGAAAAAGGAAAGCCTTTTATTTTTTTCTGAACATTTTTTTGGTAATATTTTGTTGTATAAACCTTGCCCTAGCAATTATGAACACAACAAAAAAAGAAGGCTTTCATTTTAGGTCAGGGGTGTCATTCTTATCAGACGATTCAAATCAAAACTATATCGTACTATTGACTTAATTCTTTTCAGGAAATTTTCAATGTGAATAGTACGCCGACGGCTGAGGAACTTTATCCAGACAACGCAATAATGTACGAAGAGTTCAAGAAATACGAAGAAATGTACAGAAGAGAAAAAGAAGAAAGAAGTAGTTCGTCCAAGAAACAAAAGAAAATTACCGATTTCGGTATAAATATTGACGATAGTTGTAGAATCTACGCGGACTCTGCGTATGAAAGGTATGTACTGTCCTTTTTCTGATTTATATAAAGATTCTACATATCACATGCGCTCAGGAGTGTCTTAAAATAAACCCCATGGGGGCATGTCTAACATCACCACGGACAGGCCACGCTGAGATCACTGGAATCGCACTGCCAGGGGTCTCTGCTGACATGGGAGTGCCGTAACACCATAAAGCAATTGGCAAGAGGCATTAAAGTGACTCAACGTTGGGTGCCAGGGCATTATGATGTTGAAGGAAATGAAAAAGCTGATGAACTTGCAAAACTTGCATCGAGGTTCAACATCTACTGGACTTGGGCCTTTCTGTGGGCTTGGAAAAGACCGATATAAGGCAGAGGTCCAGCAATGGGTGTTGAATAACAGTATAACCCTCTAGGGAAACAGCCCTGGACATATGGACCGTATGGGAAAGTCGGCAGATGACATTTGCAGGCCTTTTCGGATACTTACTCGGGTTAACTCGATCCCTAACCTTCGCGTTCGTTTACCTGATCCGAACATCCAACCCGTGTTCGGAAAGTACGGTGCTATTAACTCGATCACTGACCCAGGTCGATTTATCGTAACCCTACTCGAGAGCAGGGTTAAGCCTGGTTGTCAGAGCTTCGACGAGAAGCCGGCGACAGTCCCCACTTCTCCTATTTTCTCCCTCGCTGCCGCAGAAATACAAGTGAAGTTGGTTTATTTCAACTACAAAAAAGGCGTGTCGCTACAGATTTTGACAACCAGAAACCAAAAGGAGGGGGTCAGGGGAAGTTTTGTTGATATTCTCTGATTGGTGGAATAACTGTCGCGAGCTCCACGTCGAAGCTCTGAGAACCAGGCTTTATACAGTCACCGCATGCGCACTGCAGTTTAATTTTGTATTTGAAAGAGGCGGGAATAAGTCTTCTACTCTTTCCTTAGTAATTTCATATATTCTATTCCTAAAAATTATGGGAAGAGAAGAGAATTTGGCTCAATGTAAAATGTGTGGTTCCATGAGACAAGAAAATAATGTGAAACAACTTCTTCATAACTTTGTATACAGATTTTTCTGTGCTAAGCTACAGCTTTCTTTACTTCTTTAACATAGTTACTCAAAGATAACATTAAACATGGGAGGGCACACCAGAAATTATAAGAAAGATTTCACAAAAGCCAATAAATGCAAGCAAAGCTAGAGACAATCAGTGAATAAACTGGAATTGAAAAAACGATTTCTTTACTTCTTTAACATGGGTACTCAAAAATTACATTAAACATGGAAGGGCACGCCAGAAATTATAAGAAAGATTTCACAAAAGCCAATAAATGCAAGAAAAGGTAGAGACAATGCGAAAATAGACTGGGACTGGAAAAATAATTCATAAAATATTTGGTTATGTTATTGATACGTCTGACAGTTCTGACACTTCAAATCCTAAACCATATCAGTGTTCGTATACTCAGAACCCGGGTACGTGATCCGAGTAGATCCGTCACGTGGCCAAATGGATCGAGTTAATAACCCTGATTAAGTTTCCGAAAACGCCTATTGACGACCTCCTCGGGTTTCCATGAATGAGTAAGGTAAAGAACAAAAGACCTACATGGTCGCAGTTCCCGGAAGACTAACCTCTAGCCATAACTACCCCAATTCGAATAATAACAATATTGCCTCATATTTGCGCCAATTGTTAAACGCTTCACGAGCACTTTCAAATCTCTCTTTCAATTATATCTCATTATTGATCTCACCTTCACGATAAAACAACTTTTTAAATGTCAACTTATTTAGTTTCTGAATAAATGTGCGGCATTGTTAAACGTATATGCTACTAGAAACCCGCCCCAGCTTCGCTTGGGTAGAAATTTGTTCAACATTTTGCGATCAACGAAGAGCAGATGTAAAACATTTTATTTGTTTCTCATTTGTAAACTTCAGTTTCCAAAAACACAATATTAATCAAGAAAGTTTATTTTATAAAGTCACTAACTTGTAAAACTGACAGTTAACTTGTAAAATTTTTACAAGTTAGTAGTATTATTCAAATTGAGATTTGTCAAGTATATGCTTCTAATTTCATTCATCCTTGTAATTTCAGAGTTCCTGGAACAAATGTATTTCTCAATAAACGTTCTCGAACTATTCGAAAACGATATTCGACTTTGTTTTATTCGTATCTATTTGTTTTCCTTCTCAGAATTGCAAATATCCTAGACATAGATTATAGAGTATAGAAAGATAGGAAACGGCCCTACATTCGTAGTACTAAAAAACGACTACATTTTTTAGTTCACATTTGACCCAGAGATGGCACTGAAGATCAAATTTTATATAAAATCTGTAATTTGGATTAGAAATCATATAAAGAAAACTGTAATAAGAATTGATGCGAAATTCGTATTCCCTTCAGGATGTTTCATTTTTATATTTTAAATCCATAATTTTCAATAAAATTCAGTATTTCATGTGTAATATTTTTATTATGCATTTATAGAAGATATTACAGAAATATTAGGGTATTATTGTAAGATTTATACCTGGATTGAATATGAATATATTTAGTGCGTCTGTGGAATTCCAGTTTCTGGCTCAGTTCAATTGCAGCTTCGTTGTCCACCATCACTGTTTGAATTGACGAAAAACGTTTCCTGAATAGTCACTTTAACCATTTCATTTTCCGTGCAGCTTCACTATCAGCCACTATTTCTGCCTCTATCGTGGAAATAGCAACAGATGTTTGACGTTGATCAAGCCAAGATATAGCTTTACCTGCATACATCCATGAAACACCAGTTGATCATCCAGTTTCACTATCTCGTTCGTAATCTGCATTACTGAAGGGTACAAACTAATCTTTTTCCACTTTTTTCGAGACGACACTAACGGCTAAGCCGTTCGAAGTGAAATAATATTTGTGCAAACGAATTGATTGGCACTTTTTTAATCAATGACATTTCCCATGTATATTGATTTCGAAACTTATAATCATAGAACCAGAATTTTAAACCTTCTATAGTGACATTAGTTCACATTTGACCCAGAGATGGCGCTCATACACTGTAGTCGTGTCGTTTCCGATCTTTATACTATATAATCTTTGATCCTAGAGGTTTTTTGACCTGTAAACTCACTGACAGTTTCACGTACTCGCTTCTAATTTCATTTATTCGTCTAATTTCATCGTTCCTGGAACAAATATTTTTAGTAATAAACGTTATAAAAGTATTTAAAACGATATTCATGCCTTTTTTCATTTGGATCTGGCCTTTTTCATCAGAAATGAGTAAATATTCTCGAAGGACTTCCCTCTCGTAAAGCCACTGACAGTTGTCATAATTTTCCGATGTCATAAATAATGCAACTTACGACATTTGCGACAAATTCTTGAGACTTTTTTGGAATTTATCTAACCTTTTTACAAATGAGAAACAAATAAAATATAAAACAATACACGCAAGGTAACGGGTTTTACTGGCTCAAGGAGGTAACTGACTCGCCTGCGGTTCGTCAGTTATACCCTCCATTCGCCAGTAAAAACCCTCTTACCTTGCTAGTAATGTTATATACTATATTTTGCCTATGAAACTTTTTTGAATTTTTTCATTTCTTCTTCTCAATCAGCCCCTCAAAATCCACTACTGGATATAGGCCTCTCTTCTTCTTTTACACTCCCTCTACCTCCAGCTGTTCTTTACCAGTTAGTCTCCATGATGTTTTGAGGAGAGGCAAATCGAGAAAGGGCAACATATAATTTTTATTATTTCAAGGATGTACGAGTATGTCTGAATCTGATCCATGCGGCCACCTCTTATATAGATATGCATGCCCCCTCTCATACTTCGGTACCTTCTCCTACCCGCCTAGTGCTTACCTCGGAGACGCATTTTGGTGCGATTTCATCTTCAACCTGCCAAAACTTTTGATGTATTCATCATAATTGAATGATGTAAAAGGCAATTTCGTTCTAAATTCAATACTGGGGATGAACGACGAATTTAATTGGATAAGGATCAATAGCGTATTTATAAAGAAATACTCCCAAATAATGCATAATTTTGAGAAACATTTGGATACCTTTAAAAGGTAATACCGAGTAAACCTTGAAAGATAGATATATGCTATCCCGGACTTTTTTGTAGAACTATTAAAGAGGTACATTTCCGTCATACATTGTTTCCATGTACGTCTTACGGTTTTTGCAGCTCACCTGAAAATGCTGATCATGGCTGATTTTGGTACTCATATTTATTATCATTGAAGTTATAGTAGGTTTCCTTAATTTTCTCGGGTGAAAAGTATAGCCTATGTTACTCAGGGATAGTGTAGCATTCTAAGGGTGAAAGAATTCTTGAAATCGGTCTAGTAGCTTATGAGTTAACTCGAATCAAACACACAAATCCACAAACATACAAACATAAAATCTTTCCTCTTTATAATATTAGTAAAGATAGTATAGATAATTAACTAAAACCAAACTTTTTGCAGTTTGAACAGAAAACAGCAATCGACAGAGCAGGACAGCTCGGATCAACTGAAAGAATTCGGTCTTTCAACGCAGTCAGCTGCAACGACACCTGGCGAGAGGCTTCCGAAGTTCTGCCACGAATGCGGCAACAAATATCCTGTGCCATCGGCGAAATTCTGCGTTGAATGCGGAGTCAGGAGACTCGTTTTGTGATACCCGAAGGAGAGAGAGGAGTCAAATGTTTTTTTTTCATAATGTGCAATATACCGGCAGCTTTAGTCATTCTTCAGATATTTTTTTATATTTGTCCGGAACTGTTTTTATCTACTCATTTTATCGATTTTGACCATTTGTAAGTGCATTTTTAATATATCGCTTACTTTTTTACGTTATTTGAGATTTTTCAGTGACTTTATTGTTTAAATTGGCTTATGTCAGTTCAAACCGTTATTTGGTTGTTTCTATCTTATTGTTGAATTTTAATATTGTGCCAGTATTTTCAAATCACTGCTTGTTGAGTTGTTATTGAAAACGAAAGACCTTTTTGAGAAAATACCCTTGTCCACCACTTTTCACTGACTTTAATTTGACAGAAACTAACTTCATCTGTCAATTCAGGTATCAGATGAAGTCCGGTATGTTTCTGAAGAGGCAATATCTTTCAGAAGTGAAAGACGCTACTTAAAGTATTATTAATTTTATTCGGTAACCAATCTCTGCTGTATAATTTAAAAATCATTGCTCGAAGAAGTAAAGTATTGAGTTTTGAACATAAATTGGGCTCTGATCTACTAAAAATTGTCATTATGAAATAAACGTATGCTTACATTTTTTACGTTTATTAGTAGTTTTCGCTTCATCAAAATACAATGTTACCATTGTGAGTTCTGGTATTTTGTTGAACCATTCAGAACATACATAAATACCCTTTCTCTAAATTCACAGTAGAACAACTGTAACATTGAATTCTGATGAACTACGAAGGAAATACATTAATACTAAAAATAAAAGTGAAAAATTCAAACCTGTGTTTATTTCACGAGGACAGTAATAAGCATCCACTTTGTACTTTTTTTTATATTTTAAAGGACAAAGAAAATACAGAGATGAATTTTAAATATTCGCAGAAAAAGCCTAATTCTTTAAAATAACTAGTTATCCTAAAATTTTCAGTTCCATTGAGTCCCTGTGAATCGAATAATGTCATTCCACATTCTTCTTACATTACATTTACATTTTGGTTATATTAAATGACATAACATTAGAATTGGTTTAATTCCACTTGACTCCAACCCTAAATACAAAATCCCGAACTCTCTTGGAACTCAACAAAAATAAGATGCACCTCCTCACGGGATTTCTCACGTCTAAGATAACATCAGATGAGACAGGTTGTAAACGAGAACGATGAGTGCAACTGATAGATTGAAAAATTCTAATGCATATCAACACTTTTACTCTTCCGGTTTAATTTATCCATTAAAAACCTAATTAATTCATTGAAATTTTTCAATATAGCTATCGTAGTTGTGAATGGTCAGGAGGATATATTGCTTCCTCGTTTCTTTTGCATGTAATTGATTAATTAATTAGGATCTTTCGGTACAACTATCGCTGTAGTGAACGACCAGAAGGGGATATTGCATTCTTCATTTCCTTTGTATTCAGTGCCTTTGCACCTAATTATTTCATTAATATTTTTCAGTAGAGCTACGAAAAAGGTGTAAGTATTGTTAAAAGATGAGAATATTTCCCAAAATAGTGATCTTTGAAATCTAATAATCTATGAAACTAGAACAGAGGAGTATGTTCTGTGGCAGATGCTTTGTACCGTTCGTTTATTCACAGATATTACAGATGAATCTGTACGATCTGTGGTCACGTGACTGAAAAATCGGTCTACTCGCAGAGGTCATTGCCGAACAGGCTTAGTGACCCATCAGCAGTCCCACCATCACGGGATTTCTCACGTCTAAGATAACATCAGATGAGACAGGTTGTAAACGAGAACGATGAGTGCAACTGATAGATTGAAAAATCATCACAAATTTCTTGAACTTAGTAAGTCCAGAGCTCAGTGCTGCTATTACAGCACTGAGCTCCTACGTCATCGATTCTAAGATGATCTGGGAGTGCCGGAACAAACTCAACGAGGTAGGCACGAAAAATAAGGTCTTTTTAATCTGGGTTCCCGGCCACTCGGGAATCGAAGGAAACGAAGAGGCCAATACACTCGCCAAAGATGGCGCACAAATGTCACTCTTTGGCCCAGAACCCTTCTGTGGTATATCTAAATGTACCTATAAGAAGGAGTTTCTGGAGAAGGAGAAGAGAAAGCCGAGAGGGAAAAGCTCTGGCGGAATCTCCCAGGGATGGATCATTCCACTGAGTTCCTTCGGAACTTCGAGACAGCGGGATCCAAAAGATATCTGGATCTTGGTAAGAAGCAATTGCACCTCCTCACTGGCTTTCTTACAGGACATTGTCGCCTTAGGAAGCACCTGTTGAGGATGGGATTGTCGGACACTGACGAGTGTAGGTTCTGTGGGGAGGAGGAAGAAACCCCCATTCACCTAGTCACGGAATGCCTTGGCATTACGAGCCTGAGGAGGAAATGCCTTGGACAAGAAACTTGTAAGAGTGAGGAACTAGCCTCGTTGAAGTCTTCACAGCTACTAGTTTTCATTAGATCTCTGGAACTGGAAGGCGAGCTGTGAAGGTTTTTGGCCAGAACAGCTCTGTAAGGGGGCACAATAGACCTTAAGGTCGCAGTGGACTGTAACCCCTCTGTAAACTATCAAACTATCAAAGTCCAGAGCTGTATTTCCAGAGGGTTATTCTGTTATTCAACTACCATCGCTGAACCGCTGTCTTATATTCTTCCTTTCCAGTACACAGAAAGGTTCAGGTCCAGAAGGTGTTAACCTTGATACACTTTTTTCAAGTCCATCGTCTATGATAGAGGTTATCAAAAGATTGCATTCTACAAAAATTTTGTTTACTAACGAAGCTTATCAATCAAAATATAATAACAATTTCATCTCAATCCTTAAATTTATTGGATAAACATCTTTTCCAGTATCAACTATTTTCACAATAATTTCTAGAACCATTCTACTGGAAATGATTAAAATATGGCCCACTTTCAAATTTTCATATATTTTATATACTTTTCAGATTATGTGGTATTAATTTAGAGACGCATCGTCAAATTTACATTCGTTTTACAGGCCAATTCTGATGTACTAATTTGTGCCTACGTAGATATATATTTTCATCTTTATTTTATATCACAATTTTTTCATTCTCAACTCTTGAAGCAAAAACGCTCTAATGTTTGGGTCATTTACTCTTTCATTTATTTCCTTGATGGCCTTTTCTCCACCGTCTTTAAAGTATTCATTCATTTTCTCTGCATATTCAAGCCAAACACAATTTGCGCAACCTGACATACAGCAAGTTGTAGGTTCCTCCGGTAAGTCAGTTTTTAACCATATTAACTTCTTCATTATTGATATTTCTTTCAGCTTCGATATCAACATGGGATTCTTCAGTTTGTGTTTTTTTCACAGATTTGTCAGAGTGTTTGTTACATGTGCAGAGATAATAACCCATAATTTTGGTCGGTAGGTTTTGGTTGACATTGTGAAATTTTACCCAGTATATACCTAGTTTAAATACTGTACACTTAATAATTCAACAGTCCTCAAAAAGTCTTGAAACTTACCCCTTTTCAAAAATATCGGTATCATATTATGATCAGCTGATTGTCAACACAAACATCGATGATCGAATTCATAACCTAAAAGGGCAAAGCACAGAACAAAGTCTGAGAGGCAGCAACCATAGAAGATTATTGACATAATTAAGGATTATTCTCTATAAACTTTGGACTCGCATAATTAGATTTTTCAATTAACCTCAAATTCAGTTCAAACGTTAGTTGATGTTCTGTGGTTAAAGGTTAAAGCCAAAAAGTAAACAATCCTTCCGGTCGGTTGTCCAAGGCTAGGATATTTTTGTAAAATGGTGAACTTTTGTAGTGTGTATAAATGTACAAACAGTACTACTAAGAATCCTAGACTTGGTTTTTTTCTCATACCGGCTGACAATGCCAGGTGAGCTCATATTAATTATGTAGTAGGGATTTTTTGTAATGTTTCAGTAACACCTTAGTGAACGTGTATCAAAGAAAACTTTACCTTTTTTGTAACATTGTTAATATTCTTTCAGGCAAAAGATTTGGCTGCCGAAAATAGGAAGAGCAGAATGGATCCATAAAAACCCAGATTCTCTTCATAAAAGAAGAGTATGTGGTGAGCATTTTCCCCGAGAAATGATATCTGGATCGAGGTTGAAGTCAGATGCTTTTCCATGTATATTCAAGGAGGGTATAGGTGAAAAAGGTAAACATAGAATTAATTCGAGATCTAACCCTGTATAATAACCTATATTTTCTTCAATTAGCGGTGAATGTAAATGCTTCTACTTCTGCTTCATCATCTTCAGTGGATATTGAAAACAAGGAAATTGAAGATGTTTCTATTTCTGCTTCATCACCTGTAGTGGATATTGAAAACAAGAAAACTGTAAATACGCCTTATGTTATATATCATATTATCCCTATCGTCAATTCTACACCAGGTAAGGAGTTAAACATTAACAAATTATTTGAACTGAACTTATACTAATTTAACTTGATTTGTAGAAAAGAATTCAGGAGAAACGCAAACACCTCCAAAGTTATCTTTATCAACTCCTAGAAAGAGAAAATTGATTTTCGAACCGAGAATTTTGAGAAAAAAAAACACTGCAATTGCAGAGAAAGATTCTGATGAAGATATTAGTGATGAAGGATTCATTCGTTTCTGTAGAAAAAATTTCAACTCGGGCACGGCAGATTTTATGATCTCCCAGTTAAAACACCGTAGGAAGAATCCCCATGGCCACAGGTATTCATTTACCTTCAGAAAATTTGCCTTAACAATGTACGGTAAATATTTGAATTGTGGTGTAGCATATTTTGATGTCATTGTATTCATTGAGTCTTCCTGAACAACATTAGTGAAACCAACAGGTGGCGGTCTGTCTTGGTTTAGAAAATATGGGCCTCCAAAGTTCCAAAAATGTTTCTTCTTCACGTCACTTTTTTCACTTTGAAAACACAGATTTACTACTCCAATTTAGTCTGTAAATCATCTTTGAACATTCAAATAACTATTTGATTAGTTTCATTTCATGTATATTCAATAATTAATGCAGAAACATCAAAATTCTGTATCACATATCCACAAATTCTAAGGAAAGCCTGCCGTTCTACATGGTATGTTTGGCACCACTGCTCCGTCCTTCGGCGAGTTACATATCAAATGATTGCAGAAATTACTGGAATGCATCGTAACATATTCGCGCTAATGAATCTGCGGCAGTGCCAAATCTACCATTCAAAACGGCGGGCTTTCCTTAGAATTTGTGGATATGTGGTACCTCTAGAATTTCAATGTTCCTGCATTAATTATTGAATAAACATCAAATTGAACTAATCGTATCGTTATGAGAATGTTCAAAGGTGATTTATAGCTTAAATTGGAGCAGTATATCTGTGTTTTTATACTGAAAAAAGTGACGTGAAGATGGAACATTTTTGGAACTTTGGAGGCCCATATTTTCTAAACTAAGACAGACCGCTACCTGTTGGTTTTATACTATGTTGTTCAGGAAGACACAATGATTTAAATATGGTTGATATCTGCTGGTCACTAAAATTCGAATATTGACCCGATATACTTTTTGGGGCCTGAAATCTACAAGTTTCTGCAAAAAAAATTGTCTTGCCTCATAAAACAACCCTGTCTAGAATGACATTAATTTTTTTTTACATTTTCCAGGTAATTTCCTTAAAAATCAAGAATTTGGAAACTGCCCCAAGAAACTGCATAATTTGAGTGGATGAGACTGCGATTAAGACACAATAGACCAAATAATTGGCTTTGAGTGTAATGGAAACACATCCTTCAAACCAGCCAATTGTGCTTAGAGCATAATGGAGAAGATAATCCAGCACAATTCAAAACAACCTGTTGCTTATTTTTGTGTTCACAATTCTTGCGATGTGAAATATTTACTATGTCCATCAGAAAATCGATGCAGAGAGGTTTAAACATGTTGGGATTGCTCAGTGATCAAGGCTCAGAGTAAGAAATAAACATACAGGTGCCCCTACGGCTGAATAATTGTAACCAACCAAGCTCTAGAGCTCAACCTTTTCACCACTGAGGGCCACTTGTACCGGGTTTTTCACTATAATTTGACCCCCCCTTTAACTTTGTTACTAAAGGAGATACAAAAAAATGTTTCGTATAAAAGTTTCACGAAATCAACTCAGGTTTTTTGATATGAGTCCAGAAACTGAAATATATACAGGGTGGCCAACATATTGATGGCAACTTAAATTTTTCAAATGGAACACCTGTATATTTTTCCATGTTTGGCTAGCTCTTTTCCCCCTGATTTCGAATATGTAACATATGTGGTCTATCTCTTTTATTCCGAGAACCACAGAGTTTCAAATTTTAAGAACCACCTGCCAAGATCTGTAATCATTTTACAAGTGGCAGAGTGCGTTTAATGAAAATGCTCATTTCTGGAGTTATAATAACGTCAATGGGAAGATATACAGGGTGAACAACATTGAATGCAACTATATTTTTTCAATGGGACACCCTGTCCTGTCTTTTCTTCTTTTTTGATAGGCTATTTCTTCCTGATCTCGAATATAAATGCGTATGCGGATGTGTCTCTTCAATTTTCAGAGTTTAAAAGTTTTGAAATGATGACACCTAATAAAAAAAATAGTGAAATACCTACGAAATTATTAATATCCAAACAATCTACTTAAAATTATATTTTAGAATGAATACTTAACAATTACTTAACCAATGAAAAATGATAAACTATGGTAGTATGGTAAAAATAACATCAACTGAAGAAATTGCTCAAAATGACCACCTTCATTCAATACACATAGTTCATATAGTTGTCTCAAGTTGTTTAGACTATTTTTGATAGCATTATTATGGCTCTGATTCAAGTCAGAAATTAAAGCTTCAAAATTTTGTTCCATTACAATATTATCATTATTCTTTGTGCGTTGACGGGATTAGTTCCGAAATATGGGTTTAATATCGGTTGATTTTATATCATTAATATTATTCTCCGCTTTCATTAATTGTCATTATTGTACTAAAGTAAATCAAATTGGCCACTTAAATATTCACAAACTTCCAAAACGCTATGCCAGATGGTTATTGAAATTTGAAACTCTGTGGTGCTCAGAGTAAGAAAGATAGACCAACATATGTTACATATTCGAAATCAGAGGAAAAAGAGCTAACCAAATATGGAAAAATATACAGGGTGTTCCATTTGAAAAATGAAGTTGCCATCAATATGTTGGTCACCCTGTATATATTTCAGTTTCTGGACTCATATCAAAAAACCTCAGTTGATTCTGTGAAAATTTTATACGAAACATTTTTTTGTATCTCCTCCAGTAACAAGTAAAGTGGGGGTCAAATTATAGTGAAAAACCCGGTACCTTTCAGAATTCTTGGCGGACCACTTAGATACTATTATTGGTGAAGCAATGGTAAATGAACCTGTGTTCAGGCGCGTTTGGTCGTCTGGTTCTGGTCAACACAATAGTGAAAACGTTTTGGTTTTAAAAAAATAGGCAGACGCATTAATTTACGTCTCAATAGCCAAGATTTGAATTGATTATTTTATGACTGTTCATTTCGCGGACCATAGGTGGTCCGCGGACCACAGGTTGAGAATCACTGCTCTAGAGTGAGATAGAAAGCATTTTACTGTCGCACTGGCGTGAAGTAAACAATAGGTTAGATTCTCGTTTCTACAATTCCTGAATATAATACAATATTTTCGTTATTTTGCCGTAGCTAAAATTACCAAATAGCCTCAAGCAATAAATTGCCACCAAATCAGTAAAATAATTCAGTTTATGAACCTGAAATGAAAGACTCTAGCCGTTAGTATCAGAGTAGAGAGCGGTAGAATAGACCATATCCCAATACGGATAAAGATACGGCACAAGTTCGCAACGCCGGAATGTTGTTCGCGTGCGTAAACAGATTCTACTTGGCTGCATCAACAAATGCGTGAAGGCATCTCTAGGTTTACTTTTTACTCTGAGATCCAAACTAATTTTTTGAGCACACATTATAATTACTTACCAATATGTTCCAACTAAATACTTAAATTTAATGAAATTGTGCCACTAATTTTGTCCAATATTGAGTTAATTCTTATAAATAAAAAATTCTTGAAAATATGAAGTCAAAATATCAAGATCTACATTTTACCAAATGTGTTAAACACTGATTTAAAAGTACTCTAATGAGTAGAGACCAGTCTATATGCAACATAAAAATGTTGTTATATACATGCAAGTATACATAAAAAATGCATGAAAATATGCAAAATTCAATAATGAATTTTAGGAACTCAAAAAAATAAAGTAATTTTTTACTGAGCTCCACATGTCTTATTCATTCACATCAGACATTTCGAATTTATTTAAAAACAAAATAAACTAATTCTTAAAATCTATTCTATGTTTATTATCCAAAAAAATGACATATTAAATGCTAGTTTTCACAGATTTGAGCTTATTATCTAGGAGGTGGTGGTACAGGCAAAATAGCTCCCACCATTGGGGGCCCCATATGATTAAACATGGGAGCTCTCGGTGGAGGTGGTACAGGCAACATAGGCGGTGGGGGTACCCCACCTAACAAAGGTCTTGCAATTATCGCTGTAGGTTTCTTGGATTCGTTTTTGAATGCGAATTGAAGAAAGAATTGCTTTGTGTCTCTATTCCAATGAGTCCAGAATTTTGTCTCAACTTTCTCCACTTCTCTACTTGGTACTTTGAAGCTTATAGTCTCATAAGGCTCTGCAGCAAAGAGTAGATACTGCCACTTACGATCTGGGGGTTCAATTTTTTGTTCATAGGCAGACATGAACCTATGACGAGGCAACAACTATCGGCTATTTCTGGAATAATTTTAAATTAGTATGTATTTTCTACTACACTGCGCAAAAAAATTAACGCACATTATGGAAATCTCAAATTTATTCTACAACTGAAGGTGTTCTCAATGATAATTATTTTTATCAGAATTATGCATGCATATGTTATCCACTTTCAACGTTTTTCTTCAATACAGATGTTTTTTCCCAGCAGAAATAAAAATGATGAGATTATCAGATTTTGAATGTATTGGCTCTATTCTGAAATCAGTTGTTTTCGACCAATTCTAGTGATCAGTAGTTTTTCTTTTGTTTGATTTTCTACACTCGATCGCTATGCAACGCGAAACACGCAATTTGACCCAAGAGGAATGTGCCCAAGTGATAGTTTTTCGAGAAGAAGGGTGGACATACACAAGAATTGCAGAAAGGTTTGGAGTTTCCCATACAAGTGTGTCCAGAATGTTGCAGCGATTCAGGGAGACAGGTATGAATGTCCGAAGACCAGCACAGGGTAGACCACGGGTAACAACTACCATTCAAGAACGTTACTTGAAAATTTCATTTTTATGGACGATAATGCCAAATCCCATCGTGCGCGCATCGTTGAAGTCTCTCGAATGGAATGGCCAGCAAGAAGTCCAGATCTCAATCCGATTGAGCAGGTTTGGAACAACCTCAATAGAAGGCTGAGAAGTTCAGAAAAACATCCAGCTACTCTTAATGACTTAGGAATCCAACTCAGAGAAATCTGGGAAGAATTAGATCAGAAGATCTTAAGATCACTCATTTTGAGTATGAACCGTCGTTGCCGAGCTGTAATTAACGCAAGGGGTGGAAATACCAAGTATTAAATCACTTATCAGCATTCCAGTATTTTGAAAATTGTTTATTTCTCCTCTTTCACAAAAGGTTCGGTGAAATCCTGAATTTTTCTTCCATTTAATGTGTGTTGTTTCGTTCAAAACCTTTCCGAGTGAACATAAAAAATAAGTTATAAAGTAAATGTAGAGTTAACTTTCATTAAAATTGAGATTTTCAGAATGTGCGTTAATTTTTTTGCGCAGTGTATTTTCAATTGAAGTTACTAAGGCTAAAACGAATACTACAGTAAAAATGATATAAAAACAAGGTGTACATACCAGGATAGTCGATCTGAAACAATAGACTCTGTTGCCCACTTTCAGGGTCCCGTTGTTTAGTCACTCTATAACCAGGTCTTCCAATTTTCACGAATTTTTTTGGTTCAACTCTGGGTTTTACCGGCATCAATAGTATCGGAGCATCTTTGGCTTCCTTAGCAGCCCTTCGAGCCAAGTTGGCCTGATGCTTCTTTCCCTGTGTATGAGCCAAATAGCTTCCTTCATTGTTGTGCAACGTCAAACAAAGCTTACATTCGTATGATCCCAGATGATTCTTCATGAAATAGGGATCTTTCTGAAGATCTATAGTTTCTAAGGCAAGTTGCCTCAGACGTTCCCGTCTGTCTCGGTTGGTTTCGGACCATGATGCTACACCTCCGCCACCAGTTTTACCGCCTGGGCGATTTTGGAAATCCATGATTTATTTATATTTTCACCAGTAATATAAATTTTTCGACAACTTTTATCTAAACACAAAAACAATTTCGACAATCATAGAAAACCTAAACCCTAACGTCAATTATATGTCAACAAATCATAGATGTTCAATGTTCATAGAATAACTTCTTCCATTTCTTAGTTACTTGGCCTTGATATTATTTCATTTCAGCATTGTCTGAAAATTCATAAATAAAAATAAAATATATCAGAAAGTTAAGAAAGATTAATAATAAAACTAGACCTCTAAAAATAATCTTTCATTATTCAGAATAAATAAACAGTTCTTCTTCATTCTGTATCAATTTTGATCTATGGATAATTTGAATGTCAAGAAAACGTTGAATTTTTGGTTGTGTTGTTTGTTTTGTTCAATAATTTTAAAGTTAATGAATTTCAATTACTAACTTACTGAAGATGTCGGAAATAATTATAGAAAGAATAAACTATATATTTCAGCAATGTGGAAGTATACTACCAAGTATTGACGAAATAAATCAGTTTGAAAATGATTTAAAGGAACTGAATTACCTAACATTTGGTATGTTGATTCTAAAAGATAGATGCAATAACTAAATTATGTTATGTTCAAGGAAAGAGTTCTATCGATATCATATCAGAAAAAGCAAGTTTCAAAGGAGCAAATGCTAATGATGATATCTTAGAGTCAGAAAAAGAAAATACAGAAATGGTAAATCAAATTGATTATTCTTCGAAATTAAGTTTCAAACCCTTCATATTTAATTGATTAATAGTACAGAAATATGTTTCAGAATAATCTTAGAGCTAAGATCAAAGATTTGGAAAACCAGTTGCAAAATTCTGAAACCAAATATGAAAAGGAGTTAGAGAAAAAAAGAATTATTGAAGATAAAATGAGAGAATTATCAACTGACAGGTGAATTACAACTTTTTATTTCTAAATGTAATGATGTTAATGCTTTTTTTATAGGGATGTTATCTTAGCTTATAAATTAGGAACCCTATCGGAATTATCTTATCACAAGAAGATTAAATTTGGTTGTATCCTTTTTGAGAATGCTATTTTGAGCATTCATATGTAGGTGACAGTTGATATGAATTATTTTGGTAAGTGAATTCATAATAACAAACGAATTCAATGCTGCTTTTATGTACTTTTCCTTAATGAAAATATTAGTCTTTCTCGATAAAAGCACAATGAATTACAAGACGTTCCCTTTTGACATTGAAGAAGATTCAGATCAACAAGTAGAAGATAGATGGGCACTATTGAAATCATTCATTAATTCGGCAGATAAACAGTCTAAAGATGTGTAACTTAATGAATTTTGCTTTTGTATTATATACAGCAGCAAATCTCAATAACTGTAAAATAATTATATTCAAAACATAGTTGTAATAGAAAAAAATGTGATACATGGTGAGTAATCGAATAAGTGAGTTCAAACGAAAAGTACCTTTAATGTTTTATTAATATAAATTTATTATCAAACTCAAAATAAATAAAAAATAATAACACAGACTTTTATCTACGGTAGATGTATCAGACTAAATATCATGTGAACTGGACAAAAATAATATATATAGTCCGTTCACGAAAGGTTGAGCACATAGTAGGCGTTTCTTTATTTATCCGAAGTTGGCAGTATTTACTGTCATGAAGTAAAATAAAGTCAACGTTGCCGAATGTACCCGGTCTCGTCCGATGAGCTTGCGAGTTATCAGAGAACTCTATGCAATATTGACAACATTGCGTATCAATCTGACTAGAAAATAAGCAACATAACCTAAATTTTTTATATACACAGTAGAATATGTCAAATTATCATGGCCAACCGACGGGTCAACCTTTCGTGAATTTTATTCCACGTTATGACAGTAAATACTTCCAACTTCGGATAAATAATAAACAATAATATAATTGAACGATTATACAGGCTGTCAGTGAATAAATGTGACTAAGATGTCTAAAACAATTTATTTTAGACATCTTAAGTGTGACAAATATAAATAATGACATTACGCTATAGTCCGTTCACGAAAGTTTGAGCCGTCAGTTGGCCATAGAAATTAGGCATATTCCACTGTGTATATTAAAATTTTGGGTTATGTTATTTATTTTATTGTCAGATTGATAAGCAATGTTGTCAATATTACATAGAGTTCTCTGATAACTCGCAAGCTCGTTGGACGAGGCCGGGTACATTCAGCAACATTGACTTTATCAATAAATGCATAATTTCGTTAATTTTCCTCCTAGAATATATAATTATCCTTTCAATAACTGATATGACCTGTGTATATATCGAATTATCAACAAATAATTGGACTTATTCAACACATTCGTTCAATACCTTTAAAGATTTGTAACACTATTGCAAACGTAACAAGAATTTCCGTCGTCAGGTCGTCCAACTTGTCATCCATTTAAGCATGTTTGCCAGATTGTGCTAAATTTCAGATAAATTCAGGACTGTCCATTTAGAAAGTTGTGTTTGCTGATATCAAACGTAAAAAAAATCAAGAAACAAAGAGTTTAAAGCTTTTCATGAACAATCCAAAAAAAATACTGGTTTGAAGTGAGGTGCAATTTTGAAAATCATGCTTGAATCAGTTACTATCTGGATATCTAATAATTTTGGCATCTTGCTTTTGGTGCGTTTTATAAATCAAATTTTGGAATTTTCTATGGATGTTAACTCGATATTTTGCAGTGGATGATCTCATTAATCAATTAGAATCGCACTTGCGGTATAAATCATTCGTAACAAATTTTCACTTAGAGAAAATGGGAACAAGAAACAATTTACTTAAAATAACAATTTTTATTCTTTTTTTAGATGTTTGTTCTACAAGCTCAAAATATAACATTCAGAAGTATGTAGTATGAAAGGCAATTTCATCATAAGATGCTTGATTTTGA
Source organism: Propylea japonica (assembly GCA_013421045.1). Lineage (NCBI taxonomy): Eukaryota > Metazoa > Arthropoda > Insecta > Coleoptera > Coccinellidae > Propylea > Propylea japonica. The sequence continues at coordinate 103,696,659 of CM024241.1, read as the reverse complement.
CTCACTTTATATTGGCATATTATATCACAACAATAATTGCATTTTAGTACATAATTAGGCTATTCAAAAGGCAACACTTAATTTATGTGTCAAGGCACACATATGACAACATTGTATGTATTTTTTTTGTTTTATTAATATATCATTGTATATACTTTTTTATAAATAGACATTCTAGCATAAACAATTAAATTTTTTGAAAATATATAACTTTATATTCAAATGTTTCACTTAAAATTATTGGAAAAATAAAAGATGTAATACCAACAGAAGTCCCGAATTATTGTCAAGGAGTATTTGTATCAAAGCACTAGCTTATTCGACGTAACTAATTTTCCTAAAACACCTACCATATTTAATTCAATAAATTTTAAGCATATTAAAGTAGACTTAAGATTATAATTCCTGTCGTTGTGCTAAGTTTAAGGCATGTAAAAAACTTTTGTTGCTAAATCAGATACAAGTTCTTACCATTCTGGTCTCGAAGAAACCCAGATTTAAGTTTTGTGATAATGGCACATGTTAATCGGTTATGTAAATAGTTTAAGCATTTTCAGCAAAGTTTGTGTGCAATCTTTCACCAGTCTTCAAAAAAATAAGTAGACAAAATACTCTTATAAAAGCTTTGTCAGACTCCATTGTGACTTTCAGGCTATTTTATGAAACGTTTATACATATAGTCCGTTCACGAAAGGTTGAGCCGTCGGTTGGCCATGGAAATTTGGCCTATTCCACTGTGTATATTGAAATTTTAGGTTATTTTGTTTATTTTCTTGCCAGATTGATACGCAATGTTGTCAATATGGCATAGAGTTCCCTGATAACTCGCAAGCTCGTCGGACGAGGCCGGGTACATTCGGCAACGTTGACTTTATTTTACGTTATGACAGTAAATACTGCCAACTTCAGATAAATAAACAAACGCCTACTATGCGCTCAACCTTTCGTGAACGGACTGTATATAGTTTTTCCGTGAATATAATAATTGTCATTCATTAATTCGAGACAAAATGTGACAATGTGACTGAAAAATATCTGAAGATATTCAGAAGAATAAAGCTGTGTTGCTTATGACTTAACAAATACTTAGATTATATATATATATATATATATTTTTAATATTCAATATGAACTTGCACTTATTCTTGAATACAGTGGAACTTCACTATAACGAAAGCGCAAAATCCGCAAAAAAAATTCGTTATAAAGAAATTTCGTACAGAAAATTTGTTTCTATAGTCGGTAATGTCGCGGTCGACTTCACTGATGAATTTAAGTTTATCATTCAAACTTAAGCACTTCCTTTTAGACATTTTCGCACAACTTTCACACTAGCGTAATGTTTAGATTGAAACCAAACAGCCAGAGGTGTATTTAAAACAGTTTCAGAAGGATCTCTCTGCCCGCCCTAATGTAATTAGTTCAAGGTTGGGATTTATTACATACATCCGGAAAAATTTCGGAAAAAACACACCCTTATACCTTTTTACCAATACCCATTCAAAGAGTGATATTCTTTGTATATTTCGTTATAGAGAGAATTTACTGCGTTTACTGTTTTTAACATGGAATTTGGATGCAAGGTGCAATATCTTGTACGAAATTCGTTATAGGGAAGTTCCACTGTATTTTAAATTTTCAAAGCACCATTAAGTAGATTAAAAAAATTACTTTTAATTTTTTTGGTATATTGTTTGTGATTTTGAATATTTTTTTTGCAACAAAGCAATGAAAATGGATTATTAAGAGATGTATAAAAAACATACATAAAAATAGGAGTAAAAAATTTTCACTGGACAAATATAAAAGAGTTTATATACTCTTTAAGTATTCAATACCTCGTATAGTATGTGACGGACTAGTTTTCTAATCTTCACAACATTGACTGTAAATTTTTTCATTATGTGCTACCTGATCAATTCTTATCTAACCAATATCTCAGATTATACTCACCATTGACTCAAATTATCTCAATAGTGTGGGCACAATAGATCTTGAGGTCGCATTGAACTGTAACCCCTTTTTAAACTATCTCAATAGTGTAACATAAGTTTTTACCTGAGACAATTTTATTTTTTCAAAATCTTATATAAAAATGCTTTACATGACTAGAAAAATTTTAAAAGTAATGTACGATTAGGCACTCATCTAGTGTACAGGGTATCCCATTTTGGGCACTTTTACGGGATATCTCCGTTATTTTTAACGTTAGCGGGATGCGGTTTTCGCGACAGTGTGCTACTTTTTTGTGAAACTAAAGATGGCGCAATCAGTTTTTGCATAGCTCTCTTAGTTTTTGCTATACAGGGCGGAAATGAAAAGTATCACTTTTTTATCAGCTCCCGTATCTCAGTTGTGCTTAAACTTGGAGAAATGGTTGAAACGCATTCCTATAGATTTTTTCCGTAGAATCCAGTGGCGTAGTCAGTTTTTCAATTAGACTTTCGGTTTTTGAGTTATTAGGCAAACATTGTTTTTTAAATTGGACACCCTGTATATTATTTTTTATTCTTATTAAGCACAATTTCAGCTTTTCAAAACATATTATTTTATGCATTTATTTTCAAACCAAGCTCAGAATTCAAGATTTTGTAATTCAATTGTGAATACTAAGTAGTAGGCTCTATGACTGTTTATTAAAAACAAAAAAAATGTCAAAGCTTTGTCGGTTGGTTTAAAAGTTTACAGTTCTCTCAGTTTTTATTATTCATTATATCATATTAATGATTCAGTTTTAAGTTTTCCCATTACGGCTGCTACGAAAATTACGAGAAATATGACATGCTTGTTTGTGATCTAGATATTATGTTAACATTATTTTCGATTTCTGACGAAATCTTGACATTTATTTTTTGTTTTTAATAAACAGTCATAGCCTACTACTTGGTTATTGACAATTTAATTACAAAATCTTGAATTCTGAGCTTGGTTTGAAAATAAATGCATAAAAAATATGTTTTTGAAAAGCTGAGATTGTGCTTAATAAGATAAAAAATAATATACAGGGTGTCCATTTAAAAAACATATGTTTGCCTAATAACTCAAAACCGAAAGTCTAATTGAAAAACTTACTACGCCACTGGATTCTACGGTAAAAAATCTATAGAATGCGTTTCAACCATTTCTCCAAGTTTAAGCACAACTGAGATACGGGAGGTGATTAAAAAGTGATACTTTTCATTTCCGCCCTGTATAGCAAAAACTAAGAGAGCTATGCAAAAACTGATTGCGCCATCTTTAGTTTCACAAAAAAGTAGCACACTGTCGCGAAAACCGCATCCCGCTAACGTTAAAAATAACGGAGTGCCCAAAATGGGATACCCTGTACATGCTTTAAGATACCACCTTCTTCTTTAATTAACATAAATCCTTTTCAATATATTCCTTTTAACTTTAACTGCTCAAAATGTTTTTAAAATTCTAGCTGTCTACCAAGAGCCATGTTAAAAATATTCGCCATAAAACTGGTTTTCTGCTACAGAGTGTCCCAATTTAACGTTATTGTATTTCACGAGGTGATTCTAGATATTGAAAACCATAATGTCGTCAAGGTGAGGTCAATAATGTGGGAGAAGAAGCTAATTAGGGAATACACCCTGTATATCGAATATTCGTCATACTTTAGGGGCGTTCGGCAATCACCTCGGACTGGTCGGATCGATCTGAACCGTTCGTTTATTTTTATTACATTCAGATTGAGGGGAGTACACATCTGGACCTTTCGGCAAATAAATCTGAGAAATCGGACGACGATCTTTTCGCTCGGGGTATTTCGACGGATCAAAGCGATCTTATCCACAGAGTTTACGTCTTATTATATTTTTTTATGTTTTATGCTGAGATTCCTTATCCAACAACCGATAGATTAAAAAATTCTGATACTTATCAACACTTTCATTCTTCTGTTTTCATTTATCCATTAATAACCTAATTAATTCATTGAAATTTTTCGATATAGCTATCGTAGTTGTGAACGGGCAGGAGGATATCTTGCTTCCTTGTTTCTTTTGCATGTAATTGATTAATTAATTAGGATCTTTCGGTACAACTATCGCCGTAGTGAACGACCAGAAAGGGATATTGCATTCCTCATTTCCTTTGCATTCAGTGCCTTTGCAGCTAATTAAAGGATTAACCATTGAGAGGTGTTATTTTGAATAGCCCGCTATTTATTTCGGTAGATATCACGTGTGAAGCTGTCATGTTTTGACATTTGACAAGTAGAATCAACGCCACTAATAAAAATAGAACAATACACGCTTCAAGAACGTATTGAAATTAATGAAATTCACTTTAAAAATGTTGAAAATTTGGCAGAGACGGTTCGTAAAACTCGAACATTTTTGGGTCGTCGTGAAACACCTTATCGGTCCGCAATAAAAAAATTAGAGCTGTTGGGACAAGTTAGTGATGTAAACAATAAAACCCGTGCACGTCGCTCAATAACAGCCGAGACTATTACTGCTGCAGTTGAAAGTGTTAAAGAAAACCCAGGTTTGTCCATTCCTCGTCGTTCTTTGGAATTAGGCATTCCACAAAAGTTTTTATGGCCGAAATTGGATAGTATTGATCTGGACAACGTTTACTTTCAACAAGACGGCGCTACGTGCCACACAAGCAACGAAACCATTGATCTTTTGCGGGAAAAGTTTCCAGATCGTGTTATCTCTCGAAGAGGTGATCACAATTGGCCACCGAGATCTTGTGATTTAACACCTTGCGACTTCTTCCTTTGGGGCCACGTGAAGGAGAAGGTCTACGCCAACAGCCAGCGTCAATTCAAGACCTCAAAGATGGAATTTGTGAGGCTATCGAGGACATAGGGCAGCCACTTTGCGATTTGGTTATGGAAAATTTCATTGAAAGGATATGGTCCTGTAAGTGTGGTTGTGATGGTCATTTGCCTGATGTTATTTTCCACTATTAACGGCATAGCTTCTTCTTTATAATGAAATAAAAATCCGATCATTTATATTGAAAAACAGCATTTTTCTTTGAATATCAAATAAGACCTCTGAGTACGAGTCCACAACGGCGCACCGACCCTAGCCACTACCTTACTAGAACACAAGGCCATGAAACAGAATGACAGCGGTAGGGGGGTGAAGTGTTTGAGTAGTCAATCATTTGTAGGTGACAGTTGATGTCTGTTCGCGTTTTTGCCAGAATTGTGAGTATTTTTCGGAGTTTATTGCTTAAATTCTATTTGTTTTGGTGTTACAACAGTTCTTAACAGGTAAGGAAAAGGCCTTTTTATATTTTCCAATAGTTTATTTTTGTTTACTTCTAGTTCATAAAAGCTTTGCTTTTCATGTTCGAGGTTATTTTGATTTTAGTTTCGGTTCGTTTTATGCTAATCTCGCTATTTTTTCCAGCTGAAATGCCATTTTATTGCTCTGTTCCCAAGTGCAGAGACAATTATACAGGAGTGCCATAAGAAGCAGTCTTTGGGTTTCCCAAAGACGAGCAACTTGAAAGAACTTGGTTTAACGCAATTGAAAGGGAAGATTTCGTTCCCAGTAATAGCAGTAAGGTTTTAATTATTGCAAATTCAACTGTTTTGCCTGAAACTCAGAAGTTACTTATTTCTAGGTTTGCGAACTACATTTCCAAACAGAAAAAAGATCTACAAGTTACACACATGAAGTTACAGGTCAAAAAGTCGAAATTCCATTGAAGTTTCCTAGGTTAAAAATAGGTTGAAAGAATTTTATTAATCAGCTGGTCTTCTTTTTATCTTTTACCATTCGTTTTAGGAGCGATACCAACGAAATTGCCAGGTTGTCCGTCCTACCTAAGCAGATCAGATGTTCATACCAGAGTATCTCCTCCATCCAAGCGATCTAAAGTGGAATGTCGAGATCTTGAGAAAGCTATTGCATCAAATCCTGTTCAGAATATGATTCAGCCATGTCATTTGCAACTTCAGCTGAGTCTTTTGCAAAAGTGTTCGCTCCAAAAGGTTGGATAAAAGCCAAGAAAAAAACCTGTGTTTTTGTTTATTTGGACTAGTGATCAGAAAGTCCAGCTGTTAAAATAAAAGTGTGTGTCTGAAGACTTAGCGTTATTAAACTTTTAATGATATTAAGGCAAAAAACCTGGAATGTGATGATGGGGACTACTAAGAAAAACACTATTTTCCCTATCCATCATATTTCTTTTTCCTCAATAAATATAGTGAATAACTACGAATTAGTACTTTGTGTAACAACGTTCCTACCTACTCAGAAAAACATAATTTTTTTTTCTGTTGGGAAATGAAATCTAAATTGATCAATAATTTTGTGGAAATGACATTGCCTAAATAAATACGGAATGGACTACCTATGGTGACGTCATTCATTCTGTTTCATGGCCTTGTGTTCTAGTAAGGTATTGCCCTAGCCCATCGCACCGCGATGTCAATATTTGAAGTTTGTTACGAAGTAAATACGTCATTTGATGACATCGCGGTGCGATGGGCTAGGGTCGGTGCGCCGTTGTGGACTCGCACTTATTGGAAAACCCTTTATTACAGATGAAGCTGTACGATCTGTGGTCACGTGACTAAAAATCCGTCTGCTCGCGGAGGTTCATTGCCGAACGGGCCTTTTTTGATCTCTAGAACCACCTCTGAACTATATCAACCTTCCCTTCCTTAAAACTAACTTACTTCTTGTATTTCTGCTGCATTTTCAAATCAAATATAAAAATCACCCGTTACTCTCCATAAGCTGGTGGTGCCGTTGGACTCGCTGCCTCGAACCCTAAAGCTGGTTTACCTTTATCCTCTGAAGGGTACGGATACCCTGAACTCATCGTAGGATACCCCGAACTATGTGCTGGTTGTTCGGAATAGGAAGTGGCAGTTTGCATCCATCCTGGTCCATCGACATGACCTATTTTTATTTCAGCTACCACGAAGTTAACGTCCCTGTTGAACCCTGAAGTGCTGCCGGTTACTTCCACCCTGTATATCGACTCCAGAAGTTGACACTCTACCAAGTTCGGAACAGGTAAATCATTTGGTATGGTTAGGTTGACGTTGTATGTCTGAAAGATGGACAAAGAGATTGATGCATAAGTTGTAAAAAAAAATAAGAACAGAAGGGGCGTTAGGTATGGACATCGGACTGGTCGGATCGATCTAAACCGTTCGCTTATTACATCCGAATTGAGGGGAGTACACATCTGGACCGTTCGGCCTAAAAATCTGAGCAATCGGATGTCGATCTTTTCGCTCGGTCTACTTCGACGGATCAAAGCGATTTTAACCATAGAGTTTTATGTTTTATTTATTTTTTTGTTTTATGTTGAGAAGAACATAAAAAATGAAGATGAGAAGTTCCCATAATTTTTTTTCCTAGCGGCCCTCCCTACGAAGATACGACCTCCTAAATGACGCCACTGGAAATCCATTTTAGTGGAATGAGTTTCAAACTACTCGATATAATTTGATGAAAATTTGATATGATTAATAGAATCAAGGACCTCTTAAATCACCGCACTCAAATTTCAATTAGCTTGTTCAGTTTAACAGAGGCGGACTGGGTTGTCCTTTTAATGCTTACATTTTTACACCCTGTATAATAAGGTGCTGAAAAAAACAAATTTGGATACCTTGAACATTGAGCTAAAGAAAAGGTACTCTTATTCAGTGTAGATAAAATGAACCGTTTTCGAAAAAAAAAATAATGAAAGAAGTAAGTAATTGAAATTTATTCCACTAAAATGAATTTTCAGTGGCGTCATTTAGGAGGTCGAATCTTCGTAGGGAGGGCCGCTAGGAAAAAAATTATGGGAACTTATCATCTTCATTTTTTATGTTCTATCTGAATCCGAGAGATTTCCCACATTTTCCGGGACACCTGTAGAATTACATTAATAAAATTTCGTTATTATGTACTGCTATGTAATATAAGGCAAGCTGTGACAATCTCATTTATCATTTATCATTTTCAAGTCATAATTTAAAGGGCAAAAACCTTCTTGAATAATGATTATATTGCAATTTTATAATTGCTCATTTTGAAGAGCTCTTGAACGAAAGAACTATGGAGAGACAAACTTCACTCAAGCGCCCTATGTTACAGAAAAATATACATGATCATATTTTCGTTTCAGGAAGAATATAATATATAGTCCGTTCACGAAAGGTTGAGCCATCGGTTGGCTATGGAAATTTGGCATATTCCACTGTGTATATTGAAATTTTAGGTTATGTTGTTTATTTTCCTGTCAGATTGATACGCAATGTTGTCAATATTGCATAGAGTTCTCTGATAACTCGCAAGCTCGTCGGACGAGGCCGGGTACATTCGGCAAGGTTGACTTTATTTTACGTTATGACAGCAAATACTGCCAACTTCAGATAAATAAAGAAACACATACTATGCGCTGAAACTTTCGTGAACGGACTATCGCTCAGTTACAAGAACGTCCATTAAAATTTAAAGGTCCATTAAACTCTTAAACCTCCATTATTACAAGGAACTAATGGAGGATTAAGGGTTTAATGGACCTTTAAATTTTAATGGACGTTTCTGCAACTGACACTTAAGTCGAATTTTGGCGATGTAACTACAGCTTACCATAGTTACATAGTTGACAGTATTTTCTGTCAAATGATCACGTGATAGTTAGATAGTTACATGTAACCACAGCTCGCCAAAATTCGACTTTAATCTGTCCATTAGACAGAAAACTGTAATGAGTAGCATACATTGACAAATACAATTATTTTCATGTAATTCTTCAAATACTTGATGTATTATCCGATCTGGCAACGTAGCTGCTCAGATTTCAAGGTCATTTGTTGATTGGACAGGATTACCTCAAAATGAAATGGATTGATATACACACATAGTGAAAAGTCTAATTATCCAATTATAATCTATAGTCCGTTCACGAAAGTTTTAGCGCATATAGTCCGTTCACGAAAGGTTGAGCCGTCGGTTGGCCATGGAAATTTGGCATAGTCCACTGTGTATATCAAAATTTTAGGTTATGTTGTATATTTTCTCGTCAGATTGATACGCAATGTTGTCAATATTGCATAGAGTTCTCTGATAACTCGCAAGCTGGTCGGACGAGGCCGGGTACATTCGGCAACGTTGACTTTATTTTACGTTATGACAGCAAATACTGCCAACTTCAGATAAATAGACAAACGCCTACTATGCTCTATAAATAACGGACTATAGTAGGCGTTTGTTTATTTATCTGAAGTTGGCAGTATTTGCTGTCATAACGTAAAATAAAGTCAACGTTGCCGAATGTACCCGGCCTCGTCCGACGAGCTTCCGAGATATCAGAGATCTCTATGCAATATTGACAACATTGCGTATCAATCTGGCAAGAAAATAAACAACATAATCTAAAATTTCAAAATACACAGTGAAATAAGCCAAATTGTCATGGCCAACCAACGGCTAAAACCTTCGTTCAGCTCTCTCTGTTTTAAAATAGTGTTTAATTATTGATGCTCATTTTATTTTCTGCGCGCCAAGACTTCTTACATGACCCTACCTGCTGACCGTGGGCTCCGACACCAGAAAGCTTTTTCTGTACCAAATCCTCATTAATATATCTCATGTCATGTCTTGGTTCCATTGAATGAGCCGCTAGACACCTTACCAGTTTAAAAATTAAGGCATCCACACTATTATCAGACATATTGTTTACATCCAAGTCAATTTTGATAACTTCCCCAACCATAAATAGCCTCTTATTTATTTGGGCCTCCATTCTAACAGGATCAGTATTGTATATCCAGCAACATCCCATCATAGTTTCGTCTCTAGCTTGCCAAGGATTTCTAAGAATTCCAGGTAACGTACTGATGTCGAGTACAGAAATAATTGCGAGATCTACACGATCTTCAGGATCAAAAGCCATTGGTATATCCACTTTACCTTTCAGGCTATATCGAATGTAACCATAAGGGAATTCGAATGTGGACGGTAGACTAGATGGCAATAAAAATGTGAAGAAAAGAATGTTCTCCTGGATGAATATGATCATCTGTTGGTTCAAACAATTTCGTTTCCATTTGAAAGAAATAGTGCTTTCCTATGAAAGTAGGGGCGTTTTTCCCTTGCCCCCCCCACTCTGTGTACTCTTTTCCATAAAATCTAAATCTTATTTTAACTGATCTTATTTCTGTTCTTGAGTTTACGGAGCATAGAAATCTTCCTCGTATTAAAGTACCAGGATATAAGGGTGGTTGATTATCAATAAGTACTTTCACCTTCATTCTGTTTTATTTTCGTTAATTGATTCTTAACAATTAGGGCGTGAAAAGATCCTAATTAATGACCTTCAATTCATCTAATACGATTAATTCTGTTTTCAAACTGTTCCAGCCCAACCCAAAAACATATAAATATCGATTTTGGATATTCTTCAGAGTGAAATTCTTTCGAGATTATGTTATCCAGTGCGTGATACAAAAAATCTTAATATTTCTCAGCGAATTATAAGTATTTTTAAAAAGTTACAATTTTAAAAACAAATAATTCAAATTTAGAATTATTCAGATCATAAAGTTTTGTTTATCGATTTGAACATAGAGCAATCTTGTTGTTGTTTGTGGCTAGGTTCCGAAAATAACACTTTCTATACTTGAAAGTTGAATTGAAACTGCATACGAGGAAGTAGAAAAGCTGCAAAAGCGCTATGAATTAATAGAAAATTATTATTTTGCACATTCGAAGCAGAAACTCTCATCTGATGAGATTTTTCACAGTCATAGATCATTTTTAGGTTAAATTTGTGGCTCAAACCACAGAGTATTTTATGGAGTTCATTCTGTTAATCTGTTATCAAATACGTTGTTTTGCGAAGGAAATACAACATTTCCAATTCTTTTTGGAAATATTTCAGCAATGACCTTACCTGTTGACCATGAGCTCCTACACCTGAACACTTTTTCTCAACCAAGTCCTCGTTTATATATCTCACATCATGTCTCGGGCGCTCAGAATGAGCTGCAAGACACCTAATAAGCTTAAAAACAAACTCCTCCACATTATCTCCAGACATATTGTTCACTTCCAAATCAATTTTAATAGTTTCTCCTACTATAAACACTCTCTTGTTAATTTGGGCCTCCATTCTAACTGGTTCGGTATCATATACCCAGCAACATCCCATCATAGTTTGGTCTTTGGATTGAAAAGGACTTCTCAAATTTTGCGATAACGTAGTTATGTCGAGTACAGAAATTACTGCAAGATCTACACGATCCACAGGATCAATAGCTAATGGTATATCTACAATACCTTTCAGGCTATAGCGAACATAGCCATAAGGGAATTCAAATGTGGATGGTAGATTTTGAGGTAACAAAAATGTGAATGGAAAACTATGTTCCCCTGGTTGAATGTCATAATCTTCTGGTTCATACAATTTAGTTTCCATTTGGAAGAAATAATGTTTTCCATAGTATGTAGGTTTTTTCTTCCCAGATCCTCTCCACTCTGTATATTCTTTTCCATAACATCTTATTTTAACTGATCTTATTTCAGTTCTTGAGTTTACACTGCATTGAAGTGTTCCTTTTAATAATGTACCGGGATATAAAGGTGGTTGATTATCTAGCATTACTTTTACCTTCATTTTGAAATCGAATTACCGAAATTTTCTGAATACAAAAGCGTGCACAACTACCTGTTGCAGTATTGACAAGGAACAAGGACGAATTATTGGTTGTTTGATGTAAGACGTCAATGAAACGATTATTAATGACCTTCATTTCAATTCAAGATTCTAATCAGTTTTCCGCCGAAAAGTTATAACCAGTTTTTGTTTTAGTTCACAATAATGTCGCGAAATGAGGATAATTAATTGATATTAGAAATTATCAAGTACCAAACCTTCCTTCTGAAATATATTCACCGCAATGCACATAATTTTTTATCTGGATGAATGAGAAATAATACGAAAGAATTCTTAAAAAGTAAAAACAATTATACAAATATTTTGAATTTAAATAAAAAAAAATTGGCCGCAGATCCACAAAATGAATTTGATTTTTTTTATGCATAGGAGCATAGAAAACTCAATCTTCTTAACTATCTTTTATTATGGCCTTCGAGTTAAATTTAATTTTTTTTCAAATTCAACGTTGAGTCACTATTCTGAAAGTCATTCGATTCATGGGAACTATGAATAGCTATAGTCCATTCACGAAAGGTTGAGCCGTCGGTTGGCCATGGAAATTTGACATATTCCACTGTGTATATTAAAATTTTAGGTTATGTTCTTTATTTTCCTGTCAAATTGATACGCAATGTTGTCAAAATTGCATAGAATTGTCTGATAACTTGCAAGCTCGTCGGACGAAGCCGGGTACATTCGGCAACGTTGACCTTATTTTACGTTATGACAACAAATACTGCCAACTTCAGATATGTAAAGAACCGCCTACTATGTGCTCAACCTTTCGTGAACGGACTATAGAAAGAACAAATATTGGATTGAATGTCACAAGGTAAGAACCATTCCAAATGTTTGAATACGTTTTGTAATATTTTCGGAAGTAGAAATCATTTCGGCATGTAATTTAAGTCTAAGAAGAAAAAAGGGTGAGTATTGAATAGATAAATGCAGAATTCAGTGTGAAGCTCACTGGTAGAAAATAAAAAAGTATTTTGAGAAGAAGCATTTTGGCCAGGTTATCACCCGAATGAGTGACCGCTTTATAAATTCTAAATGGTAAATGGACCATCAAATAAGTGCGAAGAAGCTCCTGACTTCAAATCATAACAGAACATGCACTTATTAACTGATGGAGCTCAATTATCGTTTACCACTTCATTTTGAAGAATCACCTTATACAAATGACAAAGGGGAAGTAACCAATTTACAATGAAACATATTATAAATAGAATCATAACGAATAAAACGGTGTATGTTTTCAAACCAGGAATGATGGTTGAATGTTTAGTGCCGGTTATAGAATGCTAAAAGCAAAAAGATTTACATTTCTTATTTTGTGTAGTTTGTATTCCACTTTCGCCGTTAATGCTTGTGCGAATGCCAAATTTCAAATGTAAGAAATATAACTTTATAGTTTATTAATGGTTATATTTTGAGTCTATTGACATGAGTCTGCTTATTTATATGAATTACTACACTTTGATCTTAGCATAGGGCCGAGAAGCGATTCAACTTCCTCTTCCACTCTTAATTTTCTGAAATCACTAGAAAATGATCATGAAACCAATAGAGCTCCCAAAGCATTCATATTTGAAATATATATTTCCCAACACGAACAAATGTAAAAAGGCTATTGATTTATGATGTTGTTTACATAGAAATTGATTTGGTTCATCCCCAACGATATTTTTAGCGTTATACAGGGTGTCCCATTACTCGACGTCACCCGGAACCGGGTGAAAAGGCAAGTAATGCTGGTTGTCAGAAAAATATAAAAAAAATCTAAGTTGCATGATTTTAAAATAATGCGCATTTGAATAAACACGCAAAATTCACACCCTGTGACAGTCTTTTCGCTCCTGTTGCCACAAATATCAACTTTTTCCAACTTTTTTCTATGCTGTGTAACCTTGAATAATGCTTGTCTAAACTGTAATCAAAATTTTGATACCAGCTGATCTAGGTTTCATAAAAATAGGGCTTACTTCTCAGAAAAAAAATTCGAAATAAACAATTGCCTAGTTTCAACTGACTGTATTGAAAAAAAATGTACTACGTAGGTTTGGCATGTTTTTTCAAAAGTTGGCGCATTTAGTAAGGATTCCAAATGGTATAATACTTGTTTAATTGTAGCTGCCGTAGTTCAAATTTATTTTCGATTGCCTTTGAATACACTTTTTCGTTACTGCTTACTGCTTCCACTTCCCAGTAATAGAGTCCAATGATTCAGAAATTTTCAGAGAAATTTCTCCGTTCTCCGGAAAAAATTTTTCTGGAAAAATTATTTTCTCTGGAATTTTTTTTTTCTGATAACATTTTTCCCGGAAGATGGATCGGACGTTCTGGTCCAATCTCGTGGCCGGCCCGTTCACCGGACTTGAATCCATTGGACTTTATTACTGGGAAGCAGTTAACGAAAAGTGGTATTCAAAGGCAATCGAAAATAAATTTGAACTACGGCAGCTACAATTAAACAAGTTTATACCATTATGGAATCCTTACTAAATGCGCCAACTTTTGAAAAAACATGCCAAACCTACGTAGTATATTTTTTTTCAATACAGTCAGTTGAAACTAGGCAATTGTTTATTTCGAATTTTTTTTCTGAGAAGTAAGCCCTATTTTTATGAAACCTAGAGCAGCTAGTATCCAAATTTTGATTACAGTTTAGACGAGCATTATTCAAGGTTACACAGCAAAAAAAAAAGTTAGAAAAAGTTGATATTTGTGGCAACAGGAGCGAAAAGACTGTCACAGGGTGTGGAATTTTGCGTGTTTTTTTAAATGCGCATTATTCTAAAATCATGCAACTTAGATTTTTTTTTATATTTTTCTGACAACCAGCATTACTTGCCTTTTCACCCGGTTCCGGGTTGACGTCGAGTAATGGGACACCCTGTGTATAAAATTTTTCATAGAGTGTGAATAATTGTTGTTCTCCAGGACTGAGCGACTTAATAAATATGGAAATTTTTTTTTAATAATTTTGTTAACAAATTACAGACGACAACTATATGCTAAGAAACATGTAAGTGCCCTTATTTTGGCGAGGGGTGGCTCAAAAGGTATTCCTCTGAAAAATATTTCGAAAATTGGAAATAAAACATTGATTGCTAACGTTTTGGACCAAATCAATCATATAGGATTTGAATCAATGTTGGGTTCAACTGACAATGCGTTAATATTCAACTCAATTGTTTCTGGTAAGTGCTATACATTAGTACTTTTACGTATAAATCTTTATAAACCATTCATAATTCATAATGATTTTTTTCTGGAAATGCCCACTTTTCGTTGAAACTGCTATCAAACGTTTGGAGGGTTTTACAATGGTTCTGTTTTTCCGATTTCAGATTGTCAAAATATTCATTGGAGATCAGAAGAGTCAGCTACAGATACTGCTTCCTCAATATTTGCTACTCAAGAATTTCTTAGACATCATCCAGAAATTGATGCCGTTGCTCTTATACAGTGTACATCACCATTCCAGAAAGAATTGTATATAAAACAAGCACTGAATCTTCTAATAAGAGGAAAAGATTGTGTTTTCTCCGCAACAAGGTAAACGTAAAACAAATAATTTCACATAAAATAAAAGAAATTTAATGTCTCAAATCACTTTTGATTATTCTAAATCAATGAAAATTACAAGATCGAAAAGAATACAGCATGCATCTTTATAATTTCAGATCATTCAAGTTAAGATGGACATCAGAAAAGAAAAAACTAATTCCTCTAAATTTTGATCCATCTAGAAGGCCTCGTCGACAGGACTGGAATGGTGAATTGTTAGAAAATGGAATGTTCTATTTTGCAAAAAAGTCGTTGATAAAAAGCGGATTATTTCAAAATGATAAGTAAGTTCCTTCGAACGAATGAAATTTCAACATTTTAACAAAGCACTTCAACTTTATTTTATTCAGTAATAAAACTAAGACCAAATAAATGAAATATCAAGACTGTAGGCCAAATCGATCGACTGCCGTAGTCCTAAAAGTTAGTAGGTCAAATAACTTTAGTCATAGAAATAGTTGTAGTTCAAACGTCGTTTATTTTGCCAACAAAGCAGTTGACATTGGTCTAGGTTAGAATATGTTCTGTGGTTAGAATGCCATCACTTGATTCTTGAATAAAAATGATTTTTCAGGTATATTTTGATTGCTTAATCGGAATGTAACATTGCTACTGTTATTTCCTTGATATGTTGAAGCTAATTTCGTCTCGAATTCTGGTTGACATTCGTTTTATTTTACAGTTGCGCTGTGGTAGAAGTTCCTGCAAATGATAGTATAGAAATTGATTCTCCTATAGATTTGATTATTGCCAACGAATTATATGAATATTATAATATAAAAAATGACTACAAGCTTCGCTGAAGGTGAGGAAATTTTAACCTTTTGGTTTTGGTTATGTCTTTCAATAATAAAATGGTTCGAACATAAATTTTTACTGAAATATTGTAGAATATTTATGAAATTCGTTTTTTCTCCTTAATTCGGGGGTTATAGTATATTGTTGAATAATTCCATTAATTGCAGGTTCTATACCTTCACTTTATCGAGAAATATTCGATATATGCTCAAATAATGGTGATCCAATACACAGAGATGTTTACGAATGTCTACTCAAGCAGTGTAAGTTAGAAAGCAACCAATTGAAATTAATATGGGATATTGCTGGACCTCCACAAGGAGTCATCACTCGAACAAGTTTATACAGAACTTTATCGTTAGTTGCTTGGGCACAGCAAGGCAAAGTTTTATCTGAGAAACTTCTGGAAAACTTCTCTGGAAAAGGTATTTTATTTTGAGTTATTGAACATAACTCTTCTACCTCTAAATTTACTTTTAAAGTATGGAATATTATTCTTGTGTAATTATTTCAGAATACCCAACACCTGCTGTAAGTGATCTGACAGCTGTGAAGAATTTAAAATGTCAATTGCATCTAAAAACGAATCCTTCCATCTTGGTCTGTCCTATGTAGATATCACCCAGTGGGACAGTTTAACTGTGGAGTTGGTACCAGAAAAGAAAGGGTTTTCTAAAACATTCCGATATATTGTGTCCTCAAGAAGGTTCAATTCTAAGGTTACCAGAAGATATAACGACTTTTTCAGTTTGAATGATTGCTGCTAAACAGGTTTCCATATAGGTAAGTTGACATATTAGCTATAGTTTAAAATTTGTGCTGGAAATGTTTTAAAAACCGAGGATCTACCAAAGAGAAAATCTAAAAATTTCCACTTGCAATGACATAGATACTGGAAATTTTCAAGGTTCATGTGTATTTGGAATATCTGGTCTTAGTTTGTTTATGGGTCAAATTGAATGGTTTTCATGTTATAGGCATTTAAAATTTTATTACCTGAATATCTCAAGACTAATAGGGATAATATACTTTAAAATGGTTATAATGGCAACACTGTGTATTATCCTTCGACATTTTTTAAGTCATTAATGTTCAATAGGTTATGCCATTTAACCATAAGGCGTTTTCGGATACTTACTCGGGTTAACTGGATCCCTAACCTTCGCGTTCGTTTACCTAACCCAAACATCCAATCCGTGTTCGAAAAGTACAGTGCTATTAACTCGATCATTGACTCAGGTTGATCTATCCACAGCCGTCTAAAGTACAAGCCCTGAACAGCGAAATATGGCAACGCCGCAGGGAGGCTAGCCAGATGAAAACAACACATAGGCTTTACCGCCTTACCGGTTAGTTACACACGTGGTGCGTAAATCTATGCGTGGTATCGTTTGTGGTGGCTAAATTAGTGAAAACAGTGGGTGAAAATCTCGGTGAAAATAGTGCAATGCCGTTTTAAGTGAAGTGATTTAGTGAAGTGAAATAAAGTTCAATTCAATTCTGTATTGTGTAGTTGGGATCACCTTTTGAGGATATGGTACGGAAATGTCGTGTTCCTGCTTGCAGGAGCAATTATTCCTACCTGAAACATCGAAAATATGTGAGTTCTTTAAAATTTCCTGAAATGAAAATTTAAAAAAGTTATGGGTAAAATCAATTCCAAGACAAAATTTTGATCCGTCCCCTTATAGTTTGAATCAATCATATCGAAAAGAAAGATTTAATTACAGAGGAAAAGTATTTAAAACCGGATGGAACTATTCAAATGATTTCATTAAGACAACCCAAATTAAAACCAAACGCTGTTCCAAAAATTTTTCCAAATTTACCGAAATACCTTTCGAAACCGACTCCAAAAGAAAGGACCAATCCGCAGTTGAGAAGAAATGATATTATTATAAGACAGGAAAATGAAATAGAAAGCTTTATGAACTCTGATATTATGGTAGATTTTGATGACCTTATTAATAATTATTCAAGTAAAATAGATATTTCAGGTTGGGAGATTAAGAAGGTTAACAATGCAATTTATATTTATATACTCAATTTAGAAAAATAATTAACTGTCGATGTTTCTTTACAAATACATAGAAACCTTCTAACAAAATTACTCATAAAAATGTTCAGATCTCTACAAATGATTTGAAATGGAATCCTCCTTTCGATCTTACCCTCAATAGGTGGTCTAAACTGATAAATTTGCTTACTCGTTATAAAAACGTAGGCAATGAGGATTCAGATCTTAGATCATTAGATTTGCTGCAATGTTCCTTATCTTCCTTAGAGGCATTTTTGTTAGACAGGCATAATGAAAATTTCGACAAACTGAGACAAATTGAAATCATTACTGACCAATTGAGGCAAATTCTTTCTAATAAAATTAAGTACTCCTCAAGTACAATAATAATGTCATTTATATTGCATTCCCAGTCTGCTTCATGCTATGAATTGATGCGAAAATTTTTCATTAGATCGTGTCGTAGTTCTGTTAATTAATTGATGAAATTCATATAAATTCCCGTTTGGATTATATGTACCTAGGTCGAAAATATTATTGGGAGCGCGACTGTTCTTGCTGAACAATAAATTGAATAACAAATATCTACTATTCAGATTCATTATGATTGAGATTCTCAAGCACAGATATTCAATTTATTGACTAAGTAGGGTCAAATATTGTTTATTCCCTTCGAAAATTGCTAATGCCTTGCCTTCAATGCAGTTTTATATTCGCATCCCGCGCTATCGCATCGATAGAGTAGGCTCCTCCGTCGACGTTTCAATGCGGCGTTGCCAAACTGTGTTCCAGGCTTTCTCTATAGACGGCTGTGATCTATCGTAACTCTACACAAGAGTAGGGTTGTAGACTCACCGCATGCGCACTGCATTTCAATTTTGTAATTGAAGAAGGCGGGAATAAGTCTTCTACTCTTTTTTTAGTAATTTCATTCATTCTATTCCTGAAAATTATGGAAAGAGAAGTATTTGGCTTAGTGTAACATGTGTGGTTCCATGAGTTGAGAAAATAATGTGAAACAACTTCTTCATAACTTTGTATGCAAATCCGTCTGCGTTAGACCTAAAGATTTCTTCATTTCTTCAACAAAGGTACTCAAAGATATCATTGAACATGCGAAGGCACACCAGAAATTATAAGAAAGATTTTACAGAAGCCAATAAATCTAAGCAAAACTAGAAACAATCAGTAAATAAACTGGAACTGAAGAAATAAATTCTCTACTTCTTTGACATAAGTACTCAAAATTAACATTAAACATAGAAGGGCACACCAGAAATTCTAAGAATATTTTACAAAAGCCAATAGATGTAAGCAAAGCTAGAGACAATCAGATAATAAATTGGGACTGAAAAATAAATCAATAAAATATTTGGTTATGTTATTGATACAACTGTCACTTCTAATCCTAAACCTGATGAAATCGTAAACTTAGAACCTGGGTCAGTGATCCGAGTAGATCCGCAACCTGACCCAATGGATCGAGTTGGTAACCCTGAGTAAGTTCCCGAAAACGCCTATAGTAAGATATGGACTCCAACAAAGTTTAGAAATTGTTGAATTGTTCAATCAAAATCGGTGCTCAATGTGTATAGGTACTGTTAAAAATTTGAGAAGAATTCATGAAGGAAATTCCATTGATCTACTCATTATTCCTAGTATTGAAGACAAACTTGAAAGTTATTGTTTGATAACATTTTCAGAATGATTCCAAGGTTACCACCGAAGAGAATAGTGTCAATGCTCATTTCTCGAAGTCAGGAGGCGAGCACTCCAAAGATGGATAACTTTGATTGTCGGCATCCCACTATCTGTCATGATGCCTTGATTTCGTTCTTTTTAACTGACCAAAGTGCTGATTTTCAGAATAGAATCAAGGAAATTTTTAGGAGAGCCCCAGACGAATTCATGACTTCTGATATTGCCGCAACAGCAAAGGTAGGTTTTACAATTATTACCAAATAAAATGTCAAAAGTGTTCAACTTAGCATATACATATAGAATCAAAATGAGTTATTTAATCAACTATTATTATTAAGACAGCGACTAATGGTCAAGATATTTTAATGCGTGAACGGAGCGAACGCGTTAATAGTTCGAGACTATTAGTCGCTCGATTAATAACGAGTTGATTACAAGATTTTTCCCACGATCTCAACATGAATTGTGTATGAATTCTTGATTGGAATACAATCTCTTTTAACTCAAGACATACATTTGACATAATGGAATTTCTATGTTTCTGTGTTCCAGTAGAGTTTTGAATTTCTTGTAGTGCTTATGAAAACTTTGTGTACGGTTGCCTGCTGTGCTGCTGGGTGAACTGAGTAGCCCAGTAGTATGGTTGCCGGTCCAAGCCCCATAAAAGAGGAGGGTTAAGCGAGGGACTAACTATTCCTCCTTGGAAAAAAATCATAGTTACGAAAACGAAACACACGCCTCGGACCCGGACGGATATCTCAAGACGAAACACGCGACGAAAAAGGACAATGAATTTCGGAACATGGAACTTACTTAGCCTTTATAGACCTGAGCCTCCTTACATGCCGTCAAAGAACTGGAAAAACAAAATATGGACATAACAGCCGTTCAAGAAATCAGGTGGCCAGGGAACGGAACGCAAAGAGTGGGAAACTCGATAATACTGTATAGCGGAAATGACCAGGGACGACACCAATTTGGGACAGGTTTCATAGTAAGAGAACCCATAGCAAAACAATCATGGAGTTTAAACCAATAAACGAACGTTCTGTACATGAGACTGAAAGGAGAATGGTATAACTACTCGGTAGTCTCAGCCCATGCCCCGACTGAAGAGAAAGACGAGGAAATAAAGGATACCTTCTATGATGAACTAGAAAATCTTATCCTGAGTATACCCAAATATGATATCTGATTATTTTGGGTGACTTTAATGCCAAAGTCGGCAAAGAAGAAGCCTATCAAACAACCCATAGGCAAACATAGCTTGCATGACAACCAGCAACGACAATGGAACCAGGCTTGTTGACCTGGCTACGTCCCAGAACCTCCTAATAAATCAACCATGTTCGAACATAAAACATCCCCAAGAGACCTGATTTCAATGACGGAGTCACAAGAAACCAAATCGACACGTCATAATAGATAGGAGACATGGTAGTAACTGCCTGGACGTCAGAAGCCTAAGAGGAGCAGACGCAGATACGGACCACTTCCTAGTAGGACAAAGATTAGAATTAGAATCTCCACCTGTCCACGCCTAAGAAGGTGACCAGGACAACTTGGGAGACGGGAAAACTAAAAACAGAGGAGACACAAGAAAGGTACCAAGAACAAATAAATGAGCAAATAAAGGAGCCTCAAGACGAAAACAGCATAGAGGAACTATGGGCTAACATCAAAGAAGCAATAGCCACCGTATCAAAAAGGTACTTGGCAAAAAGAAAAGCCAGCGACGGAATGGTTCGATGAGGACTGCGGCAGGAACACTTGAAGCGCGGAACCTGGCTAGGAAAAAAAAATGCTACAACATCCAACAGCATCTAATATAGAGGAATATAGACACCAAAGAACAATAGCACGCAGAATGGTGAAACAGAAAAAGAGAGAATACCAACTGTCAATAATGAGGGAAATAGAAGAGAATAGACAGAATAACAGAACAAAGAATATTTAAGGGAATCTCGAAACAGAAAGCTGGATACCAACCCAGAGAGGAAAACTTTCTCACAAAAAAATAATGGAGAACTCATAACCAACGAAAAAGAGATTCTAAAAACATGGAAGAAATACTTCTTGGAACTGCTAAATGAGGAGGAAAATACAAATACGCCACCAACAAATATACCAACGGACGAAATAGAAATACAGCCACCGTCGTACGAAGAAACACTGAATGCATAAAAAACTGAAGAACAACAAAGCTCCGGGCAGCGACGGCATACCTGCCGAATGCATAAAATCTGGCGGGGAACACTCCACAAGGCCATACACAAGCTCATACAAAACATCTGGAAGACAGAGACCCTACCCGACGAATGGAAGAAGGGATAATCGTCCCTATTCATAAAAAGGAGACAGAAAGAAATGCACAAACTATCGTGGAATAACTCTTCTGAATACATGTTATAAGGTACTCTCCAATCCTACTGGAAAGAATGAAACCATATACCGAAGAGATGTGGGGGAATACCAATGTGGTTTTAGACAAAAGGTCCACCGTAGATCAGATTTTTACCATCATACAAATAATGGAGAAATGCTGGGAATTCGACAGAGAACTCCACCAATTGTTTATTGACTTTAAACAGGCATTCGACAGAGTTATCAGATCAAAGCTGTGGCAAGCAATGCAAGAACTGGATTCCAAAAAAAACTCATATCGATGATTAAAATATGCATGGAGGTACGCGATGTAAAGTAAGAGTGGGGCAGAGTCTCTCCGACTCCTTCAATATCAATAATGGTCTCAAGCAAGGAGACGCCCTCTCACCCCAACTCTTTAACATAGCATTGGAATATGTAATTAGGAACTCCAAAATTGAGAAGCCATCTACTATCTTTCATAAAGGAGGACCCAACCTGCTCCTAGCTTCGCACGATGTCGATGTGATTGGCAATAGCAGGATTGACCTCAAGAGACCTTCATAAAGTTCGAAAAGGAAGCAGAGAAGATAGGCCCAAGATAACGAAGACAAGACCAGTATATGTACCTCAGCAGAAAAACTCGGAACCGAGATAAGTAGGACAAACTTCTCTATCGAAGACTACAACTTCGAGCGGACAAGACAATTAAATATCTGGGTACAGTATTAACGAAAACAACGACATCACAGAAGAGATAAATAACAGATACAGGCTGCAAACAGATGCCTTTTTTGCTCTTCAAGACCTAATTAATCTAGAATACTTACCAGGAAAACTAAGCTGAACATATACAAAACAATTATAAGGCCTGTCGTAATGTATGGATGTGAGACCTGGACTCTAACGGTTTGCAAACGAAGAACGACTAAGGTCTTGGAAAGGAAATTTCTAAGAAAAATATTCGGCCCAAATAAGACGAAATACAGGACAATATAGAATAAAAAACCAACCAAGAACTAAAGAACTCTACACTGATACCAACATAATAAACGAAATAAAGGCCAGGAGACTACAGTGGGCAGACACTTAAAAGAATGCCAGATGATAGAATAGTAAAACTGGTGTGGGAGGAGGTCCCGGGGGGAAAAACGTCCACTAGGTCGACCCCCCGCCTCAGGTGGAGAGATATATTAGAAAGGACCTAAAGCCATGAATATCGAAGATGGACCCGATCGGATGCTGGATAGAAAAAGATGGAGACGTGTGGTTGAGTCGGCAAAAACCCACCCAGGGTTGTGAAGCCACTGATGATGATGATGATGATGGTTGCCATGAGAATTGCACATTAAAAAGCCAAAAAATTGAGCATTAAAATTGGTCATTAATGTTCAATTTCGTACACATTAAAATCCTTTTATTTGGAGGTCGGCGGAAACTTACAATTTCTGGGTGCGCCATTTAAAAGTTTGGAACTAAAGAATGCAATAAAACAAAAACGGTTTGAAATTTTACCAGAAATATATTTTTTGGTTAAATGTAATAATAATCATTTTTCTATTGTATGGAGTCGTTCTCGGCAATGGACATCACGAATGTTAGCCTTCAAATGCTCAGTTGGTATCTGTTTTGTCGGCACTTGGCTCTAACAGCTACCCAAAAAATATGTCCAACGGTGTCCAAGTCGCAGCTCCTTGGCTGCCAATTGATATCACCATTTCGATATTTGAATGGTCATCAAACGTCTTATACAATGAATCGATTATGGCATTAGATGTGTGGCAAGTTGCACCCTCCTGTTGAAGCCAAACATTGTTCACATCCATACCATCAACAGCGGTCAAAAAATCGGTTCTCATGATGTTATATGTAGTTGTCTCCATTGACTGTAATGGTTCCCCGCACCCTCTTTCCACCAAACACTTGTTTGCACATCATCAATGACACCTTAGCAATGACTTGCGTGAACTGAGCACTGTTGGACCTTTTGGCGACTAAATCTTTTTTATTCTCGTAAGCGTAAATCGATTAACACCAAACAAGTGTTGGCGCATCATCAATGAAACCAGTTTCACGCACTTTAGCAATAAACTCGCCTACACCGGACACTGCTGGACCTTTTCGCGACTAAATTTTGTCTTCGTTTTTTGTTATCACTTTACAATAAATCCCAACGTTGCATAAGCGTATATGTCCGTTCACGAAAGTTTGAGCGCATAGTAGGCGTTTATTCATTTATCTGAAGTTGGCAGTATTTGCTGTCATAACGTAAAATAAAAATCTAATTCAAGCGAATGACCACTAATGACCGTGGTCATTGTTGGTCCTGCCTTTGGTCTTGGCCCTTGAGGAATGACCGCGAATGACCAGCTTATGCTCAAATGCAGTTCTGGTCATCTCCACCTTTTCGTTAAGGTAGGTCAGCGAGAATGAAACAAACACATAACCAACGATTTTCTCTGAATTAGAGTTTCGTTTCAGTAAAAACTGCAATTATTGTATGGGACTGAATATTGTTTGTTTTGGAAATTTCAACCAGGCAGAAAACCATTTTAACAATCAATTAACGATAGCTAATCGGTGCGATTCTGTTCGCACATTGCTATGAATCTTGTTATCCAAGCAATATGCTATCTCCCAAATTCATAGCAATAT
>CM024241.1:103609204-103671811 GCA_013421045.1 Propylea japonica | reverse complement strand
CGGTATGAATGAAGCTTTCACTGACGGAAATCCAAAGAATATGAACAGAACTTTCTCATGTTATCAAGAATAAATTATCCTTATCTGAAGCCGAGGTGGCGGAGTAGACTAAAAGTTGTTTCAAATTAAGGTTTCTCTAATTAAAGTGGACGATAAACCCTTTATATTTGGGCGAGAATAATTTATATCGGGACTCCATGTACATAAACTTTTGACTGCAGATAATTAAAACTGTTAAAAGTTAATTGCGAAAGATTTATTCCTTTTCCCTATTCTTGCGGAAATTAAAAGTAGCAGATATGGACATGAGATAGGTAAGAGTGGGGGCATTTACGGTTTCTTGTCGTGAACTCAGTAAGAAAATTGTTAATTTTCAAAGTTTTCAATTAAAATGTAGATGAGCGGGATAGATTGATTAGGAAAATTTCAAATAACATAATTTTGGGCCGATATTATTATTATCATTGGAAAAAGATCAAATCAATTTACCTGGCTAAACTAATTTTTCTATGAAATAAAACGTTATAAATTCAAATATTTTTGAAATATGAAGAGTTTAATAAACGATTCAAGGGATATTTAATTTTCTAACGATGAAAAATAGAGTTTAGATAATTGTACCAATGCAATCCATGTTCAAGTTCGATTTCGAAACAATTATAACAAATATCCCAAAACCGAAATTGCTATCAATAATATTTCAGGTTATTTTTGTACTTATATTATCTGCCAAATTTCATACACGGTGGTTCTGAAATATATGAATCTGAAAGTGTTTTTTTTTTAACCCTTCAGAATTTATTTATTTCATAGGAAAGTCCAGCTAGGGGGGGGTTAAAAAAACAAAATAATGATCTGGAGGTGGTGTAGGATGAATTTTCATGAATTTTCAAGAATTCTTTTGAAGCTCTCTAATACAAATGAAAATAAAGAAGTCCTGCAGCCACCCATCTTTCTTAATCGAACTTTTCAAACTCTGAATAAGTCGTTAATGCAAATATCTCCCCAACTAATTTTTCTCCTCTCATCATTTTTACGAACACAGAAACACACATATCTAGAAAAGTAATGACGCTAGAATTTCCCAATTATCCCACTAGTGGAATTCTGTTTCAGTCAGTTGTTCCGAGGCAGTAAAAGAACATTAATTCTTATGCTATTGTAGTCTTTGGCGTCTGAAGTTGCAAACTTGGGGTAAAACGAGAGAAATAAAATTGTCAGGGTGCTTTAATGTCTAGTGAAGCTCCTTGGTGATAGCGACTAAGTTACCGATTCGAAAGTTATAATTCTGGGACTTGTCGAGCCATTATGAACAGGAAGAACAGTACATTTAAGAGATAATTTTGAATTTAACCGCTACGACCATTTGATTCTTGAATATTTACACTAAATTGTACTCCACTTTTTTTTCACTGAAATAATCAGGGTCCCCGCTACCATGTGTGCAAAGTGTGCAATGCACACGGGCGCCATCCTTTTAGGGGCGCCAAAATCTTAAATTTTAACATCTGTAAAAAAATTCCATTCATTTGTTGAGTTATTATTGAGCATGACGTTTCTTTCATATAAAATTTGTCAGCAAACAAATGCAAAGTGCTACAATAAATATCAAACCCACCTGAAAATTTAGTTTGTTCACTTCCAGCAATATAGATCTGACCAATCATTTTAAAAAATTCTTGAACAAGCGAAAGAAATAGCTCTCTCTCTCTCGAAATTGAAGAAGACTTTCCACCGTTACCAACGGTCAGGAGGAAATTCAAACCAAAACCAAAACTGTTTTGACTATGAACACCGAGATGAGACCCTTCATGATCCAAAACCGCTTTAAAATAAGTTTTTTCGTAAAAATTGTAAAACAAACTTTAG
The DNA here is from genome assembly GCA_013421045.1 of Propylea japonica. Lineage (NCBI taxonomy): Eukaryota > Metazoa > Arthropoda > Insecta > Coleoptera > Coccinellidae > Propylea > Propylea japonica. The sequence goes on along the minus strand of CM024241.1, from coordinate 103,669,942 downwards.
GCTCTCTTAAAAATCGATTTGACCTATTGAATGAGTATGATGATCTTTCGGATTTTTAAGCGACATATTCGAAAAAAGTGACAGAGATCTTTTTAAAAACGTTGTTTTGTTCTTGAAGAACGACTGAACAGATCAGGATAATAAGGATATAGACTCCAATGATTTGTTTAATAAAATTAACGCTTCAAAGTTGTTCTCATTCCTGATGATACTGATCCATTAAGTATTTACAATATATATTTGAAAACAATTTAATCTCGACCCTTCCAAAACTAAGCATTTCACTAAGAATTCTTCTGACATTGCCTGTATCTGTAGCTTCGGGCGAGCGATCTTTTCTCAAAGTTAAAAATTTATTTTGAGTTATTTATTTCGTTACGATTTTTATTTTGTTTGTTTGTTCTGCTGTGTCTTGTTTGTTTTATAGAAATATCTAGTTTTTGCTTCTAAAGTTCAGCTTTTTTATTTATTCCACCTAGTTACCTACCCACCTTATAAATAAAAAAATCAAAAATGCCAAAATTCTTTTTAACACACAGACGCCAGTAGCCCTTACGGGGGCCCTGGAAATTCAAGGTCTAATTGTAATTGTCTTCATAGTGCCAATCGCCAATAAGGGTTATCATTTATTCATTCAAACAGACAAACAGACATATGCCACTTCACAAAATGTAATGAACTACAAACGACAAATTGAATAGAAAAATATTTTAATCTAACAAAAAACAAGAAGAATAGAATATAACAATTAAAAAGACTTGTATGTAATTATATGGGGGAGAAAGGAAGACGTCTATTCAGAAAAATAAGAATAACGATTCAAGTTTATTCTCCCTTCAACTGTTTTTGCTGAGAATTTATCGCGGTAGAATTAGCCTACTTAGAAGATGAACTATAACATCAATTCAAGTTGAAAATAAGATTTTAAGATTCAATTGAATCACCAAATTTAAACATTGAAACTCGTGATCTTTCTAGGAAGTAATTTCATAAAACTGAAGAAACTTCACTAAATATGAATATAAAGTTGAAGTGCTGCTTTCCTATCGCTATATCGCTATAAAAAAAAAAAATCCACACCAGATTGAGGTTTTGACAACCAATTATATGAAAATGTTTTGTAAGATGAAGCTAAGAAAAATTGCACTGTCTGGCATTGGTTCTGGAAAAACGCTTTCCTGAAAACATGGTAGGAGAAGATGGGGTAGCTTCACACAGTTTTCTCATTTTGTCCTATATAGGTACATTTTCTGTCATCTGTATCAATTCATGAAAAACTAAGGGCCCCCCGCAGACTGCAGACTTTTTATCGGCCGATAGTTTGGTCGGCTTCTTAATCAGTATGGAGAGGAATGCATATGCGCACACTACAGCGATTCAGTATCGGCCAATATCGCACTTTCAGCCCAACCCGACTAAACTATCGGCCGATAAAAAGTCTGCAGTCTGCGGGGCCCTAATAGTCTCACAATCTGACCATATATCAGAAATGTGATTTGTGTGAATACTTTCGTGTGCGACTCTCTGTAAAAGTTGCAAAAAAATTAAAATGTATGAAAGTACCCCCACATTCGGGCACTTTCATACAGAGAAATTCCGATGCGATTACACGATTTTTGCTAACAGATGAGTTCAAAGTGAGGTAACAATACTCGTTGACTATCAAGAATTCTTCTAGCAGCATGAAATGTTTCCACCGAATTATATCTCATAACACGCAACGCCTCAATCAAACAAAAAAAAATCAGTATTGGCGCCACGAAGTCGCAGTTACAAAAGAACTACAAAGTCTATCAAAAGTCCGTATAGCCGATTCGGCCAATCACCAATTATATCGGAATTGTTAATTTATGCCGAACTTTAACGAGGAAAATTTTAATTATTATTCGACCGAGTCGACAAATTCGGCAAACTTTGGAAGCAGTAGTTGGCAGACAGTTAAATGGCGTGTCCTTTCAGTCTTTAACATCGACATCCTCGTAAATTGAAGTTGGAGAGTTGAGAGAATTGCTAGCAATCATACAGTCGAGTATACTCTTAATTAGTTTGGCGATTATGTTGAAAACAAATCGTCTAGGAGTGTTTCTGTATAATTATGAATCATTCATACTGGCAGAAGTGCATTATAGAAGCAAGAGTGAATAATGTCCCGAAAAGCTTGTAATTTTTAACCGAGATTGATTTTGTGAATAAGTATAATCAGCCATACTTGAAAACAACGTTGATTCGTAGAAAAGGGGCGATAAATCTATTCTATAGTATGACCCACATGTTTTTCATGCAGAGAGTGAAAATTAAAATCTTTATGCTAATTCCTTCAAGATTCAATCAAAGGGGTGTCTGTGCACTGCCACCTCATGGTCTAATGTGCTCTAATGTCTTGAGCTACGGTACAGTCCTAATTGAATGTTTCGAGGCATTTTTTTGGAATGTGTCTCCTTCCTTCTCGTGAATTTCTTTTTAATTTAAATATTTTGGTCCTATGAAAGGGGTTGATGACCCAGCAAACATCCACTTGCTTTGTTAGCTCAGATGTAATCATCAAACTCATGTTCCAATTAATCAAATCTAGAGTAGTGAATATGTCAGAAGAATAAATATTAGGTAATTGAATATAAATAGGTACAGTGGAACTTCCCTACAGCGAATGTCTGTATAACGAATTACTCTCTATAACAAATTTCGTACAAGACATTGCACCTTGAATCCCAATTTCATGTTAACCCCCTAAAACGAAGTAAATTCTCTCTATAACGAAATATCCAGAGAACATCACTCTTTGAATGGGTATGGGTAAGAAAGTATAAGGGTGGGTTTTTTCCGAAATTTTTCCGGACGTACATAATAAATCCCGACCTCAAACTGAATCATTACGGCGGATAGAGAGATCTTTCTGAAACAGTTTTTAAATACACCCCTAGCTGTTTGGTTTCAATCTAACCATTACGCTAGTGTGAAAGTTTTGTGAAAATGTCGAAAAGTAAGTGCTTAAGTTTGAATGATAAACTTAAATTTACCAGTGAAGTCGAACACGGCATTGCCGACTATAAAAACAAATTTTCTGTATAACGAAATTTCTTTATAACGAATTTTTTGCGGATTTAGCGCTTTCGTTATAGGGAAGTTCCACTGATTAGCCAGAATTTATGGAAATATTCAGACGTTAAATATATCCTGAAAATTCAGTTCTCACACCTTAAACTGAAGTGGGTAATGAATCTTGGATACGAGGGAAATATCAGTTTATTTCGTCATAATTCAGTTCAATTTCATAATGTTCTCATCTTATGAGGCAGTGTTCCTTCGAATTCAAAATATGTCGGTTGTCCCATTAATATAAAATCTGACGAAGTAATGATAAAGGGTTTCACGAAAGAATTGAAAACATAATTGATGAAAATATCATGAGCTGAAGAACTCGAATACATCCACGATTCAACAATGTAAACATGAAAGAAATGGTAGAATACACCTTTGAAATGCAGAAATATCTACTCCCGTATTTGCCCACTGTTATTCATGACCAAAAAATATTCATAGCCTTTGATACGTGCGATATCAGATATATCGCCTGTGTGATTATTAATATTCTGTTTGGATATATCCTGTTCTCTCTGGCGTCGATATTTTCGGCACGTCTGTGCAAATCATGCAGTTTTCACATCTGATTTACCAGCGTCGGAATTTGCATGTGTCCCTTGGGTGCTGTGGCGGAATATTTTCGAATATAACATTTTGGCCTCCGTGTTACACTTCCGTGCCCCCTCCTGGAGAGTAATCCAGAGAATCTGAACAAAATATTTATTGGATTATCCCGTTGGAATCAGTTTTTTCTTCATGTGAACCAAAATCAGTTGAAATTAGTTTCTAATAGTAGAAGTGTTATTATTGCATGTATGATACAGTGGAACTTCCTATAACAAACGTCTGTATAATGAATTTCTCTGTATAACCTTGAATCCAAATTCCATGTTAAAAACACTCTCTAAAACGAAGTATATTCTCTCTATAACGAAATATTCGAAGAATATCACTCTGAGAATGTGGGTTTTTCAGAAATTTTTCCGGACGTACGTAATAAATCCCGACCTCAAACTAAATCATAACAGCGGTCAGAGAGATCCTTCTGAAACAGTTTTTTTAATACACCCCTGGCTGTTTGGTTTCAATCTTACCATTACGCTAGTGTGAAAAGTCGTGCGAAAATGTCTGAAAGGGGGTGCTTAAGTTTGAATCATAAACTTAAATTTATCAGTGAAGTTGACCTTGACATTGCCGATTATAGAAAACAATTTTCTGTACCTATAACAAAATTCTTCATAACGAATTTTTTTTTGCTGATTTAGCGCTTTCGTTATAGGAAAGTTCCACTAAAACTTACTATCTAACTATACTGGTGGTCCTGAAGTATATGCAACAAAATTCATCAAGACATTCTTGAAGAAATTTTAGGAGGTCCTAATTTTTTAAGCACTCGTTTTACTTAAACGAGTGCTATATCGTTTAAATCAAATGTCTGTATTTTTCTAATGTTGAGCCTTCAATGGTCGTAAACGATAGGGTTTGACAATTTTACATATAAGATGCTCATAATCAGCATCTTGCAAAATTTTGTGGCCATAGTTACAGAACCATAAGTAGTTAAATTGGAATATTGAGAAGAAGAATCTTTATATTTAACAAAATAATTCGAAAGAAATTCATTTTATGAATGAAGATTGATTTACTATGATTGATATACTGTCACTGAATATTCATGCAAATTTCAAGAGGATCGCATCATCTGAACCATATACCTAATTATTTTTTTCAATTATTGATTTTTTACATATTAAATTTTTTTAATGATTTCCATCATATAATTCCGATCGTGATGACATTTTTCATTCATAACTAAGCATCAATCTCAACTCTCATAACAAAATTTTGAGGTACGTATCTCATACAGTGTTTCTTTCAGGTACAATTCCGGGGTGGCAGTGCCCTCCCGGAGGAAAACAGGTGCCCCCCAGGGAAAATTGGAGAGGGCGTAAATTCTATGTTTTCTATTAGAGAGGGATGACGAGTCAAATGAAAACCGCGGAAACTTATTTGTACACCTAATACTTCACAAGCAAAAAATGCACCTGTTCAAAATTCAAAGTTGCCCCCCAGGATCTTCTGATTGGCCCCTCGGGTAAAATTTTCTGAAAGAAACACTGACCTCATAGCATTATTACTCCACCAATGGATGCTTCTTAGATTTTATGTTAATATAAGATGAAAAGGTGAATATTTTGAAAGAAAAAAATATAATACTCGTATGTGTATGTTTGAGGACATAAACATTTTAGTTTTTTTAACAGATTTATCCACCTATAAAAATAATTTATTTCGAAAACACTGAATATTTCGTTTTTTTTATATATTATTGTAAAATAATCAACAATCGAATCAATGCATTGCAAATGAACAAAAGGAAAATTATTATCAAACCAAAAAACTCAAAGCGATTGTCTCCAACCCCAACTCGCCCGGAAATTAACCAATCATTCAAACATTTTCCCGGAACGAAAGGAAAACATAATACAGTTTGAGAGACAATGGGTTTTCTGGGAATGCGAAGGAAATCGACGAAGGAAAACCATGGTTTTATCTTAGGAAAATTGCTCCGGCATAAATCTAGAATTCGATTCGAGTTACCTTAGTTAGCAGTTTCAAAGCGGGTAATCACACTTTTGTTTTCAACGATTATTAGCTTGTTATTCCCCTAATAGTCCCGCTGTATCTCTCCGGGACTCCCTCCCTCTTCCTGCTTTCCTTCCTATCTTTCATTGAGGGGATTTATGAGCTCTCCAGAAGAACGAGAAACTTAAACTCTTGTTTGTAATGTCGATGTAACAGTTTTTGAGTTGGAAGGGGTAGATTCATATCTCGAGTTTCGGAACTTCGATTGGGTTTCCGTAATTTTCGCGAGCTCCTTTCTGGAAAATTGATTTGTTTTTTCTCACGAAGATTATTAACTTTGCCGGATTCTGTTGTTTTGTGCAGACCTTGAATTTAGGGAATAATAGAGCTTGCTTTGCAGAAATGATAATAATAGATCAGCGGTTCCAAATCTGTATTTCAATGCGTGAAACACTCGTGGAATTTGAAAATATAAATATAAAGGGTTTTCCAGTAAGTTATGTTATTTTGATATTCAAAGAAAAATGCAGTTTTTCAATATAGATGATCGGATGTTTATTTCATTATAAAGAAAAAGCTATGCCTTCATAGTGGAAAACATTATCAGGCAAATGACCTCGATAGCCTCACGAATTCCATTTTTGAGTTCTTGAATCAACCGCTGGGCTATTGGCGTAGACCTACTCTTTTCACGTGACCCCAAAGAAAGAATTCGCAGGTGTTAAATCATAAGATCTCAGTGGCCAATTGTGATCACCTTTTTCGAGAGATAACACGGTCCGAAAACTTTTCCCGCAAAAATCAATGGTTTCGTTGCTTGTGTGGCTTGAGTTCTTGTGTATGCTGAACTTTTTAAGCCTTAAGACCCAAACCTTCATGCAAAATACGTTGTAATGTCGTTTGTGGAATGCCTAATTCCAAAGAACGACGAGGAATGGACAAAACTGGGTTTTCTTCAACACTTTCGGCTACAGCAGCAATATTCTCAGCTGCTCTTGAGTGACGTGCACGATTTCATTCTTATCATCACTAACTTGTCTCAACAGCTCGAATTCTTCCACCAATTCCTTTATTGCGGTCCGACAAGGTGCTTCATGACGACCCAAAAATGTTCAGTTTTACGAACCGTCTCTGCCAAATTTTCACCATTTTTATAGTGAATTCTAATAATTTCAATGCGTTCTTGAAGCGTGTATCGTTAAATTTTTATTAATGGCGTAGTTTCTTATTGTCAAATATCGAAAAGTGACAGCTTCAAACGTGACTTCTACCGAAATAGCGGGCTATTCAAATAACACCTCTTATTGGAAAATCCTTTATCATCCAAACATCCACAGACAGCTGTTTGGACCTTTTGGACTGTACAGGATTTAGATACCTTTGAATGATATGAGACAATCTAGGAGCCTATATTTCATTATCTGGCGTATTTTTCTGGTACTATGACAGAAACAACTTTTAAAGATACTCTTTTAGTTAGGATGTCAGGTTTATAACTTCTGAGAGTTCCATAAATTATTGATTGAATTTTCATCATAAGTCATAACTAGAACGATTTATATTAGTAGGAAGATATATTGACCTCCTTTTGAAGGCATTACAATTCACAAATTCAACGAATAGGTATTCACTTGCGAAAAAGTGTGAGGGAAACGCAAACAGTCAGAGAAAGTGGTTATTTAGAATTTCACTACAGTAAGAAAAATTGAATTTTTTCTTCAAGATTTTTGTCAGGGATATAAATTTCCCTAGCGATTTTTTTTGAGTTGCTTTTCATGTAGGTATTTGTTTGGAAGCATATTAATGATATGTCGTCTATTCCATTACCTTGCCAAAATAGAAAATAGATAGTAGATTCATATTTCCAGATATTCATTGTGAAATATTTCAGAGAAAACAATGATTCCTTCAGCCCCCATATCTATTTTTTTTGGGTAATGATCTAAAAAATTACTGTTTTTTTTCTTCCACATATCCATCCGCTCTGTATGACTTAAAATAATTTTAATCATTATTTTTGCTTAGGTTCGCCCCTTAGAAGTTCCTGAATAATTATCACGTATAACATAAAACATTTTTTCTGATGCTGAATATTTTTTCATCACTGGTTCTGAGAAGTATCAAGAGAAATTTTGCTTCAAAAGTTGAATAACCATTAAACACACAGAAATCTTATTACACATTCATAGTCAAAGTTAAGCATTTAAAGCTCACGTATAGCATAATTCAAAGAAGTTATCCCAAAGGTAAAACTTCCTATCCACTTCAAACTCTGCTCAGTTTTCTCAAGGGTGTATTCTTCGTTTTCCTTCAGGATGTGGTTGTAAGGGATTTCAGAAACGGGTAAGAGAATAAATATTTTGTTTAATTAGTAAGTTTGTTAGTGAACTCATTAATTCGAGATTATTATTAGTCCAGATATCCATACCAGACGAACTTTCGTTATGGGATAGCCGAGACTTTCTTATTCTGCTAGAGCCCGATGTTTTATTCAGTAGAAACTTCTTCAGGAAACTTTGAGCTGTATTTGATTGTTGTACTTACAGCTGGAAACTTTTATGTCTGGTTTTACTAGTATGGATTGCTAGAAAGATGAATATTTTTTTTACAAGTGGAATGCACAGACATTTTGATTGTCCTATGGCCTAAACTGAAAAAACGCGTGCTTCATAAAGCTTTAGTTTTTGGAATGGAAGATGGAAGATCGTTCTACTTAAATGAGAGCTATATCGTTTTGCCCAAATGTCTGTAATTTTGAGACGGAAATGGTGTCAAACGATAGGGTTGGAATCCCTGATGACGAATTCGTGGTCAAATTCAATTCTGCCCGTATGGGGCCGTCCGTTAGCATATTAACCTTCGAAGGAATTGTCCTAGCGACTTGAAATTTTCAGGATGAGTTTGGGTTCCAAATGGCTCGGTTGAGTTCGTTAACCAGCCAAATCGTAAGGATGTTCTATAATATATGGCAATTCAAAATTTTTGTTCCTCAATATCTCAGCAAAAACAAAATCAATCGAGATGAAATGTTACGGCCAAATACAAGATGCTTATAAAAAGCCTCATGCGGCATTTTGTGACTATAGTGTGAGCAGAACCATAGAAATTTAATTGGAATATTTAAAAAAAGAATCTTCATATTTTCATAACAGGATATCTGATTTGAGTGAAATTTATTTTGTGAATGGATATCTATATAATCAATGTTCATTCAAAATTTCGTGGCCGTAGTGTAAACAGAACCATAGAAAATTCAATTGGAAGATTGAAAAGAAGAATCTTTATATTTCCATAACAGGATATCTGATTCTAATGAAATGTATTTTGTGAATGTGAACTGATATACTGAATTTCGTGCAAAATTTTGTGGTCATAGAACATTCAATTTGAATTTTGAAAGAAGAATTTTTATATTTCCATTACAGAATATCCTATTCAGGTAAAACTCATTTTGTGAATGAAAACTAATATACTGAAGTTCATGCAAAGTTTCAAGAGGATTGCATCATCAGAACCATAGAATTTAATTTTTTTAATATATATTTTTTACATATTTCATTTTCTGAATAATTTCCAGAATGTAATTCCGATTGTGCTGAGATTATGCATTTAAAAATACATAAGGTATCAATCTCAAGTCTTTTTTTCAAATTTTGAGGTAATAGTCTTATTGCCCACCATTTGACGAGCGCTCGAAAGCTCCTGCTCAGGGCTTTTTTTTGAATTTTTTAATGTGAAATTTGATAGTTGTACATACGCTTCTTTCATTTATTTTGAGATCTTAGTTGATGTTTAAGGCGTTATAACATTGTATGATCAATGGGATGTGATAACCCGATATTATGAGTTTGTATAGTGTAGAGTAAATTTTATCATGCTTCTGTATACTATGTGTCTGACATATCCATTCCTATTTACAATACTACCTTCCTCTCTTCAGAATGTCCACAGCTTCTCATATTCCTCTGAAATCGCTGGGAAAATGTATCAATTTATTAAAAGCCTCTTCACTCTAGAGATCTGAAATTCTCCGACATACAGTCATGAAATTCTTGGACCCGGTTACTTAGCGACCCCTGTGTCCAGCACAGGTTAAGAGTTCATATCTGCATATATTATATTCCAGATAAAGAGCAAATACCTGATCCAACTTGACTTGAGATTCCCTTATTGGACAAAAAGTATACAGACGTATTCTTCGATCTTATCTGGAAGACGTAGTAACGTCTTCTCGTTGAAAAATCGACAAGCGGAAAATTGAGTTTCACCCAGTTCAATCGTTTCAAAAGGACAGCATTTTCCTTCAGGAATTTCAATTTTCGATTTGAGTGTCACCTGAATATCACTCAGGCAGACTTGAAAAAAGTTGGACAAGGATATGTTATAGTTGAACAGATTCCTGTATGTGAAGAGAAATATACAAGATGATTCTAGTATAAGTGATGGAGAATCTAGACCATTAAAAGTATTTAATGAATGTGGAAAATTCCCTGGAAACATCTTATATTATATTAGAAGAGCATTTGACAATATTGAAATATCCTTCAAACCTTAAGTCACCGCCCTGCTTACAATGAGTTTCACTGATATAATATGTATAGTCCGTTCACGAAAGTTTGAGCGCATAGTAGGCGTTTGTTTATTTATCTGAAGTTGGCAGTATTTGCTGTCATAACGTAAAATAAAGTCAACCTTGCCGAATGTATCCGACCTTGTCCGATGAGCTTGTGAGTTATCAGAGAACTCTATGCAATATGACAACATTGCGTATCAATCTGACAAGAAAATAAACAACATATCCTAAAATTTCAATATACACAGTGGAATATGCCAAATTTCCATCTTCCATGGCCTACCGACGGCTCAACCTTTCGTGAACGGACTATATAATATCAGCTCGATCGAGTGATGATTGATATTCCCGGAAAATATGGGAAATCTCTCAGATTTAGATAGAACATAAAAAATAAAGATGACAAGTTTCCATAAGTTTTTTTCCTAGCGACCCTCCCTACGAAGATACGACCTCCTAATGACGCCACTGAAAATTCTTTTTTTTAATATAATAAGGTGTGTGAATAAGTCTTTCCCGTTTTTAAATTTCAATTTTTTAAATTTCAATTACTTACTTCTTTCATTATTTTTTTTTTGAAAACAGTTCATTTTATCGACACTGAACAACAGTACTTTTTCTTAAGCTTAATGTTCAAGGTATCCAAGTTTGTTTTTTTTAGCACCTTATCATACAGGGTGTTGAAAATGTAAGCATTAAAATGTACAACCCAGTACACCACTGGTAAACTGAACAAGCTGAAATTTGAATGCGGTGATTGAGAGGTCCTTAATACTTTTAATCATATCAAATTTTCATTAAATTATATCGAGATGTTTGAAACTTATTCCACTAAAATGGATTTCCAGTGGCGTCATTTAGGGAGTCATATCTTCGTAGGGAGGGCCTTTAGGAAAAAAAATTATGGGAACCTGTCATCTTCATTTTTATGTTCTATCTGAATCCGAGAGATTTCCCACATTTTCCGGACACCCTGTATATTTAATTAATGGTTTATGTCAAATCTGAACTGGAGTTTTTATGTAAATAATCTTTTCATATGTAAATAATGATATTTCACTAATCAACGTGAGTTTTTCCTCAAACCCAACAGTCTTCTGAGTATCTCTAGCAACATTCTTTTTCTAATGACTATCTTATTATCAATTATCACAAACACACTTTGTACCTGTGTACAATCATATAAAAATTCTAACATTTCTTGTCTTCTTTACTTTTTACGTTCCAACAATTTGCAGATATTCAAAAACAGTACCTACCCAATGATTAGACTGAAACTATTACAAAACATTATTGTCCAATATCCTTGATGGAATTTCGGTGAAACAATTACAAGAATAATTATTCCCTAAATCTTTGATCCATTCATCCGTGAATCCGAGTTTTCGTGACATAAAATCATGATGCATCAAATGCTTTCTGCAAGGTTAAGGTTTCAGTGTACCTACTAATCAAAGTTAATGATAGGAGCGCATTTGTCAACATTTTAAAGATTACAGTATTAGAACTAATTATTCCCCTATAATAAGGTGAGTAAACATATGAAGTATAGTAGGACATCTTTGAAATTAAAAATATTTGATAGAGTTACAAAAGAATCCGTCAGAATAAAACAGTTGACATTAGTTGTTTCAGAATAGCTCACAAAAAATTAGCAAAATGCTTGAATTTTATGCATCAGTTCATATTACAGGATAGTTAGATTTCAATGTTTCAATACCTACTACAATAAATTAAAGATATACAAAAAAACATGTCACCCTGTTTTTCTTTTTCAAGGAGGGGATATAGCCGATATAGGTGAAAATGATGAGTTATAGAGATTTGATATTTTATTTCTTGAATATTTTCAAATTTACTAGTCCTATAGGCTAGGTCAGAATTTTGTGGAGTTCGTTGTTATAGAAATTCACCAGCAGAAACTTTTAATAAAACTTCTATTCTTTCATGAACTTCAGCTTAGCGAGTGTAGGATTTTCAAACAAATATATATTTTTCTGAATCGAGAGCTATGTTAATAAGATAAGTAAGAAAACCCGAGCTGAGGTTAGTGCGAATCGGAGTACCATACTATTTTTTTCGTATAATACCATAGCTAAGGAAAAAACCTCAGTAGAAAAAACCCTGTCTAACTGTTTTTTACAAAATTAGAACTTCAAACAAAACTTCTTTGATTTTTTGCTCTTTGGTCAGGAGGGTTCTACACCAAGATTGGTCTCCCAAGAGATAATTTTTCGGATCTTCTGTTCTTCGAAAACCGCTATCGAACCCAACAGAAGACAATCATCTCCCACAGATTGACTGAGCATGTTTTAATTCAATTCTTATAAATAAATTCTCAGGACGAAAATATTTCGTGTGTGTTATCAGCACTGACATAAAAAAATCAAAATTTGGTGAAATGAACCCAATTGCTCTCAGGATACTTAAATTTGAATAACCGTTATATGAACAAGAACGCAGAAACTGCCAATTTCACATCAAGGCTTTCTTTAATTTTGGTATCGTCGGTTTTAATTTAGAATCCAACTTACAGGTTTGATAAACTAGAGTTCATGGAAAGCTAACGAAATAATGATAGTGATTAATTGTGACAATATTGATGATTTAATATAAAAATTCTTCTCCACAGTTAGTTGGAACCAACAGTAGCAAAAAAACGGCCTGAGTAGAATTCAGCATCTGAGTAAAATGAGGAAAAACCGTTTCTTTCGTCCAATCTTCCCTAATTTTTTATACATTCCAGCTCATTTTCAGGTCCCGCATCCTAATACATCATGAGCCCACATAGAGAGTTTATTCGAACGTTATCAGTGGGGCAATTTTGGGGAGAATGAAGACATTCAGAGCGTTGATGAGCCGCTTTTCAATGGAGCGAGCCTGCCAAAAGGCAAGAGATAAAGAGCTCTAATGTCCGCATCTGCCTGTTCCCATACCCACTTTTATAAATAACTATCATTAGTGGAACTTTGTAGGTCGTTATGTTTTCCTGTCGTGGTTCTTTTCGAAAATTGAATTCTTCTGGGGTGAGAATATTTCACTGATATCTCTTGCCTTTTGCTCGCTTGTTCCTTAGAGAAGAACTTGTCATAGTTTTGTACGAATGTCTGCAAGTCTTTAAGTCACACCGAGTCGTTAAAGATCATATAAAACTTAAAATTGAAAATTTCAGAAAAGCCTTAAGCAGGTGCCGTTGAGCACTCGTTCATTGGTGGATCAATAATGCTATTACCTCAAAGTTTCATATAGAACTTGAGATTCATGCTAAGTATATGAATGCAAAATCTCAGCAAGATACATTTAGGAAATTATTCAAAGAATGAAATATGTGAAAAAAATAATTATATGGTTTCGATTTTGCGATGCTTCTGCATGAACATTCGGTATATTAATCTTCAATCAGGAAATAAATTTCACTCGAATCGGATATCTTGTTATGAAAATATAAAGATTCTTCTTCCTAATATTCCAATTGATTTGTCTACAGGTCTGTTGGGACTATGACCAAAAATTTAGTCTTACTACGAGCATCTTAAAATGTGGCCGCGAAAGTTTGAATGTCTATATTTTATGGCCCTGCATGATTGTACTGATTAACAAACTTAACCGCAGCATTTGGGAACCGAACTCTGAACCCTGAAAATCTCAATTCTGTAGGATAATAATCCTATTATCGTGCTCACGGCTGGACGGCCCCGGAGAGAATTTGACCACGAATTCGTCATCAGAGAGTCGAACTCTATCGTTTGAGACCATTTTCAGCTCAAAATTAGAAAATTACAGACATTTGGGCAAATCGATATAGAACTCGTTCAAAAAGAACGAGCGCTCAAAAAATGAGTTGAAAAATTGAAATTTTTAATTACTGGCCATTTTGTATATCAAAATTGCAACAGTGATCAGCTTCTCATTTTTGTTCTCGAAAATACTCCCATTAATAATAAATGAATGATATACTCATCATCATTAAAATAGCAATAATGAAATAAACTTTTATCGATCTGAGAGGATATACCAGTACCAGTTTAAAGCACTTTGAAATTCACTAAGAAATTAGTTACTGCTAAAACTGTTTAAAGAATTTGATTTTTTTCCGATATATTTTAATGAAACAACACATTCTTTATCTGAATCAGTCTCTTTATTAGTTCTGAGTGTACAAAAATTAATAAATTACAGTGAATTCTGGGGCCCAGTTTACACTACAATATTGCAAGAAAAACACAGTAAGCAGTGCTAATTTATTTACAGAAAAGCTCCATCATTTTTATGGCAAAAGGGCAGCATTTTTATAACCTGAGTTCGACAATTTTATTCATATTCAATAGTAATAATTTTTGGGGCCCCTAGTATTATAATACCTATCATCGTAATATTTATTATAGTGTCCTTCATATTGTGGATAGTACCTATCATAATTTCTGTTAGACGAATAGCCCTGGTTTGTATATCTGGGATCTTCATAAATCCTGATGGTGTGCCCCATGGGTGTAGTCTGGATCCTTCCGTTTTCGATATATCGAGGATTCCTGTCGTAGTAATAAGGATCGTAGGTTGTTTCAGTGTAGTGTGGACGATTGAAATACTTGTTATGAGCAGAGTAGACACCTTGGTTATACCTTCCATCAGCCAAATTCTTGGCGTATTGTTCACGGTCATCATACTGTCGCCTTTGGTTGTAGTAGGCTCTATCACCTCTATCATTGAGAGCGTTACCTCTGTTGTCATACAAATTCTGCTGCGCTTGGTTGCGATTGTAGTGTTTGTTATCATAGTTTTGTCCTTGAGCTTGTTGAGAGTTTGATCCATCATATTTTTTCTTCTCCCATCATAAATGTAGTTGCTTCCTTGATCGTTTTCATCGTCGTAGTAGCTGGAGTTACTTCCCGATTCATCTTTGTGGTATGAATTGTGAAACACCAGATTTATGATGCCCCTTATGATGTCCGATATTCTTTTGAATTTCCTTTTCTTGATGACCAGCATCTTGGTTGTAGTTATTATTGTTGTATTGATTCTGATTCAAATGTTCAGCTTTAACACCACCGGCTTCAGAGAATCTTGAAGCGTCTTGAGAGTTAACACTTTTCTGTTGATTGTCCTTATGGTATCCTTCAGCTTCTTGAGCTCCACTTAAAATCTTTTGACCGTTTTGGTCGTACTGATTGGAATGTTGTAATTGTCCATTGTTTTCATTGAAGTTGACTCCTGATCTTATGAATACAGGAGTGACACAATGCACCAATAACACGAAAAAGAAGCACTTGGAGAACATTTCAATTTAAATATTGGTTTTCAAGTTGTTGTTCAATTCACTGTGTGAGGGAAGAATGACACAACTTCGGAGTTCTTCGCTTTTATATTGAACAGGTCATTGTTATTCGACCTTTAATGGATCAAATTGATCGCAGTATCCTGCTTAGACAATTTCATGCTATAATGAAGGAAATACACTTCTCAAGTCTCGAGTCATCGATACATAAAAATACGTTGATAGAACATCCTCAGGTATCTACGAAATATTCGAATTTTTTATTGTCTCCTGAATTAAATCGAGTGTTTGGAAAAACTGAGAAGACCTCACCTCCGTCCTCTCCTCTGCTTCTAGATTGTTTCAGCAAAAACAAAAACTGTTATGTATTCTGTAACGGTATTTTAATTGCCTAATATTTGAGGTATCATTCGCTATTATTTTCTTCAGTATTTGCACTAGTTCTCAATGAACGAACTGAAGCTGTTCTTATAGACCGATTTCTAGAGCAGAATGATTATTACCAAACGAACACTATAAAAGATTATTTCCAATTTATTTTTTCTCCAAATTGTTTCGTGAAAATCTTCAGGGATGTTTTGAATTTAAAATTCGACCATGGTATTCGAATTTGCTTTTTCTATTTTTGGAAAAAATATAATTAATAGCTATAAGAATTTCGATAACAGCACCAAATAGCGGAGAAAAAAGTGCTTCGATGAATCTCTAATGTTGTAGTTAAAGAGTTGTGGGCATTAAAATAGAGATGCCAACTTCCGAAAAACTAGATGCCGTGTAGGTACAGAATGGTGATTTTCAACGATCCCAGATTCTCGAAAAAAGAAAAACTTGACATGTTTGTCTAAATATTCGGGCTCTATGATTTCTATACTCGTAAGTTCAAACGTAACGTATAAAGCATATAAATTAATGAGTATAACGATTCACAACAAAATGGCAAGTTGGCATCGTTGTAAACTGTGATTCAACAATCAGCCAATAAAATGAATGCAAACGCGTACGTCACACTCAACCGCCAAATCTGATCGTTTGAATTCGCTAGCTTATTTAGGTGATTTCAATCATATTTTCTCGAAAACCTTATTACGAAACATCAAAACAGATGATCAGCTATTATTTTCTTAAGATTTTTGGTTTCTAAAATGATTTTTTCGAAAAAAACTGATCGTTAATTGCTCTGTATCGAATTCGTGGTTTTTGAATTAAAAATATTGGAGATTTTCTGAGAAAAAAATATGTAGTGGGAACAAAATCCGGTAACATCAGGTCAATTTTTGTTTAACTTCTACTAAATTTTATGCATTTTTGAAGGATTTTTGTTGCACCCTGTGACATCCCCATCAACCCTCTAAATTTCTTGAACAGGAAAGTAAAAGGAGGTACTTTTTTGGCAAGGTCTTTGTATCTTCCTTACAGGTGTGCAGAAATTTTCCAGAAATTATTTTTTTTTTTAATTTGTTGGTTCAAAGAGGTTCGAAGAGTTTGGTTCAAACCCTTTCAACCCCTCACTTGAAAAACTTCAAATGTGTGAAACACTGAGCTTCAGATATGATCTTAAGTGGTAATTTTATTGATATATATTTTTCTGCTGAAGTTGAAGGATTTTGTTGCCAAATATTTTTCTTCTGAGAAAATGAATTTATTCCATAATTTTAACGCGCACTTTAATGGAATATAATAATTTTTCTGCAACCATCAAAAAATGTTGACATTTTTGTACTATTTTCAGGTGCAAAAGTCATAAATTTCCTTACCGTACAAAAATTCACTCGTTACTTAGCACACTTTTAATCCTAGGATTAAAACGCTACTTTTAATCCTTGGATTAAAAGTAAATGCATTTGAAGTCTACTTGACAATCACTGTCATGATTCTGTGTTCAAATTTATAACCAAATTATGAACGATTTTTCACTAAAACCAATTTTATTGTAATTTTGACTTGATTGGAGAAAAATAGTATATATTATTCGGACTAAAGGTGCCTATTTTAACTCGCAATTTTGCATTCGCTCGGCTGCGCCTCGCAACTGCAAATATTGCTCGTAAAAAAAATATGCACTTTTAATCCTTATAATATAATATACTATTTCGGGTATTAAATTTTTTTTCGATTTCTCTCTCTGCTCTTCTTTCCGAATTTCACACGAGTTTTTTTTGAAAACCTATCAATGATAGATACAGTGCAATTTCGGATTGATCTAATTCATTTTCATCGATGAGTATTAAATTGATTGATTATAATTTGACGCGCGACAATCAACTTTTAATGCTTGGCAAAATGTTGGTCATGTTTTCCCAATAACTCGGCAATCGAAATCACCGAAGTTTTAGGCAGCGGTGTCAAGGGATTAATTCCTCTTTCTTCCAACAGTAATCGAGCCTAAGTAAAAAAATTAAAATTTACAGAGACAGCCCAAACGTCGATTGCTCCTGAGGGTGTTACAGATTTGAGAAAGAAGCTGTGGTAAATCGTACCCCTTGAAGTTTATTTGTTCCCGTTTTCCACGCTCACCTCGACTATCTTTCAAACCTGACTATGTGCAGGACCGTACTGTCATTTCATTTCATCTCATTTCCAAGCTTCTTCAATTCATCATATTTCATAAGTAAGAAGAGAGATTATAGAAGATAAGTTTACTAATTATTACGTTGATGTAATCTGAATAACACATTTGCAAATTGCTGTATAAAAATTTAAAGTCAGGGGCGTTAGAATTTGGGGTTATCTTAGTGAATTTTCACTCCTTTTTCTTAACGAAGTAGCTATTTTATGCAGGATGGAGAGAATTGTTGATTATGCCGACTACCGCATTGTTCTATCTTCTTTTGTTTTCGAGTTATAAGCCGAAATAGGCATTTGTTCAATTTAAACTTTGGTCATACTATCTCCGTTTCAGTTTGTGCTATGAAATTGAAACAAAAACATTGTACAGACAATTTTCTAATAGTAATCCAGTGGCTCAATCTAATTTTGGCTAAAGGATTTCCTTCCTGATGATTATGTATCACATAAACTTTTGTTTTTTCTTATGGAATCAATAGTTTATTTTACTTAAAAATTTTCCGATTTTTTCTCGTCTCAAAAATATACATATTACATCTGTTATATATCGCCCTTAGATCAGCGGCGACGCTAGGAGAGAGGGTTGAAAAATATAGCTAGGAGAAGAAAATATGAAAAATAATTACCTTTTTATCCACTAAGATAAGCTATCTTCCATTAATCATTCAAGTCAAGCCAATAAAAGTACATCAGTTATTTCAGATAAATTACAATGTCCTTATAGCGAACCTCTGTATAACAAATTTCTTTCAAGACATTGCACCTTGAATACAAATTCCCTGTTAAAAACGCCCTCTAAAACGAAATAAATTCTCTTTATAACGAAATATTCCAAGAACAAGAACATCACTCTTTGAATAAGTAGATATTGGTAAAAAAAGTATCAGCTAAAAATGTTGAGATAATGACGGTTAATTTGGTTGATTTCGTAAATGTCGATATCGACAGCGTTGATTCAGAGGATCAACCCGCCGAAAAAAAAACAATCTTGATGAGGTACTTCAAGCCCTTTAAAAACGCGTCTCCTCGCTTTCCGGTCCATTGAAGGGGTTCCGAAAAATATATCTTTGAATCTTTGAGAAAATGCGAAGTTATTCTGAGTATAAAATGTTCTTTATTTAATTGTACCACTCAAACGAAAATTAGGAATTATTGTCCCAAAAAATTTTGTACCTATTATACTATACTCGTACATATACGTATAATTAAAGTTTGAGCCATGGAAATTTGGCATATTCTACTGTGTATATTAAAATTTTAGGTTATGTTGTTTATTTTCGTGTCAGATTGATACGCAATGTGATCATATTGCATAGAGTTTTCTGATAACTCACAAGCTTGTCGGACGAGGCCGGGTACATTCGGCAACGTTGACTTTATTTACGTTATGACAGCAAATACTGCCGATATCAGATAAAAAAACAAACGCCTACTATGCGCTCAAACTTTCGTGAACGGACTATATACATAAAATGACTATATAAGTTAATAGAAATGCAGTCACACAACTCTTTGATAATGAATATAATTTCACAATAAAAGAATGCAAGGAAATATTGCTTGTTTCGTCACTTAACACAATAAGCCATAAGCCTATTCGTTTTGAGGAGTTTCGTGCTCCTGAGTAACTCAAAAGCTCGAAATACGGCTTGCCATTAGTTGCGCACAAGCACTGGAACAGCTCAGGAGCTAGAAACTCTTCAAAACGAATACTATTGTACCTATATAGAAAAAAATTCCTTGTGGATTTAACCATTTCGTTATAGGGATGCTCCACTGTAATTACAATAGAAGTTGAATTATTCTCCAGGAATATCTGAATACTGTCCTGTACCTGGATAAGGATCCAAGGGAGTAACTAAAGAGTGTATAACTAACTGGAATCTGCTCATTGTTCCGGCAGGAGTATTATCTTTATTAAGTTTTACGTTTTGCTGTCAAATTGTTCAACCTTGAAAAACAGCTAGAAGTTTCACGAGTGCTTACCGACTCATAAACTTATTAATTCTCGGAAAATATGCGACGTCCTGGGGGCCCTAATTTTGCAAATGACGCTGCTTTTACTAGGAAATATTCTTCTTTCATGCATGAGCTACACTGGAATACGTTCAATGTTAAAAAACACCATGGGGTATAATTAATATGAAATTAAAAACTAGAATGTTGATACAGTTTTGTTGAATATTAAATATATTTCGTTTTATATTTTAGAGGAATCAAAATGAGTTAAAACTTTATATACAGGGCGTCCAACTTATGTGAAGTTATCCACGGTTTCTGAAGTACGGGGCTTCGATGCCGCGTCCACTGTAATTGGCGCGCAGCGTTGCCAAACCTTATCAGTCTCTGTTTGTGATAGCAATTCAAATTTCTGAAGTGAGAGCCTGAAATATCCATGAGTGATGAAATATATATAATCCCAGAATTCAATCGAGACTTATGATTGTACAAAATTTGAAATAATTCAACGATTTCTACTGAAATTACCGTCTGTTTCATTGATCTAAAGATTTTCGTATCTGCGAAGTAAGTTATTGTTCACAAATAATTTTTTTGCTGTAATCTTCTGAAAAATATGTAGGGAAATAGGTTTTAGGAATTCATATCTTTTATATATAGAGGAAGTGGTCCGAATATGAGCCCTGCACTTATTATGGGCCCCCAACCTATTTCCCTTAAGCACGTCGTGACATTTATGAATTCCGTACTG
Organism: Propylea japonica; assembly: GCA_013421045.1. NCBI lineage: Eukaryota > Metazoa > Arthropoda > Insecta > Coleoptera > Coccinellidae > Propylea > Propylea japonica. The sequence continues at coordinate 103,649,155 of CM024241.1, read as the reverse complement.
AAACACTTCTATTAGAGTCTGAATCATTTCTGTGTATAAGCAGGCAGCCTCGTGTGTAACTCTGTGAAACAGGTGGAAATAAATTTATTTGTGTTTTTAAAAATTCTTTTCTGGTTAGTACTTTCGTGGTATTTATCAATGTATATGTATAAACCTGGATAGTTGTTGTGTTAGTATCTTAGATTAGTAACCAGTAGTTGATATTCCAAAATTAAACTTACCTAAATACTGAATGGAAAAGAAATTAGATGCTTTTAAATTATCACATGGAATGTTGGTAATATGGGCCCCTAACGTGGTACTATTATGGGACAGGGCGCTCATATCTAGACCAAGTCTTGATGAAGTGTATATTTTGCATTTCATCATGCCACGAAGCAAACCGAAGTTTATATCAAAGAACTTGAGACAAACATGGAGACGTTATGATATGGTTAAAGCTATGGAAGGTGTTTATAATAAAATAATGCAAACATACATACATATGTGACTTATGCAAGTAAAATTAAATTTTCAGGTTGAAATATATTTCAATTTCATTTTAGGTCTGTCATTCAGAAAAAATATTCATGATTTGAAACTGTTGGATACCTATCAATTGATTTACTAAGGGGCCCATATTACACGCAGTCTATCCAAAAGTAGATATGTACATTATCTTAAGTTTTCACACAACTCCCACTTAAGTTCCATTTTTTTCATAATGCCTTTTTAATACCGTAAAACGGGGATACTTTGTGACAGTTTTTGAGGTTTTAACACATTTTTAAACACTTCTTGAGCAGATAAAAGGTGGAAAAAATACACAGTAAATATCTGTCCTTTCGGTACACAATGAGAATATAATATTGTTGAAAAAATTATTTTGATATAGTCTTTTTCGAATTTGAAATTGTCACAATTTTACCCCGTGCTTCGGGTAACATTGTGACAAAGCATTATTCGAATCAGAGCACAATAATACCCTGCCTTTTGAGTATAAAATTACTAAAAATTAAATACAAGTATGTGCTCATATTTTTTGGATAAAAAACATGAATTAACTTCAACTTTCATTGAAAACAAGAACTAATATTCTGAACGAGAACGAAAACATGCAATGAGCTGAAATAAGAGTTAATATTAAAATTGAATGAGAGTAGGCATAAAACTACACACTCACAAATTTTACAAACTGCAAAATTTTCCTGGGATTACAAAATTTCTAGGTGATCAGGTAAGCCTTGTAATGAAATGTTTCCCTTTTTTTCTCTTTTCCTTCAAAATTTGTTTTAGTTATTGCCAGTATTCAATCACGCAAAAATCCTCAACTTGTGGCAAAATGGAATTCTTTATTATTCGTTGCTCTTGAAAACTTATACTGCTTTTTGAATTTTCTGCAGCCTTTTTTAAATATCTTGTACCAGCTTTTCAGCAACATGGGATTTCTGTAAGCTCTTGCTCCCAAGCGTCTCTTATATGTTTGAGGCATTCTGGCAAGATTTTGGTCGCAGTCTACATGCAAAAAATTTTAAAAAATTATACGTTGTGACATGTCACAATGTTGTAAAGTTATGCTATAACTTTACCAATGTTTGTTTGTGTCATATCTGTGAGAATGTGTAATTGTGTTTTATATTTATAACTGAAAATGTAATATTTTGACGAAAATAGAATTATTGATGGTTGTACTATCCTTGAAAAAGGCCATAATAAGGCCGAAACATATGTTGGAGTCAATATATTTTATTAAAAGTAAATGACTATTTACTGGTAAGACTTATTAGTGCTAAAAAACCCAAGAAACTTCAATCAACAATTTATAAATTAAATAGCACAAAGAAAACTAAACAACGAAATATATATTATATATATCGAATATACATATGCGCAACTTGCCTGTGAAATTCTGTCTGATTATATCGTATCTTTCCGATGTGATTTTCCAATCCTTCATATAAAAATCTACTGTACGTATAGTCCGTTCACGAAAGGTTGAGCAGTCGGTTGGCCATGGAAGTTAGGCATATTCCACTGTGTATATTAAAATTTGAGGTTTTGTTGTTTATTTTCTTGTTAGATTGATACGCAATGTTGTCAATATTGCATAGAGTTCTCTGATTAATCGCAAGCTCGTCGGACGAGGCCGGATACATTCGGCAACGTTGACTTTGTTTTACGTTATGACAGCAAATACTGCCAACTTCAGATAAATAAACAAACGCCTACTATGCGCTCAAACTTCCGTGAACGAACTATAGGTATGTCACTGAACTCTTACTTAACTGCTGGACCGATTTGAATGGAATTTTTTTATGTGTTTGGTTGGCACCATGGATGGTTTATATTAGCAAATCAGCCCGGTTGATAGTGCGCATCAGTTTAAAGAAAGCTATAAAATAAAAACAGAAAGAAACAAATGACATGATAAATTCTACTTTCTTTATAGGTACTGTAATATAGGTAACGTGTTTATCAATAATAAATCAGAGAGTAATAATCACAAAACAAAGAAGTATAAAAAGAATCGTTTATTTCAATTATCATAACAAATATGGAAAAATCACATCATTATTTCATTCAATATGAATAATAAACAACTGTGGGGAAAACTTTGAAATAAATAAACAGATTGAATGAACCGACAGATCAACACGCTGCTTTATAGGATGTGAATCCTAAATATTGCCATCTGATTCCAATGTCGCTTGCCTCTATTGTTTCTCATGTTTCTTCGCTGTTTATCCGGCTCACCGGTGCTTTAATTTTTGCCAATTACTAAATTTTTGATAGGCTGCATTCAGCAACTGATTCAGATGTTTGGTTAGGTGGTGTGAGAGGGGGGATAATTCCCTGATAAGTTTATCCTGAAAAAATAAGGAATATATTGAAAATTTCTGTATAAAATTCAATATTGGGCAATGTTGGAAGAACACTGAAGGAATTCAATAAATATTATATTGTTTTTAGGTTGATGAAAAATTTGTGTTTCACCAAAGTACAAGTGTTTTGTCCAGGAATCTGAACAAAATAAAGAAATAAATAATATAAATCTATTCACCTCAAATGGTTTTAATTTGGCTGTGTGATATCGGTGAAGTGCTTCATGCATTTTTACAACTTTCTCCTCTTGGTTAGGTTGGGTGGGCGGAAAACATTTCCAAAATGATTCAGCAATTCACATAAAGCTAAGTAAAGATTCCTCATCTCAACTTCAATGTTTGGTGGAACCAACTCTGTAAAATATCTTAAGATAGAACATAGATGAAGTCAAACATATTGATTCTTTTTTAAATTTTGAAAGTTGTCCATTTGAGAAGAAGCATACTTTATTGAAATAGAAAAAACTACTCTGTTGAATTATTTTATCCATTTATGGAATAAAATGCATTTTGACAAGTTGAATTGCCATCATCAGGTATTCAAAAACATGCAAGCTATAGATGCTTAGTCTGAGTATTCTGCTCGACGTGCACTTCTTGCGCTCAACTGGTCTTTTATTATGCTCTCTTCTTCAATATAGTATTCGTTTTGAGATATTTCGTGCTCCTGAGCTGTACCAGTGCTTGTGCAAGCCGTATTTCGAGCTTTTGAGTTACTCAGGAGCACAAAATATCTCAAAACGAATAGGCTACAGTGAGAGCATGAAGGTCACGCCGAGCACACAGAGCAGAATATTCAGACTTAGGAAGAGTTGTTCACTTCCCCGTTTCTGGCACTCTAAGAGCCTCAATCTTATGATTTTAAGTTTCTTTATTACTTAACATAAAAATAACTTTTTCTACAAGTCAAGCGAAACTTCATAGCAAGTACTTACGTGCTAAAGACTGTTCTTGAAAACCTCTCATAAGAGCGCCACCTGGCGACAGTTCTCCCAAAGCCCCTACCGCAGCTGCCGGGGTGACCAAACTCTTTCCGGTGTGTCTAGTCTGACCCACATTCCACTGCTTGGCTTCTTGAAATACTGATCTTAATATGGACGAACCTTCATTGGGATTTAGGTGTTCAGTTATTGTGTCTGGCATGGGACCGTGAAGATACCTTTCGACCTAGAATTTTTTTGGTATAGTTTTCTTGATCATATCAGAAAAACTGACTGAGTAAATCTTATAAGCATGGAAACCCAAATTGTTTCCGCAGAAAACGCAGCCTTGAAAAATGAACTAATGGTTCCGAATAATCAGCAATGTCATAAATGATTTGTTTCTATTCTGTCATACTTTCTCGGAAATTTAACATTTTTCATCTTTTCTACTGTATGAAAACTGCTGTGATGAAAAAACCAAGAATATAAACTTAAAATCCAAGTATTTCAAAAATAATTTCTTGCATTTTTTCCAATAAATTTCTTCCTAACACATATTTTTGAGTGAGGACCTATACCTATAATTCTTTTTCCAAACATGTATGCTTTTATTTTAAATTAATTATTCTACATACCTTAGAGAGATTCAGATGAATTCTGAATTATTTTTGCTCTTATCATCTGAATCTAAATCTTCATACGTAATTTTTTTCAATATTTTCTGTTTTTTTTTAGCTGGTTCTACCAGTTCACTTTCTTTTTCATCATCCTTATTGCTTATTAGAACACCATTTGGTTGCTTAGAATTATTTTCTGCACCACTTTGTGAATTTGTTTCGCTAGCTTTATTTTTGTTAGCCTTAAGTACCTACAAATATAATTTTTTTTTAATATCTAATAGTAAGTTAATGAACTCAATCTTAAAAAATTACTATTGCATAGGAAAAATGATCCACAAAACCTAATTTTATCGTTGAGGTGACATGATAGTAATTTATTTTTTGTTTATTATTTATAATTATGCTTAGTCTGAATATTCTGCTCGGCGTGCACTTCTTGCGCTCAGCTGGTCTTTTATTAAGCTCTCTTCGCTCACTTCACTCTGCATCATGATCTTTTATTATCAGAGCGAGCAAGAAGATCAGATATATACGCTCCCGCTCAAAACGAGAGCTCTTACAAATGACATTCTATTTCTAACTACGAGTTAGTTTAGGACAGTTTAGGTTAGTTATTTATGTTCTGGATGTTTTAACGAAAGATGAAACTAATTTTGTTGTTACAATATGTGGTAGCGCGAAAGCAGAGACAGCGTTTCAGAGCGAAAGACAGCAAATAATAATTTTGAGGTCACAAATTCTTGGACTTGACAAGCCTTTGCGCCTGAGCGTTCTTTTATTATTTTCACTCTACAACTAATGTCTTGACGTCACAGATAATCTTGCTCGCTCCGCAGATCATATTTTAGACTAAGCAATAATAATATGATATGAAGATGAAAACCAATACCATAATCGAGTGTTGATTGAAACGTTTGATCATAGCTTGGCTAACTGTTCCAGTGGAAGCTGTACTTCTTTCTGTTGAATTTCCATAAGCTTCATCTAGTGTTTTATCCTCAAATTCTGTTATATCTACTAACGGATCATCAACACCCTTTTGAATGTCCTTCTTCATTTCTTGATCATCTATTTTTCCACATTCTGTGAAGATATCCTTGCTCTCTGCATATTTTCTATCCTAAAGGGAAAAAGGAGCAATAAGAAAATCTTGAACTTAAGAAATTTAATTTTTACCTATGAAAATAATGTGACTGAAAGAATTTTGTCCAGAATTGTGATTCTGACATTTTAGCAGGAACATTATCAATAAACTTTTTTTTTACAGCTGGATATGTTTTGAAGATACATTCTATAATATCTGGTGTAATATTATACTTCAATCCATTGCAACCATCAGTTTGAGGCTTAATATCTGCTAAAAAGGCTCCTGAAACCCCTGTAAAAAAAGATATGAAGCAGACTGTACTGCAGTTTTTTTTTATGTGATAAAATACTGTTAAAATCTAATCGCAAATCCTATCGGTAATTGTTACTCTATCTATAAATCATTGACTTTACCAATCTCCTGCGGTTGTTGCTTTTGATTTTGGGTATATTTTACAGCATGCTGACTCCAAAATTCTTCTGAGGTTATCACTTCAGGCATTACCAAATCCTTATATAATTGCAATAGAGCAGGATTTGACATCAATAATCTATTTTTCTCCTCGAGTTCTCGATCCATCTAAGTATTATAAAATACAATAAAACAATAAAATAAAATGTACAGATTACCAACTTTTTTTTTGAACTTTGGCAAGAGACTTTGTAGCATTTCTTTGACTTTATCTCTGTCTGCAATTTGTGCGGACATTCCCTTAGAATTTGTGAAATGAAAGGTTGACGAGACCCCATTATGTAGAACTACTTGTAACTGAATCTTGGCTTTACCTTCAGGTGATATTTTTTGAGCTGAAACAATGCTATGTGGAATTAATTCCGATACATTTGAATAAATCAAAGTTACATTTTATGTCCTCATAAAGATGAGAAACTGCCACAGTATCTCTATTTTCCACCATCCAAATCAATCGTTGATCCATCAGAAAAAGGGTTCCATCCCCTTTCTTGAATCGAACTTGAGGAATTTGAAGAAGAACATCTTCACTTGAGGTGGCCATTTCGAAAAGGAAATATTCAATTTTATTCTCAAATGATACTGAGAAATGTTTCAAATTTAAAACTTAAAATAGGAATATAGGAAATAAAAAGTAAAAACACCCAAGTTTCCAGTTCATTGCTGACAAGGTTAGGTTAGGACCACAGAAAATAAATATAAAATCATAGAAAATATATCACTGACTAGCGACTACACAGAAAATTTGAAAATTTCACAAGCTGATTTTCCGGAAAAACACTGCTTTCTGGTCTTTAAAAGTAAAAAAACGATTGGAACATCCAAAAAGTTCGTTAAATATCGATGATAAGCCATCGATTGATTCCCTACCCTAACAAAAAGAAGAAAAGATATGGGATAAATAATAAATTTTTTTCCCGCTACTTATAATTGAGGTTAGATGTCTTTTTCTGTGGAAATGTGTTGTATTTCTATTGATGTGGGGTATCAATTATTATGTAGTTTTTATCGATATGATCGTTTGCCGTGAATATTTCTCACTTTTACAGATGGTTTTAGCTGAAGATTTCGAATTTAATATATCCGAATTAATGAGTTGTTGATATACAGCAAAATGGATTTAGATACTGGAGTATGTGGAATCTGCAATTCCAACAGTTTGATCCTGAAACCTGAATATTCTATAAATTATTGTAATTTGATATATAATCACTTTGAGAAGGAATTAAATATTTCTGGTGTAAGTACATCAGTTATCTATCTTCCAAATATTCTTCAGCTTGCTTTCATCAATCAGAACCAGTGGATATCAATAATTATGTTAACTATGCTTTGTTGGCTTTCAAATTGCATGTATAAGATAATGAAAGCAATTGATATTTCTCATTAATGCATTTATTTTTAGGAATCTAGAATTAATTTTAATCTTTGCCCAACATGTGTATATCAAATTACTTTAATAAATTCCAAAAAGAATTCATTGGTTTTAAAAGATGGTGTTCTTAATGAGACAGAAGTAAATGATAAATGTGCTTTATGCAAACAAAATGGAGAAATTTTCAAGATTACTGACACAAATTTTCTAAATAAATGTAAGTCATGGATATCTAGCGAGAATATGGTTTCATTATGTGCCAGTTGTTTTTATATAATTGAACTGGACAATGTTTTGAAGAATCATGTTATGCAAAAATTGGTATGTAAATAGAAATCATTTCATTCAGTTATCATGTATTCTTGTTTTTATTTGTAGTCCATACAAAATGAGGCAGTTCACAGGAGTCAACCAAAATTGCGGACCATTTTAAAAAGAAGGAAGTCCACTTATGAAGTGGAAGAAAGTTCATCCAATGAAACTAATGAATCTGAAGATCTTAAAAGTAAAAAAATAAAACTCAGTGAGGGGTTGAATTCTATGAACTCAAAAAGTTCATTAGATTCTACACCAGTTAAAACTAAAAGACGCAGAAGTAAGAACCTTGAAAACTTATTAGATAAAGAATCGAAGAATTTGGAATCGGAAAATTCTAATGAAATAGATGAAATTTGGAGCTCATCTAGAAATGAAGCAGTCAACTATGACCTATCAAGTATCTCTCAATTTTTACCCTTGTATAAAACAGACATTCAGATTGACCCAAAATATAAGTTAGATGAGAAAATATACAATTGTATTCCTTTTGTCAAGATGGAAAATTTTGATCAAACTACTGTTCAAGAAGATGAAAACAATTATGTTTGTAGTTTGGTATCTCAAAGGCCAATGATTCAAGTTAGAAGAACACCACCTATTAAAATTAAGACCATAAAAAAAGTGAAAACTGACAAAAAAAATGTCCAAAACAAAAAACGAAAGCAATCTATCAGCAAAATCCAACAGCAGAAGCTCATAGTTAAGGTAGAAAGGATGAAATTGGATATTCCCATCAATGATAAAACAACTACACCTAAGACAAAGAAACGTGTTCATTTCGATGATACTCCAACTATCATTATCGCCGAAAATGATTATTATGATGATCACAGAAATAGAAGAAATAACAGGAATTTGCAAGAACAGTCAGATAAGGAAAATGTAGAAATAATGGACGAAATTTCTAAACAAGAAGATGAAAAATCAGATAGTGAAGAACTTATAACTTTATCTCTAGAAGAAAGTGATGATGAATCAAACAAAGAAATTGAAAATCAGAATACTGAAGGGAACACAGAAGAAATGAATAGTGGAAGTCAAACAAGTGAAGAAACTAGTTCGAAGGATCATCAAAAGGAAGACACTGAAAAATTAAAGAAAGACGAAAATTCACTAGATAATGAACATGTTGACAATAATAAAGATCTTGATGATATTGTAGGTGATGACTGTGTGATTGAAGAAACTGAAAAAAATTCAGATGATAGCAAAACCGTCGGACAACAAAGTGAGAATAAATCCCCAGATAGAAACGATATTTTAGATGAAAGTTTGCTAGAAAAATGTGAGGATCCCAAAATTCACGTGGCAGTTGATATAAGTACTAGGAAAACTACTGAAAATGGTGAAACTTCAGAAGAGTGTGAAGAGAATTCAGAAATTAACCTGGAAGTTGACAAAAATACTGAAGAATCCACAGGAAATAAATCCAGTGCAGATAATGATGTAGCAATAGAATGTGAAGATAGTGATGCCTCAAGTGAAGATAAAAGAGATCATTCAGATGATTGCCAAATTGTAAATAATTCTGAAAATATCGATGAAGATAATAACAAAAATGAAAAATCTGGTGGAGATAACGAAAAAGACATCCATGATAATCAGGTGAATGAAGAATCAGTTGAGGATGGAATTGAAAAAACCTGTTCAAGAAAAAACTCTGATCTTGAGGATGAAAAATTAGAGGATGAATCTCTCAAGAAGATATGTAATCTGGAAGATGAAAAAACAGATGAAGGTCTTAGAGAGGAAAAAGATGGACCTGAGACAGAGATTTGTCAAGTTGAAAACATAGAAAACGAAAATGAAGGTACTGAAAAAGACAGTCTAGATGGATTTGAGGTGATTGACCAAGATAATGGCGATTTATCAAATGGAAAAGTTTCCTCTGATGAAGAGTGTAAAGAAGAATCTACTGATGTAGACGATATTGAAACATTAATGAGAAAATATTGCGAAGAAGATAAAGAAGAAAACACTGTAGACAATGGAGCACAAAGTGCCCCGGAAGTAAAGGATTCTCAACTTCAAAAAGAAAATGATAATAGCACACGGAAGAATGAACAAGAAAATGAAGGCTTTGGTCCACTAATTGATGAAGTGCAAAAATGTCTTACCTCAAAGAATGAAATTCTTGACAGTACAAAAGAAGGAACTGAAGACCAAGATGAAGATTTGATACCAAACTCTCTGGAACTCGCAGAAATTTTAAACAGCTCGTTTGATGAAAAATGTGTTGATCGGGCAATTCCTCACAAACTGAGACTACTGATAGCAATTTGAAAAGGAAAAACACAGAGGATAAAGTTGACATGCCAGAAAATAAAAGGGAAAAGATAGACAATTCATAAGTTTAGTTATTAAGTATTCTCTCAAATTGTGTCTTTTCATTTTATTTGAGAAATTGATTAATTGTTAGCAGTTTGTTATTTTTTATATCTGAAAGTATGTTTATAAATATTGGTATTTATTGTAGCAAATAGTAGTGTAACAACAAAAATTGTCATATTACAATAACTTAATTTTTATGTTGCAATCAAAGTTAAAATATCCATTAGCATAGGCTTTTATTGTTTGATTTCTGTTCTGTTTATATAAATAAACATTTAGAACAAATAGTTTTTCTGGGAAATTAAAAGCGTTCAATGAATCCTAAAACCTACAAGGAATAGATGAGGGAGAGATAGAAGTCAAGAGGGTTGGCTAATAAGTCCGTTCACATATTAAAAAGCACAAAGAAAGACTTTGTTTCATTACATCACGTTGGCAGCATTTGCCGACGGTACGATGTTTGAATGCAACGTTGCCTAATGTACCATTGACGTGTTTCCGAGGAATCTTGTTTATTAAACAAAAAACACTTCGTTCACATCTATCAAGTGGCAAAGTGAACGGACTATACCATATTTAGCCTATTTTGTTTTGAAGAGTTATGTGGTCCTGGTGCCGTATTCTCGACAAGTTATATTCGAAAACGTATACGAACTTCATTGGGCGATGTGTATTTTTGCAGGTAAAACAGGGACTCGCGCAATGAAGTTCGTATACGTTTTCGAATATACATGGACGAGAATACGGCACCTGAGTAACTCGAAATACGGCTTGCCATTGGTTGCGCACAAAAGCACTGGAACAGCTCAGGAGTTCGAAACTCTTCAAAACGAATGCTATAAATATACATTATACGAGAGCATGCACATGTACGCAGAGTGACAGGAAAAATAACCTAAAAAAGCTTTGTGAATTTAAGAAAATCAAGTTAAATTCTTCAATAGTCCGAATGATCCCAGGGCTCTAGATTAGAACTCCGAGTTGGTGACCAATAGCGGGACACTGCGACAAGCATAGCCGTCGATAAATGTAGAAAGCTACAGAATATGCACTCATCGGTGCCGGAATAAACCCAATGAGGTAGGCAAGAAAAATAAGGTCTTTTTAATCTGGGTTCCCGACCATTCGGGAATCAATGGAAACGAAGAGACCAATACACTTGCCGAAGAGGGCGCACGAATTTCACTCATTGGCTTAAAACCTTTCTGTGGTATAGGCAAATGTACCTATAAGAAGGAATTTTTCGAGGCTGAGAAAGCCGAGAGGGAAAAACTCTGGCGGAATCTCCTAGGAATGGATCATCCCCCTAAGTCCTTCGGAACTTTGAAACAGCAAGATCCAAAAGATGTCTGTATCTTAGTAAGAAACAATTACATCTCCTCACTGGCTTTCTCTCAGGACACTGTCGCCTTAGAAACACCTGTTGAGGATGGGATTTTCGGACACTGACGAGTGTATAAGTTCTGTTGAGAGGATGAAGAGACCACCATTCACATAGTCACGGAATGCTTTGGCATTGCAAGCCTAAGGAGAGAATGCCTTGAGCGTGAAACTTGTAGAAGTGAGGAACTAGCCTCGTTGAAGCCTTCACAGATATTGGATTTCATCAGATCTGGAAGGCAATAAGCTGTGAAGGGTGTGGTCAGAACAGCTCTGTAAGGGGACACAATAGACCTTGAGGTCGCAGTGAACTGTAACCCGTTTTTTAAACTAAACTAAGGTTAGATGGTGCTCTGGAGTTTCCTCCTCTACCCAACAGAATATACACTCATCGGTATCTGCAATCCTTAATCTCACAAAGTTGCTCTAGAGCAGTGTCCTACAAGAATGTGCAGCCTGCTCATACTAGCAGGATTCTTGATTTCTCATCATGAATTTCTATGGAATTGAATACTCCCAGTATTCATCTCTATGCCAAGAAAGATTTCTGGTTCTTTAAAAGGTGTTGAAACCTCCTCCTGGTGAGTTCATAATTTTTCCAACGAGAAGAAATACTATTGCAGCAATAATATCTGTTTGTCCACGAACACTTTCAGTGCTTGAAATCTTCCATAGTATTCCACCCCTGTTATTGATTCTCCAACAGAGGTGAGGAAAAAAGTCTCAAATGTCAGTATCTCATACATTTTTTCATACCTTTTTATGGAATTGTTTCTTCTAATAATACCTACCTTCCTTCAACACAAAGACGATCACCTTGTGAATACCTGTATATAAAAAATGTATAATGCAAAAAAATTTATTCTGAATAACAAAACTGAAATATAACACACATCTCCAAGAAATTTCAACATTCAAATATAAATTGTCGTAAGTACAAAAGTATTGCATTGCAATGAAAATCACAATTTACAAATTTCCACAAGAACGAAACTGTCAAAATATAACACGATTATTAATATCCCACATCAACAGCAATATCACAAAGCAAGAGATGATCATATATTTATTTTAATATTTTCATATCATCGTCTCAAACATTCTGAAATCAAATCATTTGCAGTCTTACCTATTTAACATGGTGATTTGCAAAATTCAAAGATGGCGTTGAAGCATTAATCTCATCCATGATATTAAATGTTAAAAAATCAATGAACTGTAGTTAACACATATTTCATAAATATAAGAAATCAGCCTCATCATTGTGAAAAATAATTTTAGAACAAATAATTCTGAACAAAACAGTGTTGATAATGGGAACTAATTGTTTCCGGAAGTTTTGTTCCAACAAAAATTCTTTTAATATTCATATTTGGGATGGATATGAGATGCATTTCAAGAAAATTTCAAATTATATTACAATAATGTCAAATCCTGTAACAACAATGTATTTACTCAATTCAATCTTATTCATTATTAAACTCGAATTATCCTAACTGTTGATTGAAATATTTTGATTGATTGTTGAGTTTGAAAAATATTAAAATGAGTAGTTTAACAAATTGAATATAAAGTATTCTCCTTTTGATGAGTCTATGAAGGAACATAATATCCACATTATTATCCTTTCATTCATTCATTCTTCTTGATAAAAATTCAATAAGTAATAAACTGATGTAACTATCTAAAAAAATTCTTTATAATATAATTTTTCATAAAGCCTTAACGACATTCGTTTATCGTAATTATAAAATTAAACCAATTCATACCTGGTACATCATTGAATTTCTAAGAACTTTCATTGTGATATAATTTGATAAAAAAAGTGAGTAATAAAGATTTTACTTTGGTATATAATGAAATGATTCACCAGGCACAAATATTCAGTCAAAGTCCTTAAGAAACCTTCAGAAAATTAATGAAACACCATAAAATATCACTTGTTTTAGTGCAGCACATTACTTTCAATATATAGAATTCATCCTCGGTACTCTCAAACTTATAACAATTTACAAAAAAATAATCTCTGAAAATAATATTTAGGTTTATACAAGTAAACTGATAGAAAACGATATTGCAGTTTGAATAACAGAGGTCCCTCAGATTGAGAGAGATCACAAAAATCATTATTGTATAGTGAAATTCAAACTTATCTAAATAGATTGGTATCCTTAACTAAACTAACACTAAAAAAATGGAAGATAATTGCGAGTCGCTACATAAAAATATATCTCTGGATTTAGCCAATTAGAAAATACAGAAATTATGTTTTAGTTTTCAGCAGAAAATTGAGCAATCATTAAAATTTTCAACACTCACAGACATTGTTCAAATTTCATTTATTATCTGTGAACAAACCGAATTGAATGAAGCGATTTAGGGATAAATTTAAGGCGAATTTTGGCGATGTAACTACAGCTTACCATAGTTACATAGTTGACAGTTAATATACGTATTTTCTGTCAAATCACGTAACCATAGTTAGATGGTAAGATGTAACCGCAGCTCGCCAAAATTCGCCATTAGATTAAATGGTTAAATTACGATTTTACTGTTTTTGCATCCAGTGGATAACCAATAACACGAAAAAAATTGACCAATATCTATGGGAGTATGAAATTTCAATAATCACCGAAAAAATATATAATTTAAAACAGCCTTGATCGAAATAGATTTGTTTTCCTTCTTTTGGACTTTCGTAAATATTTTTGGCAAAATTTTTCATTTAATTTAGAGACGCTAAATCCTGGCAACTACACTAACTTCTGCTACAAGTAAATCTTAGTGTCTAGCCACTATGATTTTCTTATATTAGTGCAACAACTAGTGCAGTTGAAACAGCATTGCTATCTTTTGCTATTCCATTGACGTCCCCTTTCGTTCAACTGATCTTGTAATCCTTTAATATCATCCAACAGTTTGATTTTCTCATCTAAAAGCCTCATAACTTCGTCTTGAGCCGAAGTCAGACAAGCTTTCAGAGTTTCTTTCTCTTCTTTTGCCTTGCGAAGTAACCTATTATCTTCAGACACCCTTTCAAAGGCAACAAGTCTCCTTTGGAGTTCTTCGTTTTCTGCTGTCAACTGTCTGTTTACTTTTGCGAGCTGTTGTTCTGCTTCTTGAGCTGCAAATATTAATGTGAATTCCATAATCCCCCGAGTAAAAGGGATCAAATTCGGATCCCTTCAAATTGTCGTTTTTATAATATTTGATTTGTTGTTTCAGAAAAAATTATAACCTTTAAAGTCATATTTGAAAAATAAATAGTTTTAAAGAATTTTCGTAAATCGAAGGGTATTTGCCGAAAAAATTGTAGAAATATTTGACGAAACGCACTAAATAAATGACAGATGTAGCTTCAACCTCATGCCCGTTTTACAATGTCAAAAGTGGGTAATCCATATTGTAAGCACGGCCTTCTAAACCCCTGGGCCAGGTCCTAGCCAAGAGCGGCAACAGCGTAGACGACATATTACAAGCACAGCCTTCTAAAGTAGTCTCTATGGACAGCTGTGCTACAGGCGCAAGCGTGAGCGCTAGTAAACATCTAGTGGTAATAATTGAGGTGTTAGTGTTGATTGTGCTCGAAAATTGTACCTAGTTGTGGTTTGAATTCGAAGTTCATTCTAAATTCGCTTTGTTCCATTTTCCAAAACATTTCTCGATAATTACGTGAAGAATACGAAGAATGATGAACACAAAGAATTTTTAATTAATTAATTACATTTGAGTTAACTTCATTTCGAGAGTTGTATTTGAGTTCAGGTTTTTGGGGTAGAGACATCTATCTCCCCGTGGTTTTTGCGAGACCATGAATTAATTAAACCATCAAACAATTCGCTTCAGTTTCAATTTGTTTTATTTATATTTAATTTATTGATTGAGTAGGGCATACTTCCAACCTGTTTTCAGATATTCATAAAAAAACACATTAAGTAACACCAGGAAATGAAATTATACGTTCCAAATATCGTATCACGTGCAAGCGTGCAAGCGCTATACCTCCCAAAGATCGTCTTTTGCGGCGTTGCCGCTTGAGGCGCCCGGCCATGTCTTTAGAAGGCCGTGTTGTAAGATCTGATGAACCTTTCACTTACCTGAAGTAATGGAAGCGATTGAAGAAGCCGGATTGGGTGGTTGTGGTATAATGTGGAACACCCCATCTTCCTTTTGCGTTATGTATAACTGTGCTATATTCAGATCAACAGGTATCGGTCCTGGAGAGGTTATGTTAGCTGGAGGTCTATCTTCGTTGAGACGAAGGCGAACATTGCTCAAAAATATCTGAAAACATTTAAAATCACAGCTCGAACCGGATTACAGAATCCAGCCAGAGTTTGTTAGTTTTAAAAAGATCTAAGACCATAATGAGTTGAACGAAGTAGTCAGGTAGATAATTTGACCCCATTTCCAACTCAAAATTCGTGACTGGAGAGAGTTATTCAAAACTAAACATCACTTATCCATTTTCTTACCTGCAATGGTATCGGAGTTTGAATGATCTCATCCTCGATCAAATCGGTGAGACCAGTCACAACGCTCATAGATAAAACTAACGACAAATCGTCAACCTTAATGATCAAATTATCTTGAAACAGTTTCTTTATGTTCTCTCTGTCCCGGAAATCCAAATCCATCATGCTTTTCGAACTCGGCAACATAAGGTTATGGTCAAGTCTCAGTTTCACTTTGGGAGTCGTACTAGTATCTGCCGGATCATCTGACCAACCTCTGGAACGGGAACTGAACTTGTTCTGGTTAGGAATTAAAATTGGAAATCAATAAATCGATGCAGCAAGATGATTAAATCATAATACTTTGCAGGTGACAAATCACAACAGTAATTGTCGAATTATGTTGAGGGTCTGTGAGTATTGATAACTGTGCTTGAATTCTAAAGTAGTTAACAAATTAAAAGATATTTGAAGCATTAAGAACAATTATTTTTATCTGTATTGAAGCTTAATACTAATTTGTCAATAAGTATTTTGAAAGAACAATATTCAAATAGAGTTTAAACAAGTTATGGAGTGTCATGGTGTTTTTTTCAATGTTACTTTTACAGTACCATTCTTGTTTGCTTTAAAATTCCATTTGAGTACTTCGATTTCTTAATTGCCTGTGATTGATTACATTTCAGTGAACTAGATACGAAAACCGTTTTTAATTCTGGCTAGTTGATACGCATATTAACAAATATTATTTAAACTGATAATCTTTCGCTTTTCAAACTATTGTTTTCATCAATTTAATTGCATTTAGATTCAAAAACATCTTTTATTTTAGCCTTGTTTGTATGCATATTAAGAAATATTATTCAAACCTAATACTTATTGTTCTCCACAGTATTATTTTTTTCAATTTTATTGCTGATTTCACTTGTTCAATGGTGTTAAAAATATATCATTTTTCGAAAATTTCAAACATTTCGTTCTACCTCTACTTCTATATCGTCATGCTTGTAACATTCTACTTAATATTTTGGTTGAATACCTTGATCTTTGTCTGTGCCACACAAAACATTCAGATGCATGCAAAAATTTGAAAAATTTTGGTGAAGTTTATATTGGATAGGTATTTTATTGTGTTGAATATCTTCAAAGGTGTCTGTCTAACAGCCAATGTTTTGTCTCTAAAAGTTGTTTATTCCGTTTTGATATTGAATAGTTAAGTTTTGATGAAGTGGAAGCTTTTTACAAATTTTTTCAGGAATGATTTCTAAATTATCTCTCATAATATGAGTTCAGAATGTTTGAACACACCTATTAGTTTCGACTCCTGCTCTTTGCTGATGATTGTGTGATGAATATTGATGATCAATAGTGTATTTGAAGTTCGATATCTTAGCAAAAACTCAGTTTTGTATTAAATCAAACCACAATACAGAGATAATCCAGTTAAAATAAAAATAAAATTACATTCCGTCAAAATTTCTTTATTGTTCAAAATTAAATATCCTTCGAAAATATTTCATAAAAATTTCAGAGGTCGTGTATCTTGAGTAAAATAAACAAAATACTCAATACAGTGAAAACTCATCAAAAACTCTAAAATTTAAATTTTCATTTGAACAGAAAATTCATAAACACTTGTGAATACTAATAAAATAACTAGCATCATGATGAATCCAAAGGAATTTAAAAACTCTACAATTGAAAGAACTCACCTGAAATTCATCCCATGGTATAGAGTTGCAGTCGTCACATTTGATATTGCCTACTTGTAGTTTAATCGACGATGAATAACCTACAGATTGTTGAAGAAATTCCACTTTACTCAATTTGAAAGTCGCAACAGATACCTACAAATGAGAAAATATCATAAAATTGAGAAAAATAACGAACAAAGGATCTTTGAAATATTAGATACTAGCAGACCCAACAGACTGTATACACAAAAATTCATTCAATTCGACCCAGCCATATAGTTGCAGAGTAGATGAATAACCTAAATAACGACTTCAGCGCCATCTGTTCATCTGATTTGTATATATTTT
Source organism: Propylea japonica (assembly GCA_013421045.1). NCBI lineage: Eukaryota > Metazoa > Arthropoda > Insecta > Coleoptera > Coccinellidae > Propylea > Propylea japonica. The sequence continues at coordinate 103,631,293 of CM024241.1, read as the reverse complement.
ATCGGTTTTAGAGCGTTCTCCGACGCTTTCCGACTCCTAACCGCCATTCCTCTCTATTTAACCATAGGTTTTCGGGGAGCTCTCTTTCCTCCATTTCCTTTTCGATCCCCTCTCTCCAACTCTTCCTTGGTCGACCTCTTCTCCTTCTGCCTCGTGGCGTCCATGTTAAAATCTGTTTGGGTAATCTGTTATCAGGCATCCTCTGTATGTGGCCATACCATATCAATTGCTTCGTTTTTATGTCATCAGTTATTGTATGTTTTGCTCCCATTATCTCTCGAACTCTTTCATTTCGCACACGATCCCTTCTAGATATGCCCGCAGATCGTCGCCAGAAATCCATTTATGTTGCCAGCAACATATTTTCAGATCTTTGTTTCATTTGCCAGACCTCGCTTCCATAAGTCACTATGCTCTTTAGGATGGTATTGTATATGCGATGTTTGTTGCTTTTGGATATTGATTGGTCCCACAGGATGCCATTCATCATTGATATCGCCTTTCTTCCTTGAACATTTCTGTCCTTTATAGCAGCGTCCAGTGTCCCATCATGATCTGATTTGTGATCATAAATATACGGGCATCAGGCAATCCAAAATACATTCATACATTCCTTACACTTCGGTACCTTTTCCTACCCGCCTAGTGCCTACCTCGGAGACGCATTTTAGTGAGATTTCATCTTCAACCCGCCATATATTTTGATGTATTCATCATAATTGTATGATGTAAAAGGCAATTTCGTTCTAAATTAAATACTGGGTATGAACGACGTATTTAATTGGATAAGGATCAATAGCGTATTCATAAAAAAATACTCCCAAATAATGCATAATTTTGAAAAACATTCGGATACCTTCAAAAGGTGATACTGAGTAAACCTTGAAAGATAGATATATGCTATCGCGGACTTTTTTGTAGAATTATTGAAGAGGTACATTTCCGTCATACATTGTTTCCATGTACGTCTTACGGTTTAGCAGCGCACCTGAAAATAGCTGATCATGGCTGATTTTGGTACTCATATTTATTATCATTGAAGTTATAGTAGGTTTCCTTAATTTTCTCGGGTGAAAAGTATAGCCTATGTTACTCAGGGATAGTGTAGCATTCTAAGGGCGAAAGAATTATTGAAATCGGTCTAGTAGCTTATGAATTAACTCGTATCAAATCCACAAACATACAATACTTTCCTCTTTGTAATATTAGTATAGATAAATTCAACAGACGAATGAATCTCTGTGAATCCTAAGTTTTGTTCCATTACGTAATACATATTTCTGCAATTTTTAATGAGGAACAACAAAATATATCAGTTCAATGTCTACTAAAGTTTTTAATCGTAAAAATGTCAAAACTTGAAGTTTCAGTGAATGTACTCATATATTTAATATTATGTTATTTTTTTGCTTGTTTGTTCTGGATTCTAAGTATTACCCCTGATATTATCTTAAGCTGCGCATTCTGTTGCTATAGGTGATAAATCTTACCAAGTCTTTTCTTCGACAACTATCATGCATAGAGGGTTCACTCATGGTGGTGACTGTACTATCTTCTTCGATGACCTCACTAGCCATCTCTATAACAGCTACCGCTCCTGAATCAGAATAGTCGTAGTTATTCCTCAGGGAAAACATCAGGTCACAGGTGGTGCCCTCTTCGCCGATATTCACCATTACATAATTCTCTGAATCGCTTGAATCACTGCGCAGGGAAAGGGTATCACTCGAGTCATCACCAGTGGGTTTAAGTGCACTGTCTATTGACGACATGAAGTTGGAAAATCCTTTTTTCATTGAAGATAGACCTGAAAATGAGGTCAAAATGGCTATAGCCCTTATGCACAACTTGAGCGGCCTATTCTTATTAAAGAGCGTTCTATTGATTGACAATATGGCTGATGTTGAAATTTTGAACCGAAACTGACCACAAACTCATGAAAAATCAGGAGTCAAAACTAAGTATGTCAAGAAGAAATCAATGGTCACATTCAGCGAACCTATTCCTAGATTTTTATTGGAAAATACATATGTCCGTTCACGTAAGTTTGAGCGCATAGTAGGCTTTTATTTATTTATCTGAAGTTGGTAGTCTTTGCTGTCATAACGTAAAATAAAATCAACGTTGCCGCATGTATCCGGCCTCGTCCGACGAGCTTGCGAGTTATGAGAGACCTCTATGCATTATTGACAGCATTGCGTATCAATCTGACAAGAAAATAAACAATATAACCTAAAATTCTAATATACACAGTGGAATATGCCAAATTATCATGGCCAACTGACGGCTCAAACTTTCGTGAACAGACTAAATGTGTTTTTGAGTGATTCCCAACAGTTGTCAATGGTGGCAAATGGGTATTTATCATGAATTCTACAGGATAGAGAGTGAATAGGGGTGAGCATATATAACCTGAGTAAAACTAACTCTTATAAATACTTGAAACTGTTCCCTCCGCAGATAACCTAACCTAATGCGACCAAACTCAAGATAACCTAACAAACCTACATTAACGTAATACTTATTACCACTGGCGTATTACGGCAGCATTTGCAGTATCAGGCTCGTATAAAGAGAAATGGTACTTGAATTATGAATGACTAATAAATATTCTATTTCGATTTTCTCGTTAAATATTGATTTTCTGGTTCTCATTGCAATTGTAGGATCTAAAAATCATAACTAAACAATATGCCAAATGTTTTAAAGGTCGGTTATTGGGCGATAAACTAGATATTAACCCAGAATTGTAAATGCCGTACCTTCATTTATGTTATTCTGAATACTTTTAACATCTGGTTTGGGTCCAGTGGTCGTTTCATGCCTTTCCCTCGCTAAAGTTTCAGAGGAGGAGCTCGGTCCATGTAATCCATGGAATGGCTAGTTGCCATAGGCATAGCAGCGCTTGATCCATTTGGAATAGATTTTTTGGCAGGTTGATGATCAGCTTGAGTAATAGAAAGACTGCTGTTTTGCCACACTGTAGCAGCAGACCTGCAAGAACATAAATGTATGGATATTTGTGAATTCGCCAACAACGTTTTACCATGTACTAGCATGTCATCCACGATGCTCGAGCTGTCTGGTACGAATGACTCTGCATCTGCGCCGGAGGATTCTTTTCCGGGGCAATGCGAAGCATCACGAGGTTACTTCCACTTGGGGTAACAAAGCGCCTACTACGAGAGAACCGCTGCTTTCCACCTAAAAATTTTTTGCCTTTCTAAAAAGTCGTGTATATGATTTGGAAAATCTAATTAATTGTTTATAATACAATATAATACGGAGGTGCGATTTAAAAATTCACTGAACAACAGGAACAATATTGTTTGGCTATCACATGCGACATTTCCGAAATCGATAAATGCAGTGTATTGACAATAATTCATATCATTTGCCACATATCATCTTCATAATTGTCTAAACATAAACTTTATGCTGTACTTGATGATGGAAAAATACTCTAATCAATATTTCAAAAGTTTTTTGTGTGTTCAATCGAATTTTTGAATCAGCAAGTTTCCATTTAAGAAGTAATGAGAAATTATATAAACACTGAAAGGTTAACATTCAATTAAAACATTTTTGAAAAACTGGCAATGGTCTTAACATAACCTTTTTGAGATTGGGTAAAATTGAGCTTTTTCAAAATTTTATATCCAAGAACCTATGAACCTCAGAGTAAGAAATAAACATAGATGCCCCTACGCGTGTATAGTACTGCATTGTAACCAACCAAGCATTAGAGTGGGAGCATTTCACTGCCACACTGGGGTGAAGTAAACAATCTCTGCGTGGGCTGAGCTCTTATAACTTTTTGAAAGTGTCCGGCTCATGCGGATATACCTGGTAACGTCAAGGCAGATGAACTGGCTAGGCGGGGAGCCAGATTAGCATTTGTTGGTCCGGAGCCTGCGCTGCCAATCTGTCGCACATCTGTCAGAAGCTTGTTCAGGAGCTGGCTGAAAAGGGAATTTTCCTCGGAATGGAGCGCGGGGGTGCGCCTGAGGTGGTCGAGGATTCTCATTGAGAGATCGTCCTCGCGACCTGAGGTCAATAGACTTCTGTTGCTGGAGATGAAACAACTCGGTCTAGTGACTGGTGCATTGACTGGTCACCTGTTTAACAAACATTTGAAGAGAATGGAATTAACGAGCTGATCCCTATGCCGGTGGTGCAGGAGTACTGATGAAACGGTTGAGGATATTTTGTTCAACTGTGGAAACCTAAATGAGTTAAGGTCAACACACCTAGGAAATCCAACACCTACTATTCCTATGGTGAGAGGGACGACTCCTGGCAGGCTCGCGACATTTCTGTCTTCGTGTCTGAGGAGCTGAGTCTCTATAGAACGATGCGGGTGAACAATGGGCCACTAGGCCTCAGTTCGACCGGAAAGACACCGTACGAAGAAGAAGAAGAAGAAGAAGAAAAGAATAATGTTGGTGACAGCCAAATAAATGTTGTTCTTCAAGTGAGCCAAAATACAGGGAAGATCGTCCCAATCGACCGAACGAAATACTGGACAAAGTAGTGCGACATTTCCGAAATCGGTGAATGCAGTGTATTTACAATGATGCATACCATTAGCCACATATAATCTTCATAACTGTCTAAACATAAACTTTATGATGTACTTGATAATGGAAAAATAATATCATCAATATTTGCAAAAGTTTGAGTGTGTTTAATTGAATTTTTGAATCAGCAAGTTCCCATTTAAGAAGTAATGAGAAATTATATAAACACTGATATGTTAACATTCAATTAAAACATTTCTGAAAAACTTGCAATGGTCTTGACATAACCTTTCTGAGATTGACTAAAATTGAGCTGAAAAGGGTCAATGACCTTTTTCTAAATTTTATGTCACAAAAACATATAAACCTCAGAGTAAAAAATAAACATAGAGATGCCCCTACGAGTGAATAGTACTGCATTGTAACCGATCAAGGATTAGAGTGAGATGGAAAGCATTTCACTGCCACACTGGGGTGAAGTAAACAATTGATTAGATTTGCATTTCTCCATATCCTGAATATAATACGACATTTTCGTAATTTTGCCTTAGCTATAATTAACGGAATAGCGTTAAGCAACAATGAACTGCCACCAAATCATTGCAATAATTCAGTTTATGAACGTCAAATCGAAATGAAAATGTAAACACATCGCAGCAAGAATCTAAACACAAACAATGTTGCCAGACTGACAGAATTGTCTGTAACAGACGCAAACCCTTAGTATCAGAGTAGGGTAGCGCTAAACCAATTATTCCAAGACGGAATGAACATATGGCACGATTTCGCAACGCCGGAAGTTTGTTCGCTCGTATAAACAGATTCTACTTGGCTGCATAACAAATGAGTGAAGGCAACTCTAAGTGTACTTTTTACTCTGAGATTTTTCATCTAATTGATGAAAGATAAAATTTAATAACATACAAAAAACAGAACAAAATCAACAAATCTAAAGTGAAACCCAAACAAATTCAACATTTCTGTATACACTGGTACAATTTGAATTAGTTTTTTTCATTCCTTACCTTTATTATTCTATTTGAATCCAAGGAGACAAAGGTAGCCAATTCCGCCAGTTCCTCTGCCAACCTCAGTAAGAACAGATATTGGTAATGATTGATTTGAACGCTGACCAGATTAGAGATTTGTGTTAACGCATGGATATCTGCAGTGGCAGTCGAAGCATGATCGTTGTCTGTCTTGATCGTAGAATTCGGATCCATGTGACTGTGTAACCATATGGTTACTGGAACCGTATCCAAGAATGGCACGGGTTTGGTCAAGCCTACCGCCCGGCGCCTAGAAAATCGCCCCAGACCGGATCCAGACTTATGCACCATACATCTTTGGCTTCAGTCCATAGGAGTTCTCTATGCAACTGATCTATCTACAGCATAGAGATAGGATAGTATAGAGTTGCCATCATTGAAATAAACGTGGTATCAGATGCGCCATATTACTATCACCTAACGTCAAATTTGACAATCGTTGAATTTTCTTGGCCTGTTTCTAGTTAAATTGTGATTTTTCTGCTTAATAATACAATGAAATGCTATCGTGCACTGTAAGGCTTTCTCCAAGTAGAGAAGAGACAGATAAGAAGAAAATTAGAGGAAAAACATATCACAGGTAGAGATGAGTACCGAACAGATCCGGATTCGAAATTTTTGCTAGTCTGTCTTGGTATTCTGATATCTTTTCATATGTGTATATTATCGACAGAAAAAAATTGTTTATTTGATAATCAATCTTTATTTGAACAGGATTCCTAAAGACCCAACACGTCGTATTTTTTGGCCGAATCTGTAAACAGAAAAAACTGGAAACTTAATTCAACCCTGAGCTTCCTGCCATATTGGTCCTCGACTTAGCCCCGCCCAGTGGTTCTATTGTTCCTTACTCAATTGTATGTCATAGCGTCTCTTCTCTGTTATATCTCGATGATCAACAGTAATGTTATTCATGTTAAATTCTTCAATTTTTTCAATAATTATAGGCTTTTTTGAACCAAGATATGCTCATCTGATTATATTTTAAGTGTTGTAGTCTAGGACATGATGATAAATTACTCTCTATTTGGATTAGTTTTATCAGATCTGGATGTTGCATCTTATGTTCATTCCAGAACTAAACTATACGATTTTTCTTGGAATATTCCCAAGTCGAAATTTTGATATAAACTATCCAAACTCGCTTGAGAACGTATAAAAAACTCACGGCAGATGTTTCTTTGATATTATGCCGCCTCAATGGTTGTACGCAAAGACGCTTTGTTGAATTTAGCAAACTACGATTTTAACTCAATGAAGTCAAAACTCTGTTGGTTTTTTGTTCGAATTATTGCAACATGATATCTATAATTTTATGATAACATTCTATAGTCCGTTCACGAAAGTTTGAGCCGTCGGTTGGCCATGGAAATTTTGCATATTCCACTGTGTATGTTAAAATTTTAGGTTATGTTGTTTATCTTCTAGTCTGATTGATACGCAATGTTGTCAATATTACATAGAGTTCTCCGATAAGTCGCAAGCTCATCGGTCGGGGCCGGGTACATTCGGCAACGTTGACTTTATTTTACGTTATGAAATACTGCCAACAGATAAATAAGCAAACGACTACTAAGCGCTCACTCTTTCGTGAACGGACTTTTTTATACACTCAATTGATCAATAACCCACGAATTCATGACAAACCTGTAAATAAACAAACAAAAAAAGCTTTAAAGATTAGACTTACCAGAACATTTATGCTAGAGGTATCTAATTCTTGAGGCACATTTCTAATATTATCACAAGATGATATGTGATCGAGAAATTTCTGGGTAACAATGTAAAAATCGCTAGGTTGAGAGGGAAAACCTGAACCAAAAACAGAGACCCCATATGGAACGAATCCACGCATTTAGCCAGGTCGGCTCTTGAAGATTGCTCCAAACTTCTAACGTTGGTAACTGTGGCTCTGGTGACTTGGAAATTAAGAATTTTGGGTCGATCCTTCTGGTTTATGTGGATTGAACTGCTCTCAAAACTGACCTGGAATGAAGGATTATACATTTTCACAAGATCTCCTTTACCTTGTAGTCTAATACAGTGGCCACTTGTAACTTGTTAAAGGGGTATCTGTCTGAAGAGCTTGACCTACTTCAGTTATATAATTAACGAAATCGTAAATTAACTTAGCTATAATTAAAGGAATAGCCTTAAGCAACAATAAACTACCACCAAATCAGAAAAATAGTTCAGTTTATGAACGTCAAATAAAAATGAAAATGTTAACACATCGCATCGAGGAACTAAACACTAATAGACAAGGTTGCCAAACCGACAGAATATGTAACAGATGCAAGCCGTTAGTATCAGAGTAGGGGAGCAGTAGACCAATTATACCAATACAGAATAAACAAACGGCAAGAGTTCGCAACGCCGGAATGTTGTTTGCGTGCATAAACAGATTCTACTTGGCTGTATAACAAATGCGTAAAGTCCTCTCTAGGTTTACTTTTTACAGTTTGCATTCTCAGACTAGCTTTGCTGTTCAATCGGGAAGTCAGAAGCTTGCAGGACTGTTAACACGTACTGTACGTGTGTTTGTCACCCAACTTCTCCTGAACGGTTGAACCGATTTGAATGAATGTTTTGTATGCGTTTGGGTGGCGCCCCTAATGGTTTAGATTCACAAATCAGCCCGGTAGATGGCACTGCAGTCGGTATCTAGGTTATTCGTCTCTTCTGCAACATAACGCTGGACCGATTTGAATGAATTTTTGTGTATGCTTAAAATATCATGAAGTACAACTTCTGTCGGGTCCGCTAGTTATAAATAAAATTTTACTGTACGTGTGTATATTACTGAACTTCTCCTAAACGGCAGGACCGATTTGAATGGATCTTTTGTATGTGTGCTTAAAATATCATGAAGTACAACTTCTGTCGGGTCCGCTAGTTATAAATAAAATTTTACTGTACGTGTGTATATTACTGAACTTCTCCTAAACGGCAGGACCGATTTGAATGGATCTTTTGTATGTGTTTGAGTGGCGCCCTGGATAGTTTTTAATTACAAATCATCCCAACAGATGGCGATGCAGTCGTTATCTAGGTTATTCATCTATTCTGCAGCTGACGGCAGGATCGGCTAGAATTAATATTTGTATATGAAGAACAACCTCTGTTGAGTCCGATTGTATGAATATGTTTTTTTTCCGGTAGTTCCATCATTTGATTATTTATTTGTGTAAATTTTGTTTGAAATACAGTATGCGAAAGGTTCTAATATTTAGGAGTTAAGTAGGATATCCCAGAATGAGACGGTGTGACTCAAAAAATGTAGAAAGAATAACCGTCCTCAACACTTACCTTGGGTAGAATAGCTTCTATCTTGACATCTATGTAAGTGAGATTGGAAGATGGCATTTCAGCTTTGGAAGCCATGAGGGACTGATACAAATTAAGTCCAAATGAATTGGCCCATAAGATGGTATCAACATCAAAAGAAACGTGAACTGGGTTGATTTGTACATAAAATTTTGGAGGAGGCACTAAAATGATACAATTTTTCAGTGTGAGGAAGAACACATTATTAGCTGATCTTACATGGAAAGGAATTTCATCTGGATAGTAATAATATATGAACTCCGCATGAACAATACTTGCTTCTTTAGGTAACTGCATGGTATCTCTATCTCCTGAAAAGATATAAATCATGGACATGGAATATATTTCAAGGATAGGTAGAATATGAAATAATGAATAATTTTAAACGAGTACCCCTTTTTAAATTGTTGAACATTAATGTAAATAAGATATTGTTTAGAACAATTATGACCACACAAATGCAGATGCCAATTTCTGGCGATTTTAGCGATAGTTTTGGTCGAAACTTCACATACTCGAAAAAAAATAACTTAACTTAAGCAAGAAATTTATCAATGTGAATTGGGAATTAAAATGTAACTCAAGAAGCAAATTGAGAGCAATTATATTTTCTGTTGAATTACTTATTTAATTTGAATATAATGGTTTATTTTCTTTTTCTAACCTGGGATTCACTGACACCTGATTATAAAGAAACTTAATACTTCTAAAAAACTACAACCATTATTTTAGGGTATAAATAAGTATTTAACAGCGATATTGAATTCAAGTAACTGGAACAGACGCTAGAATGGACACTAAAAATAATTTGCGAAAAATCAAATAGTCCTTCCTAAAAAATTCTAGAACTGTTAAAATAAATATACATGCTTCATGCCACTAATTTTACTTAAAAATAACAGTAACAAGAAACTATGTCACACTCAAATCTTGTATTCTCTAAAATTCTAAAATGTGATATAACTCATTTCAATTCAGTACTACCTGATGAATTTCTCTTGTCCTTCCTTTTATGCTGTGCTGTACACAAATTCAATATAGAATTCAGGGTAAGAAAATATACAACATAATAAGTTCCATACAGTCCGTTCACGAAAGGTTGAGCTGTCGGTTGGCCATGGAAATCTGGCATATTCTACTGTGTATATTAAATTTTAGGTTATATTGTTCATTTTCTTGTCAGATTGATAAGTTATGTTTTCAATATAACATAGAGCTTTCTGATAACTTGCAAGCTGGTCGGACGAGGCCAGGTATATTCGGCAACGTTGACTTTATTTTAAGTTATGACAGCAAATACTGTGAACTTCAGATAAATAAACAAACGCCTACTATGCGCTCAAACTTTCGTGAACGGAGTATAGCTTGGAAATGAATCTTGCATATTACACATGAATTAAGATTGAATGAAAATCGAAATATCTTCGAAGACAATTTCAAAACGTTAATTCAAAATAGAGCAAAAAATTGAGAAAACTAGATCAATTTTTCTCTGTATCGTTTGATACTCACTCCAGAGTTTTCAAGGTATGAAACCCACAAAATATTATATACATTTTTTTATGAAGAACTCACCACAAATAAATTCCTTGAAAGGAGCTTTTTTTCCTGAAGTTGCCACTTTATGCACAGTAAAATCGTCTACTCTAATAATGGTACAGGAGGTCATCACTTAGCCAGCTGATTTTCAATTAGTTGCTTACATCTTTATTGACTGGACTTGGTAACTTTTTCTGTTCATTTTGTGATGGCTTTAATCGATAAAAAACTGTTGTTTCTTTTGCGGAAAGAAAACTGCTCAATACTTACCTTGGCTGTTCTACTTAAAGAAGCATGAGGTGTTTTATTCTTGTTTATGAGATCCAAAAATTTTGATTTGAATGAAGCTAATGCCTGTTCCTGCCATTGAGTGTGTGGAAAACTGGCTTCGTTATACTTTGGCCAATGTTTTCGGTTTGCTTTGGCCAAATGATATGGGTAAAAATCGACTTGGAATTTGGAAATGTTGACTTGAAGTGCCCCACCATCCTTCAGATTGGGATGGCCAGATCTGCCAGCTGAAAATTGATCAATTGCAAATTAATTCTCTACTGGGACTAAAAACAACATTTGGTCGTTTTTCACTATGAAAACGCTTTTTCTGTTGAATGATTTGTAAAACAATTAAAATTATAGTTTTGCTCTGAAAACATCTTTCAATTCATACTTTGACTTTCTAGCGGCGTTCGGCATCGACATCGGACTGGTCGGATCGATCTGAACCGTTCGTTTATTACATCTGGATTGAGGAGAGTACACATCTGAGCGGATGTCGATCTTTTCGCTCGGTCTATTTCGACGGATCAAAGCGATTTTATCTATAAAGTTTTATGATTTTTATATATTCTTTTGATTTATGTTATGATTGTTGTGTTTTCTGATCCGACAACCGATAGATCGAAAAATTTTAATACTTATCAACACTTTTATTCTTCTGTTTTCATTTATTTATTAAAAACCTAATTAATTCATTAAAATTTTCCGATATAGCTATCGTAGTTATGAATGGGCAGCAGGAGATGTTGTTTTCTCGTTTCTTTTTCGTGTAATTAATTAATTAGGATCTTTTGGTACAACTGTCGCCGTAGTGAACAACCAGGGGATATTGCATTCCCCGTTTCCTTTGCATTCAATGCCTTTGCACCTATTTATTTAATTGAGATTTTACGGTAGAGCTACAAAAAAGGGTGAAAATATCGTTGAAAGATGTGCATATTTCCCATATATATAGTGATCTTTGAAATCTCATAATCTATTAAAGTAAAACAGAGCAGTATGTTCTGTGGCAGATGCTCTGTACCGTTCGTTTATTCGCAGATATTACAGATGAATCTGTACAATCTGTAGTCCGTGACTAAAAAATCTGTCTGCTCGCGGAGGTCAAAGCCGAACAGGTTTTCTGTTACTGAATAGTTCATTGAACTCCGAGAAATTTGCGTCTCTCATCAGAATAGAACATCTGTATCGTACCTCCAGGATCATCGCACAGGTGAAGAACTATTTGGGCCACAAAAAAATGATAAGATGTCTCAATCACATCATTCATTGCAAAGGTCTGGATGCTGAGTTAGATTCTTTCGTCCTAGCTTCTTGTTGTAGTTGAGCGTGATATTCTGGTAATTCCTAGAAAGAATTTTTGGTAGATCATGTGAACCTTAAGTTACTATATATAAAAAGAGTTCACCTCCAATTTTCTAGCAGCTTTTGTTTTTCGTGTTATTTGTGTCGCCTTTTGAATCAATCCTGTTAAAGAATCAGCAAAATGGAGAGCGGCCTTTAGTTGAGAATCTGTCAAAACCCATAATAGATCTTCCAATATAATCACTAACCTTGATCCCATAACAAAACAGTCTGTAAGAAAATATAAACATCAAGACAATTAGTTTTCACTTATTAAGTGTACAGGGATGAAAATTATGCCTTATGGTAAGGGTACACTTTTACTGTGTCCTAACAACGCTTTAGACGCAGCATTATTCATTATTTTGTGCCTACACTAGAGTTGAAAAAGTTCAAAACCTTTACCCCAAGTAATTTTCCCATGTTTTTTATATTCATACCTGAAAGTCTCTTTTTTATTACAATCCTACATGTTGCTTGGTTAGTAATCAGTCTCAAAGGTGTTAGGTTTGTATCTTTAGTTGATTTTGCCTCTATTTTAAGGGTTTGCCATTCGAGCTCTTTGAAAATGAGCAGTTGGCCTTTGCTTGGCTCTTTCAATCTTGTCATTCGTAAATCTGCTTTTTCCCATTTTGGAGATTTTGATTCTAATAATATGCGAGAAATCTAAAAGAAAACCGCAATACAAATATCAATTACTTAAAAACAAACTGGTCTACCTGTATAGTTGCAGTGAAAGCTGGGCTATTGAATAGGATATTCACGTTGTTTATAGTACTGTTATTCCGTCAAGGACCTTGTTGATATACCCATATTTTCCTTGAGCCATAGCATATTCTGAAAGCCCAGATTGAGCAGACATTGATCTTAATTCTTCGCATGTTTCTATTGTTATATTCCACTTCATCCAGGCTCTAAAATATGATGAAAAGCATGAATGAAAACGCAATTTTCTGCTGACTGAAATCTTTACCAGATGTATAGGAACACTCCTTAGTTTAGTCCAAGGAATTCGGAAAGTAACTTTATTACACCAGGCTTTAGTCAATCTCAAAAAAGAAGGTAACTCTAAAAGGTCTGTTAGAACAATCTCATTCAATTCCAAATTTGACAATTCTCCCTCTCCTTTAAAGGTGCTCAGATTTATTTTATCAGCAGACAAATTTTGGTAAATCTAAACACAAGAAGATATTATAGAAATGTTTTTATTCATGTACTGACAATTTACTGACCTCTGAAGATGTTTCAACAGTTGGTTTTTCAATATTGATACCATTTTACAGATATTAATTTTTTTACTAATCTACTGAATAATCTCTTAGTTTTGTTTTACATGACTAGATAGAAGTTTAGTATGATCTTCGAACTGGGAAAAATCTCAACGAAGAAACTGTTAACTTTGCTAAAATTTTGGAAGGCTACTGTCAGATTTGACAACACATGACGTTTTATCGATTGTAATTAGACATTTGAATGTCAAAGAACAAGGCCGTTTGTGAGACGCGAATAATTCAAAATAAATCGGGTCCAAAAATGCCGAACTTTTTCAAATGTTACCTTGAAGCCGAAGTATTTTTATCCTCTTGACGGTGTTAACTCATCCTACAAATTTTGAGCAAATGTTGTACCTCTCAGGAATCATGTTTATTAAGATTTCCCTTGTAGGTAATGCTTCAAAATTTGCGGCTGTTATTAAAGATCATATACGTTCTGAATGTTCTTCCCCCCAGTTTTTCGAAGTACGATTATGTTTCCAGCTCAAGAAACCAACATATTTCCAGAATTCAAAAGACCACATATTTAAGATACCTACTTCCTTTTCATGTAGCATTTTGGCACTGGCGTATTTAGTGGGGGCCAGGCCCCCCCTGATGTACCTCTGCCCCCCTAAAACTGAGGCTATGATACGCATATGCATTTTGGAGGTGCGGATGATCTTTTGAAGGCCTCATCATTTATTTTTGATCGACTGTCCTGATTGTGAAGTCAAAATTGTTTCAAATTTTTATTTCTAAGGATTCCGCTCGGATTCTGCATTGCTCAGGGTCAGGACAGTACCGGTGATTCCTCATGGCTCAACATTGAAAACATTATCTACAGAAATTTGGAAAGAAAATTATGCAGCGTTTTTTTCAGGAACAGGCGCGCAAATATAAAAAATGTTTCAATTAATGGCCCCAAAAACAGTAAAATAAGGAGAATTACTCATTTTGTATTAGATATTTTTGATACAATGATTTATAATTATTCAAAAATTTACAATATTCTTTCACTTGAATATTTTCTTCAATTTTTCTCGACCGTTTTCACAGGATAGTGATAGAAGAGAAACATCTTGTTGCTGAGCGTCTCATTTTCAAGGAAAATATTCCCATTTGATACCGGTTTCTGACATTTGACCTTCAATTTGAACATTATGCGTACACTAGCATAATGATATTTTCAATGAATTTTTAATATAGGAAGATCAGCAATTGAACAAGCAGATATCTAACATTCCCTTCTTTCATTTTTTTTCAAATCAATAATCAAAAACTCAGAAGTGGAAAAAAAACATAACCTCCATAAACATGACTTAAATTTTTTAACAATCATCGTTCATGGTTCAACTTCGACGCTTAAGTTGGAGAGGGGGTCCATAGTTGATGGTAGATAACGATAATGAAGAACAAATATTAGAGCACTTTCGAATCGGAGGTCATTCCAAGAGCATTTAGTTTCTGGAAAGTTAATATCTAGGTCTTACCTTGCGGTTTATATTATCGCATTTTCGGTTTTCCTCAATTCATTGTTTTGTGTCGATAAAATGTCCGAACCTCAGTGTTAAAAAGCCAAAGATGTCGGGTGGAACTCCCTGGAAAAATTGAAGACCCTCACCACCGTTGTAGCTGATACCGGTGATTTCGAAGCTATGAAGAAATTCAAACCTACTGATGCTACCACCAATCCTTCTTTGATGCTAGCTGCCGCAAACATTGCTCAGTACAAGCCATTGATTCAAAAGCTGTAAATTATGGACTGAAAGTGGGCAATACTCTGAACGAACGGTAGAAAATGCCATGGATATGTTGTGTGTACTTTTTGGATTAGAAATTTTGAAAATTGTACCTGGTAGAGTTTCGACCGAAGTTGATGCAAGGTTATCTTTCGACAAAGAGGCAAGTATAGCAAAAGCAAAGAAATTGATACAGTTATACGAAGACGAAGGGATTAGTAAAGATCGAGTGCTCATCAAGTTAGCTTCAACCTGGGAAGGTATACAAGCTGCCAAAGAACTTGAGAAAAATCATGGAATACACTGTAACTTGACCCTTCTGTTCAGTTTTGCCCAAGCAGTTGCTTGCGCAGAGGCCGAAGTTACACTTATTTCTCCATTCGTTGGAAGAATTCTTGATTGGTATGTAGCAAATACTGATAAAAAAAGCTATAAGGGAGAGGAAGATCCTGGTGTTATATCTGTCACAAAAATTTACAATTACTATAAAAAATTCAATTATAAAACCGTTGTTATGGGTGCTTCTTTCCGTAACACTGATGAAATCAGAGCACTTGCAGGTTGCGATTTATTGACCATTAGTCCGAAACTTTTGGCTGAATTGGAAGCAAGTACTGCCCCGATACAGAAAAATTGTGTAAGGAATCTGCCGCTCAAGCAAATTTGGAAAAACTGGAATTGAACGAAGCTAAATTCCGTTGGATGTTAAATGAAGATAAAATGGCTACTGATAAATTATCAGATGGTATAAGGAATTTCGCTGCAGACTCTGTTAAATTGGAGAAGCTTATTATACAATTGTTGTCTGAATCTAAAAAGTGATTTTATATTTTATGATTTTTTTAAACATATTTTTAAGTTTTACAGTAAAGAGGTTTTATCGGTAGATTGTTATTTTTGTTGATGTTCCCAATAATATATGTTGAAGAACTTTATCATAATGAGTGCTAAATTTCACTCCAATTATTTTCGAACTCATTTACATTTTGAAGATAAAAATTCAAATGCCAGGATTATCTCCTATTCATGAAGAATGACAAAAAAAATTTAAATTTACATTTCACACTAATTAACTTGTAAGATGATATTATTTACGACATTATGTTTAATTTCTATTCAGTTTCCTAGATGCCAGACTTATAATCATAAACTGTACGACTACCATCATTTCTATTTTTGTGGATATTCTTTCATAATATAAAATCCTATATTTCTTGTATTTTTTACCACTACTTACTACTTGACCAAAAAAGTTATTACAACCAGCATAAGCAGATGTCTATTTCCATAAAATTCACAAAATAGTCTCAGAAAATAATAATGTATATAATTTGATTCTACCTATAATTTATTGAAATCAATTCTTAGTAGTCTCCGGTTCAGCTGGAGGAGAGTTGTTTTTCAGAAGGAATTTGTTCAAAATTAGATCTATTCTTCAATAAATATGCAGCTAAGGCAGCAATCGGTTCTGGAGGACGTTCTTGGCCAGATGAGATAGTGCATTCATAAGGATAGGAACTACAGTTTGGTCTAATATTGCCTTGTTGGTAAAGATGCTAAATCAATCCTGCTTTTTCTTGGTTGAGAGTCTTGGTTTTCCATTTTTATGGCAGCCTGTAAAAAACGTTATATGAAATATTAAACATATCCCAAGCAAGTATCATACTTTAACAATTTTACAATAAGCTGGAAGTCCTGCTAAATTACAGATATCTGAAGCAGTCGCCTCTTCTGATAAGCTGTACAGTGTTCCTTTTCGGGAAGCGTTCCTATAACAGTTAAGACAAAATTCTGAAATTCAGTAGGAAGGAAACAATTTTATTTTTTTTTGTTTGGAATAAATAAACATAACCTCAATTACGAGTAGTTCTCTAATCTCTATGGTACCTGACCATGAATGTTTTCTTCTTCGTTAGGATTCGGAAATAGCGAAATTTGTGTTGTGTAATGTGTAAAGCTCTAATGAGAATTGTATTTTATTATTTCACTGAATAATTGAATGACACGAGAAAGATTTTCAGAAATATCTACCTTCCAATATCTTCGTTTTTAAATCTTGGTCTTTATGTTGGGAGCCTCCTTCATGGTCGGTAGTCAAAATGTTTTGTTTTGACACCTGTATCTGTGATGCTGGTTTATCTTTTGAAATTGTTGCAGATGCAGATTTTTTTAAATCACTTGAACTGCCTTTCAAGCTTGATTTCGACCTGGATGTGGTTTCGTTCATCTTGATTTTCGATCCCATAATTAAAGCAGGTTTGAAAATTCAGAATTTTTTTGCTTGTCGAGTTTGACTGTTGTATTTCTATGGAAATAGAATGAAGGTTAAAATCAAAGGTTAGTCATTTTTCAGTAGAAAAATATGGAATATTTCAGCATTGTCTATTTTCTTCGTGATTTGGAATCACAGGTGTAAATCTGTAGTACGTTGAATTCATACTATCGAAGTCTAGGCTTGATATACATCAAAGTCTTAGATAGTAAAATATCCCAATGCAAAATCGATAATCCTAAGCAGTTAATTAATTAATATTATAGGTTGGAGAGGCGTAGCTGCTTGGAAATGGGTAGCAAATGATGAAAATTGCGGGATATGTCGAATGCCCTTTGATGGATGCTGTCCAGATTGCAAAAAACCAGGTGATGACTGTCCTTTAGTTTGGGGAGAATGCTCCCATTGCTTTCACATGCACTGCATCGTGAAGTGGCTTCAATCACAACCTGTTAATCAGCAGTGTCCTATGTGCAGACAGGAGTGGAAATTCAATAACAGATAATTTTGAGGTGAGTGATCTTAGTTATGTAGAAATTTATGCAGAGCATTGATAACATCCATAGTATTGGCTTGATTTATGTTTTAAATCGATGGATATTCCTTATTCCTTAATCAGTTGAAACCTTCATGTCAGTAGATTTCTGGAAGTTCATCATTTAGCCCATCAGCTAGGTTGGGTTTAATAAGGTTAGGATATGTTAGGGAACATTGGGCTCTGTACTTATATCAACCAGTTTTTTTTGATCAAGGAAAAAATTAAAATTTTTGTTTTTTTCGCTAGGCTGTTACTGTGTTTCAAAGCCAGTGTGAAGACATACATGATGATTTACAGGGGATAATTTCAATAATTTGGAAGAAGAATTATATTTTTGTTTTTAATGATTGACAATGCAGGGGAACTGGACCTTCGACGTTACAGAATGAAATATTTTGTACAATATTGGCATTATTCCGCACAATTGATGGTAATTCATTTGTTTCCATAAACTTTTTTTGGGATATTGTTGACTCCATTATTGGACAGACAAAAAAATATTTATTTTCTCATTGTGTTTTTATCACTTGTAGTTGAAAATGTGCTGAACCTGTGAAACTTATATTGAATAAATTGTATTCATTCTCAATTTTTTATTTTTTCATTTCGCGTGTTTTTATATGCTGCTTAGAAATATGATTTTCTTCATAATTCTTTCTGATGAATTTATACTCATTTAACATTTTGCTTTTCATATCATAACGCAGGAAATTTTTTGGTGAATAATGTGCCAGTATGCCCTCAATAGCTTATTTAAGAATATAAAAATATTTCTGATTTATTGAAAACCACGATTTTTTTCGTCTGTTCTCTTGTATTTTCATTTGAGAGGCCATATACCGTTTGAGATCAATTAGTTATTCTAAAATTTGTATAAATCCTTCAAAAACTTTTCATTAACTGAAAATATCAATTGCTTCTTTAACAACAAGAGCCCCAACCCGCAACTGGTAACATCAGAAAGAAATTGGTTTTCGTAAATAACTGATGAGTCACATGACCTGCTAAATTTGTATTGAAAAATACAAAGTTTATGACGAAAACATTAAATACAGTGGAACTTCCCTATAACAAACAGGTGTATATTGACGATTTTCGTACAAGACATTGCACCTCGAATCCAAATTCCTTGTTAAAAACACCCTCTAAAACGAAATAAATTCTCTCTATAACGAAATATACAAAGAACTTCACTCTTTGAATGGATATTGGTAAGAAGCTATAAGGGTGGGTTTTTCCGGACGTACGTAATAAATGCCGACCTTGAACTAAATCATTTCGAAGGGCAGAGAAATCCTTCTGAAACAGTTTTAAATATACCCCTGGCTGTTTGGTTTCAATCTAACCATTACGCTAGTGTGAAAAGTTGTGCGAAAATGTCTGAAAGGAGTGCTTAAGTGCACCTTACACGGTCAATATTATTGAAGCAATATCGTTATTGATCAATATATTGAACGTATAAGGAGTGCATTGAAACAATAATATTGATGGCAATAATATTGAGAAGAATCAAATCGATTTGATATTTATTGCAGTTGCGCCAATATATTGAGGCGCCGTCAATATTATTGATACCGTGTGAGGGGTAAACAGAATATTGTGCAAAAAAATTTCAATAATTCTGGAGACGCCGTAGAGGGTGTTTTGCTTAAATTGTGTTTTTCCTCCCTTTCGAGATGGAAACTGATAGTGAAACGAAGCGAAAGTGTTCTCAAGATAAAAAGGATAAAGAAAGAAAATTATTTCAATGCGTATAGAGGTAAGTGGTGTGTTTACATCGAGCTGGCGGGGGCCGCGGGCGCGATCTGGGAACGCGCGGGTGTCAAATTCGAGCGCGGGGAATCGAGCTACCCATACGCGTCGAGATCGCGTTTTATTCCGACGGGAAGTGCCCGAAAGTTGTGCTAGACGGAACCCCTTTTCGCTATTTTCGCCAAAAGTGCCCTCGCTATGTCGTCTTATTTGGGAGAAGCGCTACAGTGAGAGGGACGCGAGAGGTGTCCAACGAAAACCGAAGAGGCGAGACGCGACATAGGCTCACCGTTGAGTTCTCGAAGCAATTCCCCATGTCCATGACTCGATCGTTTTTTTAACCATTTTGTCAACCACACTTTGCTCTGCCTCCTTTTTTCCTCTTATTCAGACCAAAGCTGATCTTATTAAAAACGATAGATCCATCCTCCCTGACTTCACAATTGAAACTGACACTTTATTGGACAATATTATTGAATCGTGTGAGGGCTGCCGTTTTTTACCATATATTGCGTCAATAATATTGAATCAATAATATTGACCGTGTAAGGTGGCCCTTAAGTTTGAATGATTTAAATTTATCAGTGAAGTCGACCGCGACATTGCCGACTATAGAAACAAATTTGGTGCGTAACGAAATATCTTTATAAGGATTTTTTTGCGTATTTAGCGCTTTCGTTATAGGGAAGTTCGTATTTAGTTGAAATTCAGAAACAACCTGTGGGCGCATTATCAGCCAATTTATTAAGTAATTTACCCATGTATAGTCGAATAAATTTCAGATAATAAGGTTCGTTTCCTGTTCATTATGAGGAATTTGATTATCATTCAAGATGCATTCTCAATATATCATGAAATACACTCGCTAGCATTTTACCATATCGAATGCATCAGCATGGGGTATAATTGCACCATAATCTCAAAGAAATTGTAGACCGCGGGGTACACTTTATATACCTTTTATCGTCTCATTTATCTAAAAGTAGTTAATATCGGAAATATCCAAGAATATAAAAGAAGGCTCCATGATAAAGATTACGACATAAACGGCAGAACAGGTTTGAGATTTTGTGTTCTAAAAAAATGACCAAATAGTTATTTTGTGTTAGGTGCGCAAAATGAGTATTTTTTTCATGGCATATGAGAGTGTCAAATTCACTAAAATGTGTCATGAAACACGAATTTAAGTTTCACAAACCGCGCGACTAGAAATACAGAGTAGTCCTATATAAATGTTTATATGGTCGCGCGTTTACTTGCGATCACGCGCGTTTTGAAGTACAACGTCAGGTATTGACGTGTTCAAATGAATAGCGCGGTAACGAGCTACAAACGCGCGTTCACGCGCGATCATCTGAACTTAGCCTAATAGTCCATGGGCCAGATCGAGCCTGTTTTTCATAATGATTACTAACAAAATCAGTGGCGTACCACTTTTTCAGTCAGTTTTTAAGTAAAACTTCAACTCCCTGTATCTTGAAAACATGCATTTCCGGAACTACATTTATGGGAACTTTCTTTCAGAAAATATTCTGAGGAATCATCCCCTTAAATCTTTCGCATCAATTCAGAAACACCCTGTATAATTATTAAAGATAATGCTTCCAATGCAATAAACTCCAAGCTCCGACGAAACGTAAGTCAAGACCAAAAAATGTAGAAAATTCAATTCACAATGAGCATTATAAGTAATTTCTACTGAAACACTGCCCAATCTATCAACTTTCTGTTAACCTTTATGTTTCCGTCACATGAAACGTCAAAAGCGCATTTAAAACTTCGCACCAATTTCGTGTAACCTACCTCTTTTATTACTGTTTTTTTATTTTTTGTTAAAAAATGGACAGTGAATACGAAACCATTAGGATGTCAGATCTCATCAAATTCGTAACGGATTGTTTCTTGGCAGTAAACGTCCCGCTGAAGTATTCCCAAGCAATGGCGGCCTCCGTTATTGAAGCCGACCTCATAGTCATGAGAGCTACGGCCTTACATGCTCGAAGACTTCATCATGGACGCCAAATCTGGAATTATAGACACCTCAGCCACTCCCAGAATTGATAAAGAATCACCTGCTGTGGCTTGGGTAGACGGGAAAAACTGCCTGGTCCAGTGGTGGCTAATTTTCCGTAAAACCTAGCCATTCAGAAGGCCAAAGAAGTAGGAGCGGCCATAGTGGTGGCCAACCTTCGAATACGTTTGGAGCTGCTGGGCGTTACAGTAAACTAGCTCTGGACGAAGGTTTAATAGGTTGGGCTTGCTCAACTACTCCCGAACCTTCAGTGGGTACCTTGTAGAGCTAAAAACACTCACATCGGTGCTAACTTGATGTCATGTGGTGCCCAGGTCTCTACGGCGACTATTTCCTTCTCGACATGGCTACCAGTGTGAAATCCCCAAAGGCTATTTCGCTTAAAGGAACCAAGGGGGAGTTTCTACGAAGAGGAATCGCCGTAAACGCTGCAGGTTTGCCAGAA
>CM024241.1:103530789-103609104 GCA_013421045.1 Propylea japonica | reverse complement strand
TATGTAACTCATTTTCTTTATACCATGTATCCCAGTAGGTCGGTTCCAATGGATTATCTCAACGATTTCTAAAAATACAAATTTAAAATTTCATGTTTTGCAATTCGTTTCAATGAACCTTCATGTTTTTCAAATGAAGGTTCCTCGAACGAAATGCAGAACATCAGACTTAGTGGATACCAGGTATAATTCAAGGTTCACATCACATTACATTATAGGGTGTTATCTCCATGGTCAAATCCAGTCTACATTTTCTTGTTCTTAGCCATGTTTTCTGCTCTATTCTACATTTCTCCTCAGCAAATGATTATTACAGTGATGTTGTTTTTCCACTGAGTACTCTCAGCATACCAACCTTCTGGTTCGAAACACTTTTTCGAAATATCTTTTGTATGGGGGGCAAATTGGGATATTTCTCATTCAATGCCCTACAAGTTCTATCAACATTTCTGATTGGAATATGAAGTTATCAAGAAAAAAAGTATTATTTTTAAATACAAACATTTATTTATCAAAGAATGGATTTGTACAAAACCTGGGAGTTATTAGATAATTCATTTCCTATGGTTATAGAATATTTTTCTGTTATTCAGTTTGCTAACTGATTGAATGAAATTGTTTTTGCGTATCAAAAATCTCATCTGATAATTGAATTGTCAGGCATAATTATGTTTGAACGCTATCATTATTTCTAATTGTAGAATGCAATGAAATCATCTTGCCTACAAAAAATAGGGTTTCTATACGGAATATGAAGGTATTGAGGTCGAATTTCGCCCAGAATGTTGAACAATTCGGAAAATAACAAAAAACTCAAGAGCCACTAAGCATTATGTAACCAATGAATATTATTCAGGTTATGTTCAACCCAGACAATTTTCTAAGTAATCCACTTTTCATCTCGTTGAATGCAATCACCGCATCTTATCAATGGAGAAGACACTTCAACTAGATCGCAAATAATGGTTTTGAACCTTTCAAAACATTCGTCTATTATACAGAGTGTTTCAGAATAAGGTGCCACAAATTCGGGATTTTCATCCTGAGATGATTTCATGACATAAAGTTTATATCAACTATGGGTCTCTGAGGCATTGTTGCTGAGACACAAGGTCAAGAATTAAAAAAAAAATAGTATTTCGAAAATATTTTCGATGCCTGACACGATTTTTGTTTGCTTTTTGGTAGGTTATGAGAAAGTATCAATTCAAAATTTTGGAGGGGTTTTGATGTGTATTCATAACCTACCAAAAGGCAAACGAAAATCTTGTAAGGTGTCGGAAATATTTCCGGAAATCCAATTTTTTTGATTTCAATAACCTGTATCTCATAAGCAATGCGTCGGAGCATTGCTTATGCAGTATATCAATCCTCATCCACAAAATGAATTTCACCAGAATCGGATATCTTGTTATGGAAATATAGAGATTGTTCTTTTCCTAAGGCTTAAGATCGGGGCTCTTCGGTGGCCATTGACCGTATCTTCCAATCCATTGTATCGTAATATATTCATTAAATATATCTTGACCTTGCGACTATTATGTGCTGGGCAGCCATCCATTTGAAACTAGACATTTTATCTGTTAGACAAGTGCATTTCAACGAATATATCTGTCAAGTTGCTCTGGATGAATCTGATGAATTCTTCAGCATCAAAGTGATCGGTAAGTACAAACAGTTCCGAAAAGTTCTCCTCTCATGACTGACAACCTCATGTTAACTCATGTTGGAAATGAGAAACAATAGTAGCATGAGGATTTTTTCCCTGCCATACATGGTTGTTTCATAAATTAATCACACATGATTTCGTGAAAGTGGCCACATCATTACTTAATATCCTATGGCCCCCACTCTCCTCAAATATTCCGGTACCAACTACATGTAAGTCTGGTCTCAGATAACAGATATTTTGATGATTTTCATAAAATTACACTAAGATTTAATCACGAAGAGCTTCGAAATAGAGCAAATTTAGGTTCGGAATTTTTAGACTTTTTCGTTGTTATCATGTTAGCCATGATATTATAGCGGAGAATGAGCAGCTAGCACTAAAGTTGATATGTCATTCGAAAGTACACTAAATGAGGTATTTTTCACTGAAGACAAAGCGTGTGCATAATTTTTAATATTTCATCGAAAAACCCATTGGAAAAATAGTACTTTTTTGTTAACTTCAGAATCGTGATATTCTTCTCCTTACCACGCCTGCCATATGAATTTTGCATACATACTATCTCATCTTGTAGCAAATTTATTGATCTTTCCGAATATGTGGTCAAATTTGATGAGACTACAAGGAAAACTGAATAATGATCTTTCAAGAGAAAAAACACTAAATTTTTTCGTGAAATCAAGAAATGTTAAATTGAAGAATAACCGTCAACATTTCGACCATGCGAGGACATTTTTTTTTGCAAATCACATGTATAATCGTCCCTCGAAGTTTGTCCACTTTAAAGTAGACACCCTGTATATTCATTCTCAACTTTTTACCGTTTCCCAATTAAACACACTGTATCTGATGAAAAGTGAAAAATCGTACACGATTCGGTCTTGAAAATGTATTGATGAATCATAATAAAAACGGTCCAAATTATTGTCAATTTTTCATTCAGTAAACAATCGTGGCCTTTCCTTTAATAGGGCATGACGTACAGGGTATCCCATTTTTGGCACTTTTACGGGATATCTCCTTTATTTTTAACGTTAGCGGGATGCGGTTTTCGCGACAGCGTGCTACTTTTTTGTGAAACTAAAGATGGTGCAATCAGTTTTTGCATAGCCCTCTTAGTTTTTGCTATACAGGGCGGAAATGAAAATATCACTTTTTAATCGCCCCCCGTATCTCAGTTGTGGTTAAACTTGGAGAAATGGTTGAAACGCATTCCTATAGAATTTTTCTCGTAGAATCCAGTGGCGTAGTCAGTTTTTCAATCAAACTTTCTGTTTTTGAGTTATTGAGCAAACATATTTTTTTTAAATTGGACACCCTGTATATTGTTTTTTATTCTTATTAAGCATAATCTCAGCTTTTGAAAAACATATTATTTTATGCATTTATTTTCAAAACCAAGCTCAGAATTCAAGATTTTGTAATTAAATTGTCAATAACTAAGTAGTAGGCTATGACTGTTTATTAAAAAAAAAAAAATAATAGTCAAGATTTCGTTAGAAATCGAAAATAATGTTAACATAATATCTAGATCACACAAGCAAGTCATATTTCTCGTATTTTCGTAAGCAGCCGTAATGAGAAAAACTTAAAACTGAATCATCAATATAATATAATAAATAATAAAAACTGAGAGAACTGTAAACTTTAAACAACCGACAAAGCTTTGACATTTTTTTTGTTTTTAATAAACAGTCATAGGCCTACTACTTAGGGTTATTGACAATTGAATTACAAAATCTTGAATTCTGAGTTTGGTTTTGAAAATAAATGCATAAATAATATGTTTTTGAAAAACTGAGATTGTGCTTAATAAGAATAAAAATAATATACAGGGTGTCCAATTCAAAAAAACATATGTTTGCTCAATAACTCAAAAAACGAAAAGTTTATTGAAAAACTGACTACGCCACTGGATTCTACGGAAAAAAAATCTATAGAAATGCGTTTCAACCATTTTTCCAAGTTTAAGCACAACTGAGATACGGGGGGTGATTAAAAAGTGATACTTTTCATTTTCGCCCTGTATATATAGCAAAAACTAAGAGGGCTATGCAAAAACTGATTGCGCCATCTTTAGTTTCACGAAAAAGTAGCACAGTCGCGAAAACCGCATCCCGCTAACGTTAAAAATAAAGAAGATATCCCGTAAAAGTGCCCAAAATGGGATACCCTGTACAATAGTATCCTCATTCAGTTCTCTAGTACGCCTATGTACATAGTACTCAGGATAGTCTCAATTGTTTGATAATAATATATGTCTATTGGCACTTGTTTAATGCTATAAGATAAAATGAATCAGATAAGTTGGTTAGACACAAATCAGACGACATCATGAAAACAGCTTTGCTTATATCGTTCGTTCTTAGTGCGAGTGGACTAGTGACATGTGCAGATATTTTAGCTGTGGTACCATCAACATTTTACAGTCATCAAGCGACTTTCAGGCCACTATGGCGGGAATTAGCTAAAAGAGGCCACAAGATCACACTCATCACTACAAATCTAATGGAACCGAACGAAAACATCACACAAATTGATTATAGTGGAGCTTATGAAGTATTTGAAAAAAACCAGTTCATGGAATTACTCAAAACTGGTTATGGTTTCTACGAAATGGTGAAGAAATTCCTCGAAATGCTGGATTCTGTAATGGCCTATCAATTTACACATCCGGGCCTGGTTCAACTTTTAGAAAGCAACAGAACCTTTGATTTATTAATGGTGGAGTTTTCTTTGCCAGTTTGGCCACTTCTTAGTGCAAAATTCAAGTGCCCTTTTATTGGTTTGAGCACCATGGATTCATACCCAGGTATACATGCCATGATAGGAAATGCAGCACATCCAGTTATTTATCCTTACGTTGATTTTTCATTTGATGGGGAATCGACGCTTCTTCAGAGATGCATAAGTACTTGGAACGGTATATTTGGTGAAATAATAACCAGAATTGTTTTCTCGCCTGTTGGAATAAATACGCAAGGAAGTATTTGGG
Organism: Propylea japonica; assembly: GCA_013421045.1. Classification (NCBI taxonomy): domain Eukaryota; kingdom Metazoa; phylum Arthropoda; class Insecta; order Coleoptera; family Coccinellidae; genus Propylea; species Propylea japonica. The sequence goes on along the minus strand of CM024241.1, from coordinate 103,604,437 downwards.
TGAAGGCTTACCTGACGCCGTTGATATTATGGAGAAATACCAGTTTACTCTTCGTGAACGCAATCCCTATATTTTTTTCCCCTCCAAGGCCTGTCACACCTATAACCATAAACTTGGGAGGAGGACTTCATTTCGTACCACCTAAAGAGTTGCCTCAGGTGAGCTGTCCTTCATTTCCAAATCTTTTCTGTTCTGCAGAGCTCGAAACAGAAATGACATGAAATAAAACATGTCAGTTGAAACTTTTTATCCCTGAGAGATAAGAAAAAACATTTTTCGACAAACTCAGAATGTCGTCAACTGTATTTCCTCATTTCCATAATTATCCAGTATGGTGGATGGATTTTTCAAAGGGGTCTAATCATATTTATGATTTATATAGTCAAGAATAAATTGGCAAATGGACAGCGAAAAGAGAAGAAAACAAGTTTTAACGCAACATAACACTTCGGACTAAAATGGACAATACACTGCAGCATGACACCTGGCTGCAGTGCGGACATGTGGAGTGTGGACTAATGCCGAAAAGCGGGAAGTCCACACACCACAATGACTACGGCTGACAGCGTTCCTGTTTGACGTCAGCCGCACTACGTCGGTCGATGGCAGCGGGTGAGGGAGACCAGGTGCCGTATTCTCGATAAGTGATCTTTCAAAGCGAATACGAACTTTATTGCTAGGTGTACATTTTTGCAGGTAAAAGAGGGACTCGCGCAATGAAGTTCGCATACGCTTTGAAAGATCACTTGTCCAGAATACGGGGCCTGCCTGGACCCGTATTCTCGACAAGTCAATTTTCAACTGTTTCCGATAATTTCGAGTTTGTCGACTCGATCGAGCTAAAGTTTCGCGGTAAAATGTTCAATACCCCTTCAAAGCGCTATGGATAAATTTTAGGAGTTGCGTTAATACAAGCATAGAAAAGTCTATCGTTGTATAAAAAAATCTAATATTGTCATTAATTACCTTTCGATTGAAATAAAATCGAGTTTGAGGATGTAAATTTGCGAAGTGAAATTTTCAAGAGTGTTGTGAAGTCAGAACTACAGAATTTTGATATTTTTAGTTACCTATCGACTTTTTACATAGGTATTACATCTTTTTAATTTCCAGAATATAATTCCATCGTTTTTTTTAAATTTTTTTATTTCTCTAAAGTATTTTTTTACTAGAAATGAAATAATTTTTCTCATTGAAGGATTTGCAAAAATACCTTGATGAATCCGAAAAAGGTTGCATCTACGTCAGTTTTGGAACCACAGTCAACAGTAAATATCTCTCCGATGAACAGAAGGAAATCTTTGTTCAAGTTTTCAAAGAGATGGCTCCGATGAGAATTTTATGGAAATTCGATGATGTTAGTGTAGCCAAGAATGCCGAAAATATAGAAGTTAAAACGTGGCTTTCTCAGCAAGATGTTCTTCGTGAGTACCTAGTATAGAAACTCACTTGATGTTTGAAAGCTTCCAAGGGATCAATTTTATAGTAGGGCGTTCAATATACATATAGTGAGCCTAACAAAAAAAAATTGAAGATTTTTGTCAAAATTACTTTTTATTCTTTAATATAGCTAGATTCACTTACTAGTCCAACGATTTTTCAACATTGCGATATACCTTTTAAATAGTAAGATTAGTCAAAGTCCCAAATATGCCACTATACTTCTTCCAACCGTTCAAATTTCTTTCGCTGGACCCATCTCTTCAAATTTGGAAACAGAAAATATCGCTTGGGGCTAAATCTGGAGAACATGGAGGACGAAAGAAGCAATTCGGAGCATAGTTCATTGATTTTTGCTATGGTTTTTATCGATTTGTGAGCTAGTGCATTTTCCTGCAAAAAGATGCATTTTTTCTTCGATAGATGTGGCCGTTTTTTTGAGATTTCGGATTTCAATCGGTCCAATAATGCACAGTTATAGTCGCTTTTGATTGTTTCACCTTTTCCGAATAGTCTATGAACAATGTACCACTGAAATCCTAAGAAACAAAAGCCATAAACTTCCCGGCCGAAGGTTGAGTCTTTGGTGCGATTGTACCCAGTCCTACCCATTCTTTTGCCATATTTCTTTATTCAGGTGTGTAGTGGTGGATCCATATTTTATCAGTAGTTACCAATCGGTGCAAAAAATCAGTGCTATCACGTTTTTAAAGTCCAAACAATGCTGAGAAGTGCGAAGACGTTCACGTTTTTGATCGATTGTTAGCAAACGCGTCAGCCATCTTCCGGTTAGCTTTCTCATACCCAAAGCATCTGGCAAAATTAAAACAACCGAATCAGTTGATATGCCCACGGTCTCAGCTATCTCACGCACTTTTACTTTCGAATCGTCTAACACAATATCGTGTATTTTTCTGATCATTTCCTCGGTAGTCACCTCTTTTGTACGACCTAGTAGGTCTTCATCAAAAATGCTCACACGGCCAAGTCTAAATTCAGCTGTCCACGATTTAGCTTTTGTAATCGAAGGCGAACGGTTACCATAAACAGATTCCAGTTCAGATTTGATCTCAACATTCGTTTTTCCTTTCAAATGAAGGAACTTTATCACTGCTCTGTATTCAACTTTTTACATTTTTCAAAAAATCACTGAGGTGGTTCGTTTTAGACACTCAAAACAAATGAATTCATCGATATATTTGGCTCAATCTCTGACAGTAAATGTTTGAAGGATGACAAATGTTAAAAATGAATTCGGTTTTTTGTTTATGGCTCCACCTATTCGAAGGCTCTGTAACGGGTTTTCCTCACAATATAATTTCACTAACAATTAACACCTCGGGCGCCAGCTATTCTTTCAAGGGAAAAATAGCACAACCTACCCAGATAGCTACTCTAGTCGAAGACAAGGTTCTATGTTGTCTAGGGTAGTAGCGACAACGCAGACGTATGAAAATAGAGTGTAATAACAAAAATTTATTCAAGTTTGGCAATTAAGAATGAACACAATTCAAAGAAAATATTCACGTATGAAACAATTCAAATAAATTACCGCTTGAGTTCGAGCACATTCACGATTTCCGCACACGTAATCGCGAGTCAGTACCAGGACCGAAAAATAAAACTTAATATAAATTATTCGCAATAAAAAAATAATAGACACATAAAATATTCGAAATCAGAAATGTTCACAATCAAAAGAAATGCTAATGATAACACCTATCTAGATTTCTGGTTGTTCTGTATATTCTTTCAGTTTCGTTTAACTCGGTTCGGACGGAATCGGGGATGTTCGGTCGGAGTTTATAGCGAGAAAATTAAACCGTCAACCGCCAGAGTTGTACGCCTGTACGGCAGCGATTCAACGAGACCTCCAGTCACCTACCCATGAGTTCACACACCATGAACGATAGTTACTGGACTTCTCGAATTCTCTGTACAAGGAGGGTTTATACGTACGAATGTAATACGAAAAATAATTGACAATATACGACCACTGGTCTATAGAGAGTGTTTAAATCGCCAGACGCTAGCGTATGTGCGCCTCCGTCAGACGATTCAACGAAACCTCCAGTCACCTACCCATGAGTTCACACACCATGAACGATAGTTACTGGACTCCTCGAACTCTCTGTACCAGGGTGTATATGAACGGGATCAGGACGGATAATAAACGGGATATCGAATTGACCACCTCTCACGACGGACAATTCGAGATCAGAACTCGCGAAAAATTATTCCCGATATATATAAAAAGAAAGAAAAAAAAACCGATTCACGCGGTTCGCACGCAACCAGAAATCAGACAAAAATGGTGTTTGTATTTTACCTAGAACCTGATACCTTTCACTCACTGAAGTTAATTTGATATACCAACTCAAAATTAACTAAAAACTGATAACTAAAAATAACACGGACTGACCGGCGACAAACGAAAAGAAAGAAAAATTAAATTCGTAATAATTAAACTTAAAGAAAACTCGAATGGAAATAAGCGACAGTTGTAATATCCGGAAAATACTCTTCGACTGTAATAACCGAAAACCAGAGCACTAACTGACTAATTTACGATCGGAAAACCGGAGCACTAACTGACTAATGACCGGGGGTACTCTTTTACTTATAACATCACGGGGGGAACGGAAAAGGAAAATTTTCTGCGCCGACCCGAACTCCAAAATTCGCGTTGCTGGCGGAGGAATTGAACAAAAACATGTCCTTATCTGTACTGCATATGCTTTTTATGCCGGTTGCAGCGATGAAAAACGCGATTAAATCTCGGCTCGGCGTTTTTTTCCGATGTTTTGATCTTTACGGACTTCTATATTCGGTAAATCAAATGAACGGAAAAATATGAAAACTAACGGAAAAATACGTATTTTAATAATTCGGAACTACTGATTGAATTGAGTAAACTACAGAATTGAGAAAACTTCAGCATTTAACGATTTTCGCATCAGAAATATACGAAAACCAATACAAAAATTACTAATTCCAATAATTCCGAACTATTAACTGAACAGAATATAGAAAAATACTAAAAATGGAGTACGATTATTATCCCGGAAAATCGAACTTCATTACACCCCCCTCACGTGAGAAGAATTCGACTTCGGACTAAGTTGAATTCCCAAAAAGAGAGAAAATGAATAAATGAACGATGTCCTCTATTCGCGTCGCGGTGCTCGAAGTCAAGCTTACAAAATTAAAATACTTAGAAGTTTCCTCCTGGTCTTCTTGCACGTCACTGGTCATCTGGTTCCATAGTTCCGGGTCCTTGTAAAGTGGGTCCATGTGAAGTCGTCGCTTGCATGGACATCGCCTGCGCTCTGAGGTGGATAGACGCAGGTTGACGGGGTTTTCAGTACGTAGAAAACTTCCAACTTGGACTTGGAAGTTCGTCGATGTAGTCGGTCCATCTTGACAAAACCTATGGAATAGGTTTCGGAAATACTGCAGGTTCCATACGCCAAAGAAATGGATGTTGTTGAACACTTTGACGGCTACTTATTGATTTCTTGTAACGGTAACGGAAGAAATAATAAATACGGAAAATATTGTATCGGTGACATTACGAGTGAAACGGTTTCAGATCTTTGACGTGTATATTACGGATTTGTTTACCTCTTTCGTCTCGGAGATCATAAACAACAGGTGAAATTACTTTCATAACGGTATACGGACCGGCAAATTTTGGGGCCAACTTGGCCGCAAAGCTGTCAATGGCAGACGATAAAGGGTTTGTACGGCGTAATACCCTGTCACCAACCCGATAGCGGACTTCTCTTCGACGAAGATTATAACTGTGAGCTTGTTGATTGAATGACCGGTACAAGTTGGTACTGACGAACTCGTAAGCTTCCTGTAGGTGACGTATTTGTTCGGTTCGGTACGCCAACTTCGCCTTTTCTTCTCCTGGGTCACTATTCGTCTCTTCCATTTCTTCACTTTGGGGGTTTCGTGCACATGCAGCCCTGGGGACGTTCAATTCCCTTCCATAGTTCAGAAATGCTGGGGTGAAACCAGTAGATTCTTGTCTGGCGGTGTTGATGGCGAACGTCAGTTCTCCTATTTTCTCGTCCCAATTTCGCTGGTCGGTTTCGCAGAATTGGGCGATCATTGTCTTCAAAGTCCGGTTCGCCCTTTCCACGGGGTTACACTGCGGGGTATACGGAGGAGTAAATCGGTGGACGATGTTCAACTCACGGAGACTTTCTCTGAACAGCCTACTATCATATTGTACACCGTTGTCAGAAATAACCAACTTCGGACATCCATACCTCAAAATTACTTGTTCATATAGGGCAGAATAAACAGTCTTAGCTGTAGCTTTCCGTAACGGACGGCATTCTACCCATTTTGTGAACCTATCTTGCATTACCACCAGATAGGAATGTCCTTTTTGGATCGTGGTAATGGCCCTACCACGTCTGTGGACACTTCCTGGAACGGCGCATCCGCCATCCTATGCGGTTGCATTTTTCCGGGGCCTTCTGTTGCGAAACTTTGAAACGTTGGCACGAAGTGCAATTCCTTACATATTTCGCAACATCCGGAACATTCCTGGCCAATAGTATTTTCGGGCTGTTCGAGCAATCGTCTTAGCAATTCCCATGTGGCCTGCCAGTGCCGAATCATGGTTCTCCTGTAGGATCGCTGACCTCTGTTCGGTGGGTACGCAAAGTTTCCAAGGTTGGCCAGTTTCCATTTCAGTGAAATCAGTAGAGTCCCAGAAGTGTCGATATAATTTTCCATCAATTATCGAGAAATCGGGAAACTTCTCTGGACTTTTCTGTACATCCTGTAATTTCTGGTTGTACCATCGACAGTGTGTACTTTCCTTGGTCATGTGCACACTATCTACGGCCGGCAAGGGATTCCTTGAAAGGCTGTCTGCTAATTTGTTGAGGGCTCCTTTCGGTACTGCACTTCGAAGTCAAACTGTTGGAGAAAAACGGCCCATCTGGCGATTCTTCCGGACGGCGACTTGATCGAATTCAACCATTTCAGGCTCATGTGGTCGGAAATAACAGTGAAATGGAATCCTTCCAGGTACGGTCGCAACTTTTCCATTGCGAACACTATCGCTAGGCATTCTTTTTCCGACACAGAATAATTCTTCTCAGCAGCATTCAGTGTACGGCTCACATAGGCTATCACCCTCTCTTCGCCATCTATTTCTTGAGTCAGGGCCCCTCCTAGACCTACGTCGCTGGCGTCTGTCTGTAAAACGAAAGGTTTGGAGAAGTCTGGACAGGCCAAGATCGGTGACTCGGTTAATTTCTTCTTGAGGGCATCAAAAGCGTTCTGTTGATTTTCGGCCCATTTCCATCGTTGTTTCTTTTTCAGCAACAGGGTTAACGGCGAAACGACGTCTGAAAAATTATCGATGAAACGGCGGTACCAACTGACAACTCCTAAGAATCGGCGAAGTTCGCGAGCGGTTTTCGGCACAGGGAAAGCTAGTATAGATGATACTCTGTCCGGATCCTCGGGGGTACGAACTTCTATGGTTTCTTCTGTGGTAGTTGACGGCTTGGGAATTAGTCGGCCCTCGAGAAAACTTTCGGCTGTTTTGAGATTGATGGTGAAATTATAGGCAGACAGCACGTCCATTCCTAATATGATGTCCACAGGTAAATCAGGTACAAGTAGGAATTTCACATCGGGCAAAGTATAATCGCCTATCCGGATGAGAAACAGTATAACGTTTCGGCGTAGCGGTAGTTTCTCCATTCGCGGTTACTGCAAAACAATTATGGATATATTCTTCCTCGACCTGTGTTTCCTGAAATGTTCGGCAGTTTCCTGGCTGCAAAAGGTCCTGGTGGCTCCGGTGTCCATTAGTGCTCTGAACGATTTTCCGGCTATGTAGACCTCTATTAACGGGCGGTTGTTATGGCAGGTGTTGGGCGTCGATGGAGTCAATGGTTTGGCAGATATGACTGACTCCGCTTCCATATCTCCCTCTAGTTTCCCGAACATGGACAGTCTCGGGATAGAATATTCTCCCTCTGACAACGAGAACAAAACAGCTTCGTTTTCTTCGGCAATCTCTGCGCATATACCCATATCCACCGCAGCGGAAGCATTGGGTTTGGAACGAAACTTTCTTTGTTTGTCGAGGTTCCATCTGATCTCTGTTGGAAATACTTTCTCTTTGCTGGATAGGTGGAGAATCTGATAGTCTCCGAACGTCTGGCCTCGGCGTGGTGGTCGCTTGGGATTTATTTTCTTCCATCACTTTATGCTTATCTTCCCGTACTGGCGTTTTCCGCTTCTGGTTGGGTTCCTGTTTGACTGGCAAGGGTCGAATTGGAGTCGAAATTCTCGGATCGGAGAACTGAGTCGGTGACGTGGACGGCTGATCGATATTCAAACTGCAGGTAGACTGGTAATAATTTTGGTCCGGTGGGTTATATGACAGTCCAGGTTCTTCCAAGAGTCCAGGGCTACACGGTGGTCTCGTATATTGGTCCATCTGCCATCGAACCAATTCGAATACTTTCCTTTCTGCAATAGTTCGTCGTAGGTGTTTGTCTCTTGGAAGGTTAATGCCTGTTGTAGAGGTGGTATCAATCTCTGTTTGATCAGGCGGACTTGTTCTCTCTCTGAGGGACGGTTATGAGTCAGCTTCTGGAACAAATTCTGCATTCGGGTGACATACAGGACAAGTTTTTCATCAGGGCCTTGCATTCGCTTCTTAATTTCCTCAAATAAATTTTCCTCGTAATTAATCGGAAGGAATGCGTCCTTCAGTTGAGTCTTGAAATCCTCCCAGTTTCTAAGAATTCCTCTACGAGGAACGAACCAATCCCTGGCATCTTTTCTTAGTAATTCATAGACGGCCTCAAATACCAGTTGTAAGGGCACTCGGCGACATTCGGCCAGCCGCTCGACTTCGTCGATAAAGTCAGTTACACTTGTGGATCCGTCATAGTATATGTTCCATTTATATATGGGTAAAAATGAATAGTTTGGTCTCTGCTGTTCTGGTGCAATATGTACGACTGTCCAGGGTCGCTGCGTCCCAAGTTTTCGTACTGTATGCTGGTGTTAGACGAAATCGCTGTGGGGGCTGACTCTCTTCTGGTGTGGTCTGGTTCTTCAGGCTGCAGAAATGGAAACGATATTCTGCGGGTGGATTCTGCTATCCTTTCCTTTCTGATCAACGGCTCGTCTCCATTCTCAGCAGTGTGTGTCCATGAACTCGTGAAATCCAACCGTCGACGGACGGCCTCACAAGCTCTGTTGTGCAATCGCTGGAGGAAACTCAAGGTCAACCCCGTACTATCTTGGGGTTGCTGCTGCTGTCCCTCGGTATTGTTTTACTCTCGCTTGGTTCCTCAGGTTGTCCGGTTCTTTAGTGACGTTCGTTGTTCTAGGTGGAACCGTATGTGTGTCTCCAGCGGCTTGTATTCCAGAATCTGTGACATCATCGAAAGAAATGAGGTCCACTTCCTGTTCTGGTTGAAGACTATGACCAGTATTAACCGGCATGCTACCCAATGGTTCCTGCAGTGTACGCCTTGATTCAGCCAACAATTTGGCATCCCTCAACATGTCGGAAGCCTGTTCCAGCACTTCTCTCAATTGATCCAACCGACTTTGTTCTTCCAGTGATGATGGTTTAAGTTGGCCCAGGCGGTTTCCCAGATGTAGCAGGCGGCTTCTTATTCGTGGTTCATCGTTAGAAGCATTATCGTCGTCGAATTCCTGGATCTGCTCCACCAGATTCCTCAGAAGTCGTTCTGCGTCGTTCAATTCTTCTTCAATATTTCTCGGCATGTCACGGAACTGGATGTTTCTTGCCAACGCTTTTCTTAACTCCATTCGGTTCTCTTGCACTGTCCTGGCTATTTGACAACCACGGGCCTGAAGTTCCCAAATCAATTCTTCGGCTCTCAGTCGATTCACCTCCATTTGTGACACTGTATCTATGACTTTTACCTGGTGTGTCTGGTCAACACAAATTTGTCAAAAAAAAAACAAAAAAAATTGATATAATTGAACACCCGGTATAATAGTTCAACTTCAATCACTTCGTCAAAAATGTCAGTCCACAAACAGCAACAACAACAAAAAAAAAATTGTAAAATATTCAGCAATAAGTTCCAAACAACACTCAGTTCAGAAAGACACCAGTTCAAAACGAAAACGACACAAAAAAAAATTCACCGGAAATTCAGAGTCTTTTATTCACTTCGCAAAAGCACAGTTAAATCAGTTCATAAATGTCGGATATATAAACACTCCAATTACCAAACCTTGAATTCTATAACCGGATATTACCTAGTGATAACCCAAGATGAAATTTAAAAAAAAATGAACAATATATCTCAGCAGTAAATTTCAAAAAGCAGGAAACAAAAACAAAAAAAAAAAATTTCAGGTTGCTTCGTCAATTTACAAAAAAAAAAAATAATAAAATATCAGTGTATCAAAATAATTCAAAAATATCAGAAATATCAGAAATTCAGAAAAAAATAGAACAACAATTTTATTCTACAACGGCGATTCAAAGAAATCAGTAAATACCAACAATTCAGCGAATGCAAAAAAAATATATACAGTAGGATCTCGCTAATCCGGCCCTATATTGAGATCGGTAGTGCCGGATTACCGAAATTGCCGGATTAGTGGAGATATGGTAAAAAAAAGCTAAATAGACCATAAAAACATCGTATAATTACTACAAAATAAGTACAGTATAAAAATCATTACATAATATTATGTATAAATCGATAAAAATATTACATATAAGCAAAACACAGTTAAGGTCAATGTAAAAAAACGGTTTGTTGACATGCAGAAACATAAAAACAGCTGACCCCTCCTCCGACGCCGAGTGCCGGATTACTGGACGTGCCGGAGTGGCGCACGGCCGGATTATAGAGACTGTACTGTACGTATCACTCAGTATATCAAATCAGGATTTCAGAAAATGTCAAAAAAAAATATAATAAACAGATCAGTAGAAATAGAACAGCAGAAAAAAAAACAATATCAGTTTTATCTGTCAGTGTGCCAAAAAAAAAAAAAATTTTACCCCTCAGGAAATAAAACACAGTTCAATTTATTTCAAATACAGTAAATTCGGATTTCCCAAGTGGTAAAGATAAAACAGGCGGCAACACTGACCAGACAAATGAAAAAAAATCAAATCAAATATATTCAAGTCAATATAACCGGAACCAGAAATAAAAATAAAAAAATACACTTGGCTAAAAAAAAAGTCAACACTTTTCAATAAACATGAAAAATGTCAGGAAAAATCAATAAAGAGGAAGATCAAATAAATTCACTCAAATTTTCAGGTCAATATAACCGAAACCAGAAAAGAAAAATACACTAGGCTAAAAAAAAATTAACACTTTTCAATAAACATGAAAAATGTCAGGAAAAATCATAAGAGGAAAATCAAAAATTCACTCAAATTTTCAGGTCAATATAACCGAACCAGAAAAGAAAAATACACTAGGCTGAAAAAAAATTAACACTTTTCAATAAACATGAAAAATGTCAGGAAAAATCAATAAAGAGGAAAATCAAATAAATTCACTCAAATTTTCAGGTCAATATAACCGGAACCAGAAAAGAAAAATACACTAGGCTGAAAAAAAATTAACACTTTTCAATAAACATGAAAAATGTCAGGAAAAATCAATAAAGAGGAAAATCAAAAATTCACTCAAATTTTCAAGTCCCTGCTCGGGCGCCAATTTTGTAACGGGTTTTCCTCACAATATAATTTCACTAACAATTAACACCTCGGGCGCCAGCTATTCTTTCAAGGGAAAAATAGCACAACCTACCCAGATAGCTACTCTAGTCGAAGACAAGGTTCTATGTTGTCTAGGGTAGTAGCGACAACGCAGACGTATGAAAATAGAGTGTAATAACAAAAATTTATTCAAGTTTGGCAATTAAGAATGAACACAATTCAAAGAAAATATTCACGTATGAAACAATTCAAATAAATTACCGCTTGAGTTCGAGCACATTCACGATTTCCGCACACGTAATCGCGAGTCAGTACCAGGACCGAAAAATAAAACTTAATATAAATTATTCGCAATAAAAAATAATAGACACATAAAATATTCGAAATCAGAAATGTTCACAATCAAAAGAAATGCTAATGATAACACCTATCTAGATTTCTGGTTGTTCTGTATATTCTTTCAGTTTCGTTTAACTCGGTTCGGACGGAATCGGGGATGTTCGGTCGGAGTTTATAGCGAGAAAATTAAACCGTCAACCGCCAGAGTTGTACGCCTGTACGGCAGCCGATTCAACGAGACCTCCAGTCACCTACCCATGAGTTCACACACCATGAACGATAGTTACTGGACTTCTCGAATTCTCTGTACAAGGAGGGTTTATACGTACGAATGTAATACGAAAAATAATTGACAATATACGACCACTGGTCTATAGAGAGTGTTTAAATCGCCAGACGCTAGCGTATGTGCGCCTCCGTCAGACGATTCAACGAAACCTCCAGTCACCTACCCATGAGTTCACACACCATGAACGATAGTTACTGGACTCCTCGAACTCTCTGTACCAGGGTGTATATGAACGGGATCAGGACGGATAATAAACGGGATATCGAATTGACCACCTCTCACGACGGACAATTCGAGATCAGAACTCGCGAAAAATTATTCCCGATATATATAAAAAGAAAGAAAAAAAAACCGATTCACGCGGTTCGCACGCAACCAGAAATCAGACAAAAATGGTGTTTGTATTTTACCTAGAACCTGATACCTTTCACTCACTGAAGTTAATTTGATATACCAACTCAAAATTAACTAAAAACTGATAACTAAAAATAACACGGACTGACCGGCGACAAACGAAAAGAAAGAAAAATTTAAATTCGTAATAATTAAACTTAAAGAAAACTCGAATGGAAATAAGCGACAGTTGTAATATCCGGAAAATACTCTTCGACTGTAATAACCGAAAACCAGAGCACTAACTGACTAATTTACGATCGGAAAACCGGAGCACTAACTGACTAATGACCGGGGGTACTCTTTTACTTATAACATCACGGGGGGAACGGAAAAGGAAAATTTTTCTGCGCCGACCCGAACTCCAAAATTCGCGTTGCTGGCGGAGGAATTGAACAAAAACATGTCCTTATCTGTACTGCATATGCTTTTTATGCCGGTTGCAGCGATGAAAAACGCGATTAAATCTCGGCTCGGCGTTTTTTCCGATGTTTTGATCCTTTACGGACTTCTATATTCGGTAAATCAAATGAACGGAAAAATATGAAAACTAACGGAAAAATACGTATTTTAATAATTCGGAACTACTGATTGAATTGAGTAAACTACAGAATTGAGAAAACTTCAGCATTTAACGATTTTCGCATCAGAAATATACGAAAACCAATACAAAAATTACTAATTCCAATAATTCCGAACTATTAACTGAACAGAATATAGAAAAATACTAAAAATGGAGTACGATTATTATCCCGGAAAATCGAACTTCATTACAGCTCATTATTTATTGAACGCCCTGGTATTTCCTAAAAAATTCTTAAGGACTTCATCGAAATTTTATAAATAAATGACATCTTCAATCCATTTTCACAGGTCATCGCAATGTGAAACTTTTCATAACTCAAGGAGGTTTGCAGTCCATGGAGGAAGCGATCGACAGTGCAGTACCCATGTTAGGCATGCCATTTTATGGTGATCAAATTAATAATGTTGCTAAAATGAATGATAAGCAATTTGGCTTGGGCGTGGATGTAAGGAATTTGAACAAGGAATTACTGAAATCTGCTTTAGAGGAAGTTTTGAACAATCCAATGTAAGAACAATTGAATTTGAAATTATTGTCCAAACTTCCCTTTCAGAATTTGTCCTGAGAATATAAAACTGTTAGTTGAAGACCCGACGTTATCTTCATATCAGTATCTTCATCATGAACACGTTTTATATTCTTATATCAAATCACATAGTGAATCTTCATTTCGAAATATACATACAGGGCTGCCATAAACAAGGCAGTGTTATGGAATCCCCCTACTTATGAATAATTACTTTAAAAGTATGGATAGATAACTGAGGAAATTTCTTGAGTTTCTGATGAAAAATACTGGCAATTCTGCTCCAGATCTTGCAGCTCAATACACAGTAAAACTTCATTTTCGTTGTATGATAAATCATAGTGTTTCTCGATTTTGAATTGTTTTAATGTTCTGTTTAAATTTTATGTGATTCAGATCACCTTAGTCCAAACCTTAAAGTTGGATGCCTTATTTCTTGCAAAAGTCTTATATTTTAGCTCTATGGGGAAATTTGACTCATCATACAAAATTTCATCAAATAATGAGTCAAGACCATCAACATAATTCATTGATTGATTGAAAAAGATTTTTTTGCTGAACTCACATATTTTGTATAGTGTGATTGACATGAAAATTTCTTATTTTTTCGATAAAAAATGATATTTTTCACTTGTTAGCTGATCGACGTCACCTTATTTGATGTTTTATCAAACTTCTCTGGCAAAGCTAAATATATCATCATACCGAAACAGTTACAAAATGTAAACCAGTGCTACAACCTCAAATCATAATAGAATGTGTACTAATTCACTACGAATCAAAACTCGGTTCTTCTGAAGTTCAATTGTGCCAGAAATAAAGAATCGAAATCCCTTGAAATGATTTCAGCAGTCAAAAACGGGACTCGTAACAAACAAAAATGGGTCTTTGACGGTCCCTCGTAATGTAATTGGCAGGGTAGTTGACAAGTATGCAATCAGGAAACACTGGGATAATGGATAAATGCAGATTATTACAGCTGCTAGATTAAGAAAAAATATTTTGTTTAAGGTACTTATATTACCTCCAGGTTATTGATCGGTTGTTCTAAGGTTGACAATTGTCTAGACATCTCTGACCAGACATGTTCGATGCAATTCATGTCTGGAGAGCGAGCTGGCCAGTCCATCCTATCAATAGCATGAGTTTCTGGCGCTTCATTAACCAGACGACTACGGTGTGGACGGGCATTATCGTCAATTAAAATGAAATTCTCGCCCCCGGCAGCCGCAAACGGAACAATTATGGGTTCAATAATCATATCGTGATATCTCTGGCTGGTCATGGTGGTGTTCTGCAGAACAACCAACTCTGTGCGTTGGTTCAAACAAATGCCTCCCCATACACATATAGAACCTTCGCCAAAAGCTGTTGTGGGTACCATAAACTGTTCTGCATACCTTCGACCTCTTTCCCTCCAAGCTAGAATACGTCCATCGGAGTTGACCAAACGAAATCTAGACTCATCCGTAAATAAACATCGGCTCCAATCTTCAAGTGTCCAATTGCGGTGCTCCTCAGCCCATTGCTGTCGATGAACCCGGTGTTCCCTATTCAAACGGGGATGTTGTACCCTCCTTCGTGCTCTCAAACCACGAACATGTAGTCGTCGTCTTACAGTCTGGTTCGAAATAAGAACTCCTGTTGCAACTTTCAGTGATCTATTGAGCCGCGACGCCGGGTAAGTGGGATTTCTCCTAGCATTGAGGATCATGCTATTGATAGGATGGACTGGCCAGCTCGCTCTCCAGACATGGATTGCATCGAACATGTCTGGTCTGAGATGTCTAGACAATTGTCAACCTTAGAACAACCGATCAATAACCTGGAGGACCTTTCTAACGCTTTACGGGATATTTGGACGAATTTGCCCCAAAATTTATAAATCGTTTGATCGAAAGTATGCCTCGTAGGGCAGAATAAAATAAATAAAATTTTTATGTTATTCAAACACAGAATTTTGATTGTTCCTAATAAAGTCTTTTTGTCTCTCCAACTTGCCATTTTTTCATTCTTTTCTCAAGTGAATCATATTGTCAACTGAAAACTAAATTTATAATCTTGGAGTGATCCCTATCACTTGTTGAGCAGTGTATTTCAACGAACCAAAACGGCAAAGTAGACTGACAACAGTTTTTTTCGTCGCTTATTTTCTTGGTATTTTCGTTCCTAGGAAGGTTTGCAGAGGTGAGGTGTCCCATCAGGAACATCCATGCAGTCTGTTTTTTGATGCTCTCATTTCCTATGCTAGAATAAGATCAGTAATTACTTCCAGTACCTTAGTTTGTCTGGACCTCATAACACATTGTCAGGAATAATCTTCGCGAAGAGTTGGTTTGCCTTGGCGTGCCAGGTTTCGGCTTCATAAGTGATGATGACCTCACAGTGAATTCATCGCTGTATATACAGGATTTTCCTTTTAAGCTGGCATATTAGACGTTTAGGAGAACTAGTGAATATTTCGTTCTGAAATTTTAGGTGGAGCCTTTAGGATGAAAGAACCTAAAATATTTTCAAGTCGACAGTGTTGCCACGTCTATCTCAAACACATATCTACTTTCTGATTTCAAATGGAACTACCCATATTTTCATTTATGTATCAATTCAATACCAAATTCGCAGTATCATCTACTAAAAAAAATTTCTCTGCTATACACTGTTGCCAAGTTATGCATAAAATCCTGAATTTTTTTACATCTGCATTGTCAGTTTGGAAACCAAACTCAGCAGTCTTATAGTAAAGAATCCTTGCATTTATGTGGTACTAGCTTTTACCCGCGACTTCGTCCGCATAAGTTTTTTTGTTTTCTCCCGGCTGTAAGTCCCCCTGCAACAATGTCCCACTATCGTGTTCCAGTCCTCAACTTCACATCAAGATTTGTTCAAAAGCAACCTAAGCTACATAATGGATAGCTCCGAATGTTTCCTTAGTAAATATAAAAAGTAAATAATGTAAAGTTCGTATGAATGTCTATCTAATTATCTCCTCAAGTTCAAAGCGTAGCTAGTTATGTAGTACTATATTAATTCTGTGGTGTAGGTAATTAGATTTTATCTGTATGTAATGTAACAGTCAGTTGAATAAGAATAAGTTTCGATCCAAGTAAAACTGTTAAATAAAGACAGTTGCATCAAAATTTTATCATAAATTCCCTAAATTATGGCGCCTACCGACCCTCTAAGTTAGAAAAGTGATCAAATACTAACTTGAAGTCTTAGTAACAATCAGTTAAAGAAAACATCAAAATCATTTCAGTAGCTATGGCGTCATGCGCTTCTTGACACGATCACGCTAGATTTCCGCGGGAATGAGGTATTTTCCCACCGTAAAAAGTAGCCTGTGTCCGTGCCTAGGATCCTATCTTTATATTAACCAAGTCTTATAAAAATCCGTTCAGACGTTAAGGCGCGAATGAGGTAAACTTTTAAAACAAACGATTAAATCACTAACTTAATTAGTTTTCTGCCTACTGCCTACGCCTTAAGTACGATAGCATGAATATTAATAGCCCATATCCTTTTCTAGGTTACTATCTATCACCTAACTAAATTTCATCAAAATCCGTTCAGCCGTTTAGGCATGATAGAGCAAAACTCCCAGCAAAAACCATAAAAAATCACTAACTCAATTCAGTTTTCTGCCTACTTCCTACCTCCTAAGTACGATGACGTGATCATTTTGATCTTATATCCGTTTTAAGGTAACCATCTATTACCTTACTAAATTTCATCAAAATCTGTTCAGCCGTTTAGACGTGAAAGAGCAAAAGTCCCAACAAAAACGACTAAAAATCACTAACTCAATTTAGTTATCTGCCTACTGCCTAAGAACGATGGCGTGATTATTTATAGCCTATGACCATTTCTAGGTTATCATCTATCACCATACCAAATTTCATCAAAATCCGTTCAGCCGTTTAGGCGTGAAAGAGTAACAGACAGAGTTACTTTCGCATTTATAATATTAGTATGGATATTCAGTATTTTGATACATCGTAAGGTTTTTCTAAGATATTGCTCCGAAAATGTGGAACTTAAAATTGAAATATTTTGAGATTTTCAAATGGCAACCCCATATTTATTTTACATCATTCGATTCGAATTAAAAAATGAATGGCAATCTCCTTTTACACTAATTATTCATTTTGGATAATTTTCGAATGAGATGAAATGAAAAAAGGCAACACTGTCGACTTGAAAATATTTTAGACGAAGAGTTCCTTCACCCTCAAGGCTCCACCAAAAATTTCAGAACCAAATATTCACTAGTTCTCCTAAAACGTCTAATATGCCAACTTAAAAGGAAAACCCTGTATACTCGGTTTACATCCCCAGGTTTGCTTTGATAGCATTCACCCTGATATGTGCATTCCAGAGAAGTTAACTATGTATGTAGTGTTTTGCCTAGAAGTTTGACCTCTCTTCTAAGCTAAAAATAGTAACCCCATTTAGATAAATGGGTTTAATGACTACGACTTTCCTTCTACGAGTGAATTTTCTATATAAAACAACCAAAAATTGGTGGATTGGAATATTGTAAGTGCCTTACTAAGTATATTCAGAATCTGAATAACAGTACCGACTCGGCGTCTGTCTACTAGACTACAGGCCCGTGTTGAAAAAATTATGGGTCATTTGAACCACCAGGTGACCTATCAAGAACGATATAAGAGCATAAAATAATAAGATTCAGCACTATGCCGTCACTTGTAAGCTGTCCAACTGAGTGCAGGTGAGAGTTCGAAAGTACAGGTAGAGTGGGTACATTTTGTTCACATATTTTTGTACGGCATTCTTACCATCGATAGATCCGTGAAAAATAATAAGAAAACGCGTAGCGCCGTAAAAAAATGTGGAGCCACAAAGTCGAAATTTTTTTTCAATTTTCCGACAATTACCAGGGTAAATTTGGTCATTTGATTTTGTACGGCATCTGTGTCATACTATTTCAATACTGCTTCTAATCCATTATTCCGCAACGCCGTACAAAAATCATGCGACAAGGGGAAAATATCTAGGGTTGCAATCCCCTCTCTTTCCGTAGTCCAGGGGGTGATTTGACACAACATGAAATAAATTTATTTTGAAAGTATTTTATGCAAAGATAATATTTTTTCATATGCCGTACATTTTCGTTGGTCCAAAGGGGAAAAAAAGAAAAAATCCATTTATTCCTCCTAATTTTCATAGTCTTTTCGTGATTCTAGGTTCCTAGTTAGAAACTATGTTGAATATGGGTTTTTATACTATCCATTTATACCAAATTATAGACATGTTGTCAGTGATAATTCCAAAATACAACATATTTTTGAGAAGTACTCATGACACTGAAGTTAGCAGACCCCCTTGTCGCATGATTTTGTACTGCAAACTTCAGTGTCATGAGTACTTCTCAAAAATATGTTGTATTTTGGAATTATCAGTGACAACATGTCTATAATTTGGTATAAATAGATAGTATAAAAACCCATATTCAACATAGTTTCTAACTAGGAACCTAGAATCACGAAAAGACTATGAAAATTAGGAGGAATAAATGGATTTTTTCTTTTTTTCCCCTTTGGACCAACGAAAATGTACGGCATATGAAAAAATATTATCTTTGCATAAAATACTTTCAAAATAAATTTATTTCATGTTGTGTCAAATCACCCCCTGGACTACGGAAAGAGAGGGGATTGCAACCCTAGATATTTTCCCCTTGTCGCATGATTTTTGTACGGCGTTGCGGAATAAAGGTTGACGCTCACTTGGACGAGACGAGACGAGACAAAGCGAAGAGTTTGTTTTCCGCAGGCACGATTTGCACTGAATCAAATGGGTAGACGCTCACTTGGGAGGCGCGAAGCGAAGATCAGAATCTAACTAACTAACTAACGCGTCGCTTCGTCTCGTCTCGTCTCGTCCAAGTGAGCGTCAGGCTTAATGGATTAGAAGCAGTGTTGAAATAGTATGACACAGATGCCGTACAAAATCAAATGACCAAATTTACCCTGGTAATTGTCGGAAAATTGAAAAAAAATTTCGACTTTGTGGCTCCACATTTTTTTACGGCGCTACGCGTTTTCTTATTATTTTTCACGGATCTATCGATGGTAAGAATGCCGTACAAAAATATGTGACCAAAATGTACCCACTGTACCTGTACTTTCGAATTCTCACCTGCACTCAGTTGGACAGCTTACAAGTGACGGCATAGTGCTGAATCTTATTATTTTATGCTCTTTTATCGTTCTAGATAGGTCACCTGGTGGTTCAAATGACCCATAATTTTTTCTACACGGGCCCGTAGTCTATACAAAAAACTATTAATCATCACGATTGTTAAAAAACACAAGGCAATATTATCTTTAGCATAATAATAATGATAATGAATACCTGATGTACAAATGAATATCTCAAATCTCCACCAATTTTTCGCAAGTTTTGAACATTCATTTAAATTTTTAGATACAAGGAAAATATCAAGAAATACTCGGCGATTTCTAAAGATCAACCGATGAATAGTCTCGAGAAGGCGGTATGGTGGACCGAATACCTTCTGAGACATGGCGGAACACAGCATTTGAGGAGTCCTTCGGCAGATATACCACTTTACCAATACTTCTTTTTGGATGTGATTGCGATCAGCGCTCTCTTCATTTGGATGTTTTACGTTTTGATAAAATATGTTTATAGAATGATAAAGAAATTGGCATGCAAATACATTACGTATCCTTTGTTGTATAAACCTTCGAAGAAAAAAGAATAGATGCAATAAATAATTTTTATAGAATGTTTTTTCCTGAAGCTTCCATTCTTTTCTGATGATGTGAAAATTCAGAGGAATTTCCACACCACCCTTTTATAGTTTTGATAAAATAGATAATCTAAATCTCACCTTCTTTTCAGAATAATGTCTATGTTACTTGAATCAACAAAAACTTTGATTCGTAAAAATAGCTGGAGCACGATACACTTACACCGGTATGCCGACGCGCATCGAGAAGTGACGTCACTGCGGAGCCTTTCCATTGCATTAGCGTTAGAACTCCAGAGGATAATTGGAATAATGCAATTAATCGCAAGTTTCATTGAAAATGCAATTAACTAACAATTAATTTCAAATGAAATTTCTCCGATGTCTTTGTTTGTTGATTCTAAAAGATATCAATGAAATTGTATAAATATGAATGTAAGTGAAAAGTATCTATTTGTTACTACAGAATAAATTATTGGAGGTTCATTAAAAAACTTCGAATAAGTGAAAATATTTTCATCATTTCTAGGGAAATTTCAATGAATTTCACTTATAATTCGTGAATTTGAAAAGTTTTTTGTCCACTTTTTTCTTCATATTCTGAAAACTGATCTTCTCATTTAGATCCCTGTCTTAAGTTGGTACGGATTGTGCTCAAGCAAAGAATAACATCGAATGAAATCTGAACGTCATTTTTCAGTTTTGCAGCCGTGTTATCTTCTAACACTTTGAAAATATTTTTTCCTCAGATAATGAAGTACTGACGGGATACTTCCGAGTTCCGACTTCGGAAAGCAAAAGTACCTTATTTTGAGTCCCTTTTAACTCTTCTGTAATTCTTACAGCCAAAAACTGCGCAATTAGGCATGAATGCAGGTATTATAACAATAATAATAACTCCACTGACATACCGGTGTGAGTGTATCGTGAGCTGGAGTCAATACCAGAGCTATTGGAATCAAAGCTTTGTCGATTTTAGTTTTAGTAGAATTTCTCACAAGTAGATATGTGAATAGAATTAAAAAAAGCACCTGAGCAGATGATTTGAGCGCTCGTACATTGGTGGTACAATGAGACTCTTTCCTCAAAATTTTGTATAGATATTGAGATAGATACTAAATATATAAATGCAAAATCTCAGCACGATAGAAATAATATTCTGAGAATTATTCAGAAACTGAATTGTGTGAAAACTTCACAATAAAAAAAATTATTTTTATGGTTCTGATGATGCGATTATCTCGAAATTTTGCATGGAAATTTAGTATATCATTCAAAAAATAAATTTCACTCGAATCGGATATCTTGTTATGGAAATATAGACATTTTTTCCGATATTCCAATTGAATTTTCTATGGTTCAGATGATGCGATCCTCTTGAAATTTCGCATGAACATTCAGTATATCAATCTTCATTTCCAAAATAAATTTTACTGGGATCGAAAATCTTGTTATTGAAATATGGAGTGTCTTCTTTTAGAAATTCTATGGTTCTGCTAAGGCCACAAAATTTCGCATGATGCATAATATGAGCATTTTGCATGTGGCCGCAAAATTCATTTCGATAGGTTTGGTTTGTCTGAGACACTCAATTTTGAATGGTCATATTTTATGGAACACCTGTACGATTTGGCAATCACGGTATTAGGAAACTGAACTCACCCTAAAAATCTCAAGTCTCTAGGACAGTGCCTTGGAAAGTTATCGTGCTAATGGACGGTCTCGCGGACACAACTGAATTTGACCACGGATTCACAATCAGAAAGTAGACCTCTATCATTTGAGACCATGTTCGGCTCAAAATTAAAAAATTACAGACATTTGGTCTAAACGATAGAGCACTCGTTCAAGTAGAACTAGCGCACAAAAAGAAAGTATAATATTTTTGTTCTAGGCTGCCTACTGTCTATTCCAGTTTAAAATACCATATACATATTTTATTTCTTATTTTTGATTCCTAATATTCGAGATACCTATATAAAATAATACACACATGAAACTTCGGGATTATGGCTTGACATAGATAAGAAATACGGAACAAAAATATTCTTAATTACTTTTATTTAATTTCACAACCAAAGTTCTATAGCTTATGAGTTCAACTTGAGTGATCTTTCCTTTGAAAGAACTGTCAATCCATTGGCATGCTATGTAAATTACTGTTTTATTCATTGCTATATTCCTCTCATAAGTCTACTAGAACTTTTTATTGATTTAGTGTTGCTGTTTCTATTTCGTCATAAGTTATGTATTAGGTACCTATATACAGGGTGTCCCATTACTCGACGTCAACCCGGAACCGGGTGAAAAGGCAAGTAATGCTGGTTGTCAGAAAAATATAAAAAAAAATCTAAGTTGCATGATTTTAAAATAATGAGCATTTAAAAAAACACGCAAAATTCCACACCCTGTGGCAGTCTTTTCGCTCCTGTTGCCACAAATATCAACTTTTTTCCAACTTTTTTCTTTTTCCGGGAAAAAATGTTATCAGAAAAAAAATTTGCAGAGAAAATAATTTTTCCAGAAAAAATTTTTCCTGAGAAATTTCTCTGAAATTTTTTTTTCTGGTAACATTTTTTCCCGGAAGATGGATCGGACGTTCTGGTCCAATCTCGTGGCCGGCCCGTTTACCGGACTTGAACCCATTGGACTCTATTACTGGGAAGCAGTTAACGAAAAAGTGTATTCAAAGGCAATCGAAAATAAATTTGAACTACGGCAGCTGCAATTAAACAAGTATTATACCATTTTGGAATCCTCACTAAATGCGCCAACTTTTGAAAAAACATGCCAAACCTACGTAGTACATTTTTTTTTCAATACAGTCAGTTGAAACTAGGCAATTGTTTATTTCGAATTTTTTTTCTGAGAAGTAAGCCCTATTTTTATGAAACCTAGATCAGCTGGTATCAAAATTTTGATTACAGTTTAGACAAGCATTATTCAAGGTTACACAGCAAAGAAAAAAGTTGGAAAAAGTTGATATTTGTGGCAACAGGAGCGAAAAGACTGTCACAGGGTGTGGAATTTTGCGTGTTTTTTTAAATGCGCATTATTTTAAAATCATGCAACTTAGATTTTTTTTTATATTTTTCTGATAACCAGCATTACTTGCCTTTTCACCCGGTTCCGGGTTGACGTCGAGTAATGGGACACCCTGTATAATTTTGAGCTTTTTATGTATGTAGATAATCCTCTTCTGGCTCTATATTCGGGGAAATGTTCAGTCTTAAATATGATTCTAGCTATAGAAAAACTATATGGATTCCAATGAAAAGTAGGTACTACTAAATTCGAACATCCGCCTCATTACAAGTATAGTGGTATACAGTTCTGCAACTATTTGTCGAAACAATGGAGGGTTTTGTATTGTTTGAGTTCTGTGACAGGGTAGTTTTTGGTAGATTTTGAATTAATATTTTTGCTTTGTTTTCAGATTATTAATTTTTTGCTCGTTTTGTGGAAACAGTGTGTTGTGTGATGTTACTCACCTAGTATCCTATTGTCTAATTCTGTCCTTGAGTTATTGTTTTGATTCCACAGACTTATTCACAATTCATATTGAGGTTGTCGGAAAATCTTATAATCAGCTCGGTTATTAATCGGAGGACTAATGGTCGCGGACTATTAACGCGTTCGCTCCGCTCACCCGTTAAAGTATCTTGACCATTAGTCGCTGTCTTTAATAACCTAATTGATTAAATAACCACTAATTGAAATTCCTCTGAAGCAACTGTAGCTCGTGTAATTTATACAATAATTTTGTTATTACCACTGGTGGAAAAAGTTAACATTCGTCAGAATTGCTAGTTGTGAAATTAACTGTTTTGTGATTGAAAATTAAAGGCCATAATACTAAAAATTACTCTTTACTTCAATAAATTTTCAAAACTTGCCTCCAAATTGAATACATAATCGACAACGTGCTAAAAAGTGACGTGGCAATTGCCTGAAGCTACTCGAATATTCTTGATTTTTTTTTCCGCTTCTGAAATTTTTGACTCAATTCTGTTTCGTTGTTGGTTCCCTTCACGTACCCCAGCTTTTTGTAAAATCCCCAAAAAATCGATGGGGTTGAGGTCTAGCAAACGCGCAGGCTATTCGATCAGCCTTGCAGGCCTAATCCATCTTTCTGGAGTCGATTTTCTTATTTGGAAATTTTACAAAGAGCGAGGTTCGCAAAGGGAGCCAACAACGAAACAGAATTGAGTCAAAAATTTCCGAAGCGGAAAAAAATAAATCGAGAAAATTCAAGAAGCTTCAGGCAAATGACACGTCACTTTTCAGCACGTTGTCGATTATGTATTCAAACTGGAGGCACCGATTTTGAAAATTTATTGAAGTGAATAATAATTTTTAGTTTTATGGCCTTTCATTTTCAATCCCAAAACAGTTAGTTTCACAACTGGAAATTCTGACGAATGTTAACATTTTCCATCAGTGGTGAGACCAAAATTGTTGTATGAATTACACGAGCTACAGTTGCTTCAGAAGAACTTCAATTGAAATCAATTCAAAATTATTTTTTGAAGTTTAATTTATAATAAAAATGCTCAAAAGAAGAAGAACAACTTTTATCGGGTTTGAATGATTTTTAGCATATCTGCTTTCCAAGGCATAGGGGAAAGTGAGGTAATACGATCCCTAAGGGTCAAATGATCCCCCGCCGTAAATCAGAAACAGTTTGTACCATCTATCCAAATAGGTACACATGAAACATGTTCCCCTGTGCCCCAGCGAGTTACTTGTAAAATGTCAATGCGGTGCGTGTGCTTGGCGTGATTTTATTAAAAAATAATCAAAAAGTGTGGCTCTGATCTAAGGTAAGCATGTTTTTGGACTTTCGTTTTTTTTATATGTAAGTGTTTACTGAAATGTTGTTTTATTTGCGGGTATTAGTAGCAGTTAACTAATATTTAAGCAATGTTCGATCATCGCACGCGGTATGTGAAGGTTTTGTTTTGATCGATATTTCGTAATTTAGTATTTGGGGTGAAATGATCCCTTCTGTGTGTCTAAAATGATCCCTGGAATCATTTTACCCCATTAATAGTTTTTGTTTACAGATCATGACGAGAATTTATAAACGTAAAACTAATCGCCAAAAGAGGCCTGAAGAACAAATGCAAAAGGCATTAGAGGTGGTATGGCTTACAAAACCGCAAGAAGAGAATTTGAGGTCCCTGTGATGGTATTAGAAAGAAGAGCCAAAGGTAAAAATAAAATAGCTGTAGGCTCAGCTAAAAAGTTAGGTAGCAAACAAACAGTGTTCAACCTGGAACAAGAACTTGTTGACATGGAGTCCAGAATAATATACGGGTTGACCACTCAGAATTTCTTAACCTCAGCTCACCAAAAATGGCAGAAAGAAATAATTTACCGCATCAATTTTCCGGAGCTAAAGAAAAAGCTGGACTTGAATGGCTTCGTGGATTTAGACGTAGATATCCAGACATTACAATGCGTACGCGAGGTTTTAATAAGAATGTGGTAGATGATTTTCTCCCGACTTTGAGAAACGCCCAAGAAAAATATTATTTTTCAACCCATCGAATATTTTTGTTTTGTGTAACTTGCTTACATACTTAAATTGTTATGAACAATACATATTATCATTTAAATAAACAGCAAAGTTTTTTATTTAATTTTTATTTGATATTTATTAACTTAAAGTACAAAATGATCCCTGGGATCATTTTGCCCCTACCCCAGGGATCATTTTATCCAAAGGGGTGTATAAAATGATCCTTTACTAAACTTCAACAAAAACATCTAATACAAAAAAACTACATAGATGAAATGATAAATAAGTGGGCAGATACAAAGTTGAGTAAATTCACTACCTTCAACAATTGAAATCTTGCGGTTTTGCCTACAACTTTAGCCACAATTAAAATTTTCCCTTAAGGGGATCATTATACCTCACCTTCCCCTATTTCAACAAGAAGAGTCCGATCAAGTTTTTTGTTTCCTATGACTTTTGTAGCTTAGGATTCCACATAGTTTTTAAACTTAGGAAAAAGCTGAAAAAACACCTTTTTGTATTTCTGAATTGAAAATGAATGTTTGTGTACATCCTACTAAAAACTGGAGTTCTAGCTTTCAACCCTTTTTTAGGTAACTCTTAGTAATTTCAGGAAGCTGAATAATTTGTTTATTGAAGCAATATTCAGGACGACCATGTTGAAAGAATAAAAACTCCAAAATACTCACTGCATAGGAAAACTTAGCTGGCAAAATATATCAAAAAAGCACTATAAATAATCGCTAATATACATGGGGTATTTTTGGATAGGTCACTTAAGAAGAAAAATAAAAAACCTCTACTAACTAAATACCAACAGTTTGCGTGGTCACCACTTCAAATTGTCGAAGCAACCAAGGAAAATAGACTAGATGGATGGCAGTCACAGTAACCGTCGAGATTTCTTCTATAGATTTTTTTATTCTGTATCGAATGTTCATTTGTATGTTATTATTTAACAGCATTCAACAGCCTTAAACCTCTACCCTTATTCATGTTTGAATAAATAAACAGATGAATAAATACTCATGGAACAGAAGAAACTGTTAATGCAAACGACCAACTAAACTCAATTGTTATTTTGATATAATTTTTCATGACAAATTGTATTTTTGCAGATCCCGTTTGAAACACGACATAATTTTTTTCGTCATTGTTGACTTCCTATTCATATAAATTTCATGATAATGTTGCCATCCTCTATCCCTACATGAACTGCGAACCTCCTTTAATGTGATTTGAACTATTCAGCTTAGCTTATCAGTTTTATCCAACGTACATTTAAATTCAATACAGGTATAGATACCATGAATTGATATTTTGTTTTGAAACTTCGTGAGATTCTATCGTGAGTGGATGTGTGATTAAACAGAAATGAAGTTCTTCACTATATTTGGCACGGTGTTCACAGCATTGACTGCAGTACAGTGTGCTAACATCTTAGCGGTGGTACCATCGCCATTTTTGAGTCATCAGATGACATTCAGGCCAATATGGTCAGAGTTAGCAAGAAGAGGCCACAATATAACCTTGATAACAACTGTTCTTATGGAAGATAACGAGAATATTACACAGATAGATTACAGTCATACCTTTGAGGTATTCAATAATTTAGGAATCAAAGACGCCTTGGTGAAGAATTTCAGTTTATTTAATATTTATAATAAGTTTGTCGAAACTGCTGATACCTTCTTTGAATCTCAGTTCAATCATCCTGGTCTAACAAAAGTATTGAAAGATGCTGATAATTTTGATTTGATAATGATAGAAATGTTGATGCCAAAATGGACTTCTATAACTCACAAGATAAAGAAACCTTTCATTGGACTGACTACTATGGATGCCCCTTCATCTCTTCATGCTCTACTGGGAAATGCTATGCACCCAGCATTATACCCCACGAGGGAACTTGGTTTATCTACTCCGCTTAGTTTGAAAGAGAGGTTTATTAGTAGTGCAATCACTGCTTTTCTGGATTTGATGAATGATTGGATTTTACAACCATTTGGACATAAGTTTGGTAGAAAATATTTCGGAGAAGATTTACCATCCAGTTCTGCTGTTGATGCGAAAGTCAGCTTGGTGTTTATAAATGCAAACCCTATATTTTTCCCTTCTAGACCCATAACTCCTATTACAATTAATTTGGAAGGCGGGTTACATCTGAGAGACCCACAAGCATTACCAGAGGTAAATCAAGTAGTTTATTTAATTCATACTTTAGTGGAGTGATAAAGCTGTTTGATAATGTCCATTGATGCAGAAATTATTCGCAAAAATTATTCCATTCTGGTATGATCTGTTTAGGCTAATGATTTTGAATTATTATTTAATTTAATGATTTGACATTCAAAACAAACAGAATGAAAGAGTGAAGAGTGATCAAGTTCATAATGAAGTAGAGAAGCGTAATTATTACCTTCACATCATCGGATGAGTCGATTCGAAAAAATATCACCTTCAATATCTCTGAGAAACTATAAAATGAGCTATACTTTGATCAGTATTTAGGAACACTTTATATGGTTGATTTCGAACATGTTTATCATACCTATGAATGTGATGACAGCAAACTAAAATCTTGAATGAGAAGGAGGCACTTTGTTTTGATGTTGATCCGATGGCTATATTTCAAATATACGGTACGGTTGACCATCTCTATAAGTAATGAAAAATAAGAGAAATGTAGATTGGCAATAATTCGAAAGAAACAAGAGAATAATGAAAAATTTTCCACTAAAAATATCTCCAATTATTTAATGGACAAAAATATAAACTATTCAAAACTACATTTTGAAGAATTCTAATTTCATTAGGTGAGTGATATGCTGTACGTTTACTGACTTTCTATTCTTTTACATTTCCGGACTGTGTTTCACAAATTCTGTTCTTGAATTCTTCAGTTTCCTTTCACTTCTTTTCTAAACTTCTATATTTCCATGGTTTTTTCATTACAAACCGAATGATCCAAATTGAAAATGGGACAGAAGAGTTTTTTCAAAATATTTTCAATATACATTGTTTCATTTGAAAATTTATCATACACGTGTTGACCTTCACGTTCGCGGCGCTTATTTAATGGCAGTAAGTAAAATTTCTTATGACTTCTTTTCTTTCAAATGCACCAAGAAAATCGGTATATTGGTGTAAATTTCAAATTTAAGGCGACCCTCTGTATGAATCGTTATGCAATACCTACTCAAGTCAATTTATTAAAAATATATACAGGGTGTCCCAAGATGTTCCATACAGTGAATACCTTGGCTCTTAGACAAGGTATACAGTTCAAACAGAAAGCTTTTGAACGGTATCAAAAACTCTATCAGAATTCGTTGAAATTTTGTGTCTGATCCCTTGAAAAATCTACCCTCAGTTTTTTATCAAATTGGACCCTGACAGTTTATTCCCTATACGATTTCCTTGTGAAAAAAAAATATGCTGACACAATTTTTTCATTGCACGTAAATTCAACCCTTAAAAATAATAACTATTAATCGTGGAATATTAACTATTTTTGTGATTTGTGGTAAAATATTGTCCCAAGAACCTTGAAACATAATATAGAACAACTTTATAATTATATTGAATTAAAAGTAACGTACCGAATGTTCGAAAGGGAAATATACAGGGTGTCCCGGAAAATGTGGGAAATCTCTCAGATTCAGATAGAACATAAAAAAATAAGATGACAAGTTCCCATAATTTTTTTCCTATTGCCCCTCCCTACGAAGATACCTCCTAAATGACGCCACAGGAAATTCATTTTAGTAGAATAAATTTCAATTACCTACTTACTTCGTTCAATTTTTTTTTCGAAAACGGTTCATTTTATCGACACTGAACAAGGGTACCTTTTCTTTAGCTCAATGTTCAAGGTATCCAAATTTGTTTTTTTAGAACCTTATCATACAGGGTGTTAAAAATGTAAGCATTTAAATGTACAACCAAGTCCTTATTACTATTAATCATATCAAATTTTCATCAAATAATATTATATAATATAAAATATATAATATAATAATAATAATAGTTATATCGAGTAGTTTGAAAAAAAAAATTGATTTCCAGTGGCGTCATTTAGGAGGTCGTTTCTTCTTAGAGTGGGCCGCTAGGAAAAAAATTATGGGAACTTGTCATCTTCATTTTTTATGTTCTATCTGAATCCGAGAGATTTCCCACATTTTCCGGGACACCCTGTATAATCAATATTGTAAAGAAAATATGAACACGATATTTTTCATTTCACATAAATTCAGCCCTTCAGCAAATCTACCATTTTTGCGATTTATGGTGAAATATTGTCCTCAGAAATTAAATACGAAACATAAGAACAAACAACTTCTTGAAACATTATTATAATAATTATAAATGGATGCAAAAGAATGCCACCAATTTCAGACGACAATTTCAAGATTGGACAATTTACTGAATGAATATGTATGCAGTTACCTCCAGAGTTGAAAGAGAAGGTATGGGTGAAGTCATCCATCTGGTAGCAGAAGAGGCGTTGGGGATATGGAAAAGGGATGATTAATCTTTTCTGCACGGGCTTTGTGGTTATCACTAGTCGAGTCTTACACACTTCACTCGAAATTACACAATCGGTTTTAACAGAAGAACAGATGAAATTTAAATAGGTGCTTTTCAGAAGATGATAGATGAATTTTAAATTAGCAATAACTCAAGTTCACTTTTCGAATCAGAGCGCACAGTTCGATACTTCGGAAAAATCTTAATTATGGAGATGTTTGTTTACCTACCGGGTTCATTCCCCAGCCTCAGGTGGAGCCAGCAATTTAGACAATTTACTCCAAGAGCTAGGGAACATTCACGAGTGAACAAATTATTATTTGAGAAAATATTAATAATGGCGATGTTTGTTTACCGACAGGGTTGTTTCTGCGGCCGCAGGTGGAACCAGCAAGTGAACTTATTATTTCAAATTGAAATTAAATATCCAAGAAAGAAAAATTCATAATAATTATTTTTAAGGTTTGAATTTACGTGATAATATAAAAAAAATTTTCAGCACATTTTTTTCTTCAACTGGGGCATCGAGGGAAATAAATTTAGGGGTGCAAAAAAAAAAATCTGGGAGTAGTTTTTTAAGGGTGGTGTTAAAAAACAAAATTTCAACGATGGATTCCGGTATTGTTTTTGATTACATTTAAAATACTTTCAATTTGAACTTTCTACCTCCTTTGAGAACTGAAATATCGGCTGTATCTTAGGGCACACCAAGTCTACAAAAACAGTCATACCTGGATATCGTGGTAGTGAATGGTTTTTTCGAGAGCGAGTCACATTCTAGAATGTACTTGGTTATACATTATTTATTCCTGCACAGGATCTTCAAACATACCTGGATGAATCCAAAGACGGCTTCATATATTTCAGTTTGGGATCAACTGCCGACAGTAATTCTCTAACTCCAGAAGTAATTGAAATTTTCAAGAAAACCTTCCGATCCCTAGAACCCATCAGAGTATTATGGAAGTACGCCAATGAATCAATGCCCAATAAGCCAAAGAATGTAGAAATTAGAAAATGGTTACCACAGCAAGATATTTTGAGTGAGTATCATTAATATCTGGTTTTTACTTATGTTCTACTGGGATCTCATATCAGGTTTCTGATCACAGATTTTTTTCGATACTGAATAATCGACAGTGAAAACTTAATGGAGTTGTCATGAACAGAAAAGTCTCATTAGTCTGGTTCCTGCTCACTGAGGAATCAAAGGAAATGAAGAGTCTAAGACAGTAGCCAGAAAGAGAGCACAAACGCCACTCACTGGTACAGAACTATTCTGTGGTATTGCGCCTATATGAAAGAGTTTTCATGATAAGGAAGAATCTGAAAGAAAAGCACTCTAAAGAAATCTCCCGGGAATAGATCATTCCAAAAGTGCCCTCGGAACTTTAATACTGCATCTGCAAGTTTCAAAAATTATTTGGATCTCAGTTAGAATGAGTTACGCTTACCCACTGCCTTTCTGTTAGGACATTGCCGCCTCAGAAAGCATAATATGATGAGATTGACTGACGTGTGAAGTAGATTCTGTGGGAAAGAGGGCTAAACTCATATCATGTTCGATCTGTTACAGAATGCCTCGCCATTGCGTTGCGAACCTGCGCAAAGAATGTCTAGCACATGAGAATTATAGGGGAAACGCGGATTGAACCTCCTTGAAGCCGTCTTAGATACTATATACAGTGTGTTTGGTCACGAGTTAGCGATAATTTAAGGTCATCAAATATACCTAATATTATCGACAAAAACACCCAAACTTGGAAGTTTACCCCATTAGTTTTGGAGTAGCCCCCATTTTAAATTTACTTTTTTATTTTCGTTGACCCTTCCAAATAATATCGATTTCTTTGGACATAAAGGTCATACAGATGTGAAAAAAATGTTTTTTGAAAGATGATACTACCACCTTTCATTGAAGTATTACAATATAGGAACATTCAACTTGAAAACGCAATGAAAAAATTCTTTAAAAAAGTTCATAGTGAAAATATGTACTGATTTTCTCAGTAAATCCGCAATAGTACAAGAACTAGCACATTAAAGTATTTTTTTTTCAATGATTTAACACGCAAGGACACAAGCTACAAAACAACACTCACATCATTTCTGTAAGTTACATAATTAGAGTTATTGCTGTTTGAACGTGACCCTTATGAAAATTGACAAAATAATAAAACCTCAGTACTGTACTTTCGATAATTTTCAATGATAAAACAAACAAATTGATCATAAAAATTGCTCAAAATGGCCGCCTCTGCTCTGTAGACAGGCAGTGGCCTTCATGGCGACCTGTCTTGTGTCTTTTGCACGCGTAGTGATCATGTTCGAGCAGCAATAACTCTCAAATTATGTAACTTACAGATATGATGTGAGTGTTGTTTTGTAGCTAATATCCTTGCGCGTTAAATCATTGAAAAAAAATTATACTTCCATGTGCTG
Source organism: Propylea japonica (assembly GCA_013421045.1). Taxonomy (NCBI): domain Eukaryota; kingdom Metazoa; phylum Arthropoda; class Insecta; order Coleoptera; family Coccinellidae; genus Propylea; species Propylea japonica. Next base: position 103,571,905 of record CM024241.1, on the reverse strand, counting down.
GTTCTTGTACTATTGCTGATTTACTAAGAAAATCAGTACATATTTTTACGATGAACTTTTTTAAAGAATTTTTTTATGGCGTTTTGCATGTTCTTATATGGTTATACTTCAATGAAAGGTGGTAGTATCATCTTTCAAAAAACATTTTTTTCACATCTGTAGGACCTTTATGTCCAAAGAAATCGATATTATTTGGAAGTGTCAAAGAAAATAAAAAAGTAAATTTAAAATGGAGGCTACTCCAAAACTAAGGTGGTAATCTTCCAAGTTTGGGTGTTTTTGTCGATAATATTAGGTATATTTGATGACCTTAAATTATCGCTAACTCGTGACCAAACACACTGTATAGACTAGAGTTCATTGAAGCTCTGTAAGTGAGAGCAAGCTGTAGTTGCGAAAACAGAGCTGATGGGGTGCACAATTGACCTTGAGATTATAGTGGAATGTAATCCCTATTATAATCTAGAATAAACAATGGTGATCTGCATGACATTGATACATAGTATTTCTCATCCACCTCAACATTCAGGTTGTTCAGATTGCTGGAGCATTTCCTTCTCTGGTGGTTCTGCTTTTTATCAATTTTCATTGCTTTCGAACTATCACATCTTACTGACGACTGCTTTGAAATCTGATAATAGTACCGATTCAGTATACGAATGAATTTGGTTAAACCATCAATTTGTTGACAATAACGCCAGGAGAGAAATAAATGTTATTCACTCTATAAGTATCCTGAACTGTATTCTATTGATATCTCAAATATCTAGAAACTCACTCGGATATAATTTTGAAGGGAATTCCATATTACGCTTTATGATTACCCGAAATCAAGGAGATTATCTCATAAGGGGATAAACTTTTCATTTCGCTATGAGCTTGATATCGATAAGATGGATTATGGTATTCAACCATAATTTGAAACTCGTTGATTTCCAATTGATAAGATGTTTTGTATTTATGGAAAAGATTTACTTACAACGATTAATCAGTTTGGGAAACATTGATTATTTATTCTGAGACCAATAATATAAAACTTTACCCAGAAAATAAACAAATTTTTCATGAGCGAATGAAAGCTGAGGGGATTTCTTGTATTTTGGAGAATAACTTGACGTCCAACATTTCATGTCTTTTTTACTAAAGGATATGCAGGGTGAATGCATCACTTTAATCTCGATTACTCGTCTGATTAAAAAATTTGGATTATATAGGTAGGTACAGGGTGTCGAGCAACTAGTCAGCTATAGTTCAGTGGCGTGAAGGACCCATCTAGTTCTAGAGGTTTATTCGGTAAAAATTTCATTTTCGTAAACATATTTTCAACATCGCTTAGTTATGCAGAACTTCAAAATTATTGATATTCTGATAGCTATCCTTAGAGTTTTCAACCCAATATTGTTCTTTTCTAGAATTCATATACAAAGTGAACATTTTAAACCCAACAGAAACACCCAATTTTTTACATTATGTCGCTGGAAGTTTTCTATTTTCTCATGGTCGTTGGTGTTTCTGGCGTTGAACACCTCTAACAAATTCCATCGAAAAATTTGAGAAGGTACAATTTGGGCAGAAAAGCTGAATGATCACCTCTGTAACGCTTGGCTTTGAAATATTTTCGGTTCCAAAGTCCACTAGGTAGACTCTACACTCCAGTTAACTATAGCTGACTAGTTTCTGGGCACCCTGTAAAGCAATTTTCAGTGGAAAACTATAAGGTTTGAAATTTTCACATTTGTTTCGCCGGGCAGATAAACAAACATAAATGGTTGCAAATGGCTGCAACCAATTTCAGACGACAATTACAAGATTGGGCAATTTACAGAATGAATATGTTTGCACTCATCTCGAGAGTTGAAAGAGAGGGTGTCGGTGAAGTCACCCCCAATCTGGTAACAAGAGGCGTTGGGGGTAGGGACCTTTTCTGCACCGGCTTTGTGGTTATCAATTAGCTAGTCGAGTCTCACACACTTCAGTCGAAATTGCCCAAGCGGTTTTAACAGAAGAACAGATTAAATTTTAATTGAAATAGGTGCTTATCAGAAGATGATGAATGAATTTTTTAAATTATCAATAACTCAAGTTTGATCACTCTTCGAATCAGAGCGCACACTTCGATACTTGGGAAAATCTTAATAATGGCGATGTTTGTTGACTATGTGGCCGGAGTTGGTGCCAACAATTGGGACAACAATTTACTCCAAGAGCTAGGCAACATTCACGACTCAACAAAACGATTGAAAGGTCATGATTACTTTTACTTTCCCTCTCGATTTATGTTTGTCCTTTACTGAGTTGTGAGCTCCTTAATGTAGGAACTGAAGGAAATTCACTTGTGATGAAACTCAGATTCTAAACCCTAGGCTGGTCCACTGGAAAACGGTAGTCAGACCCTTTAGTGTGGTTGAACATAACTACCGATTATATACTAAAAATATTTGAAACTCAAAAAATCCCTTAGAACACTGAGCTTCTTACAGGACTTTGTATTGCATCGAGAGAGTTTTCGATCACTGTCTTATTATCATCATCATATATAATCCTGATGTTTCAATTTCGATTGGCAAGTGATTTGGACTTGTGAGATTAATGCAATTTTTTTATCATAAACAATATCATGAATCTATTATATTTTAGTGCACTTATAAACTAGCTGCCTATAAAAAAATAATTAGTTAATGACACGAATTCCGTTATTGTTTCACAGACGAATACTTAATCAATTATTTCGAAATTTGAAAAATTCTGAGTTGGGATTGCCATGATTGCTCATTTTTTGTGGATAAATCAAGCAATACAGAAATATTTTCGAAAAAATTGTTGAAAACAAAGCTTTATGAGATGACGCTCAAAACCTTCTGAAATCTTGTCGGTGGTTTCCTACAGAGATTTTCTTCTAAAATTTCATTCTCATCAAATGATAATCGGATATTTCATTTCTTCGTTTCAATTGATTTCCAGGGCATCCAAGCATAAAACTTTTTATTACACAAGGAGGTTTGCAGTCGATGGAGGAAGCTCTCGAATATGCAGTCCCAATGTTAGGTATCGCTCTATTTGGCGACCAGCTTTACAACGTCAAGAGAATAGTTGCGAAAAACCTTGGTCTAAGCTTAGACTTATCATCTATCACTGAGCAACAGCTGACAGATACTATAGGAGAACTTCTGAATAACCCATTGTAAGTAGTTTCTTTCTATGATGAAATATGGAGTCAATTCATTTTAATCCGTAAGTGCTGATCAGTACTCAAGCCCGAGATATTTTGCCAAAAGCCTAACCTAGCATCCAAAACCTCTTTCGAACGCTCAACTGGTTCAATATCAGAGCTAGTCTAGAAATGAACTTTCGGTTGCTCAAAATTTTTGAGACCTATTTTTCTCCTCAACAATTGAAGAGCCTGAACTGGTCCTCTTGTTCTTTTTCTGAAGAGTTTAGATATTTTATGGCCTGAGGAAGAACCTATCTTTCTGTAGAAGGCTTATTTTTTCAGGTCAAAGCAGAAAAAATACTGATAATTTGGAAAAACCTTAACACGGAGATCATAAGCTTCAATTATTAACTTTTTACTCATATGTACTTATCTGATCAAGTCATGGCACCTCCTTCGAAAGATTTTCATTGAATACATACACTGCGCAAAAAAATTAACGCACATTCTGAAAATCTCAATTCTAATGAAAGTTAACTCTACATTGACTTTATAACTTATTTTTATGTTCTCTCGGAAAGGTTTTGAACGAAACAAGACACATTAAATGGAAGAAAAATTCGGGATTTCACCGAATCTTATGTGAAAGAAGAGAAATAAACAATTTTCAAAATACTGGAATGCTGATAAGTGATTTAATACTTGGTATTCCCACCCCTTTCGTTAATTACAGCTCGGCAACGACGGTTCATACCCAAAATGAGTGATCTTGAAATGTTCTGATCTAATCCTTCCCAAATTTCTCTGAGTTGGATTCCCAAGTCATTAAGAGTAGCTGGATGATTTTCTGAACTTCTCAGCCTTCTATTGAGGTTGTCCCAAACCTGCTCAATCGGATTGAGATCTGAACTTCTTGCTGGCCATTCCAGTCGAGAGATTTCAACCTCTTCAAGGTACTCCTGAACGATGCGCGCACGATGGGGTCTGGCATTATCGTCCATAAAAATGAAATTTTCACCAATTTATTGGGCAGATGGCACTACATGCTCTTCAAGAGTGTTCCTTATATACCTATCGGTATTCATAGCTCTATTATCAACGACCACTAAGTCTGTGCGAGCAGTCAAAGATATTCCACCCCATACCATAATCGATCCTCCCCCGAAACCAGTAGTATTCAGGAAATTGCACTGAGCATATCTTTCATGTGGACGTCTGTATACAAGGGAACGTCGATCACAATGGTAGAGGCAGAATCTAGACTCATCTGTGAAGAGAACTCTTTCCCAATCAGCCTCTTCCCAATGGATATGCTCTCTCGCAAAATCCAAACGCGCCCTTCGATGGGTTGGGGTAAGAGCTGGGCCTCTTTCCGCGACACAAAGCCTTAAATTATATTCTCTGAGGCGATTTCTTATTGTCTGAGTGCTAATTTACACCCCATGAGTTTGCTCAAGCTGATTTTGAAGGAGGCGAGCATTTGCAAACCGTTGTTTCAACGAAGAAACTTTCAAGTAACGTTCTTGAATGGCAGTTGTTACCCGTGGTCTACCCTGTCCTGGCCTTCGGACATTCATACCTGTCTCCCTGAATCGCTGCAACATTTTGGACACACTGGTATGGTAAACTCCAAACCTTTCTGCAATTCTTATGTATGTCCACCCTTCTTCTCGCAAAACTACCGCTTGGGCACATTCCTCTTGGGTCAAATTGCGTGTTTCGAGTTGCATAGCGATCGAGTGTAGAAAATCGAACGAAAGAAAAACTATTGAACACTAGAATTGATCGAGAACAACTGATTTCAGAATGGAGCCAATACATTCAAAATCTGATAATCTCATCTTTTTTATTCCTGCTTGGAAAAAACGTCTGTATTGAAGAAAAACGTTGAAAGTGGGATAACATATGCAGGCATAATACTGATAAAAATAATTATCATTGAGAACACCTTCAGTTGTAGAATAAATTTGAGATTTCTATAATGTGCGTTAATTTTTTTGCGCAGTGTATATTTAATAAAAAATATTCAAATCGAAGATCTTCTTTCTCATTGCAACGATATTTTTCTTCTAATATTTTCATCTAATTAGGATAAATTTTTCTGTAGTTCATTTGAAAAAACAAAATGAAGACGAAAAACATCTGAGCTACGAACAACGCTGAAATTCAGTTGTCTTTGAAACTCATACGATATTTCGATATAGCTAGGCGGGCTTATCAAACCTCAAATGATGGCTTCTGGAACCTTATATGTACTAGGAACTATCTACAAGCCCATACCTCCTGATAATCATTTCTCCCATCATTAAATTCATCTTCCGAAGATTTAGTCATTGTACTTATGATTAACGTCAGATTGGAAGGGGCGAATGGCGATATTGAAATTTCAATCGAATCATAGGATAAATATCGGTCATCAGAAATTCATATTTTTTAATTCCATTTCAGATACAAGAACTCATCGATAAATACTCGAAAATCCAGCGAGATAGACCAATGAGAGCTTTAGAAAAAGCAATATGGTGGACAGAATACGTACTGAGACATGGTGGCACTGACCATTTGAGGAGTCCTTCGGCCACTATTCCTCTTTATCAGTATTTCTTTCTGGACGTTATTGCGGTATTCGTATTAATATTTTCAATTATAACAATATCGATTGTATTTATAATACGTAGATCTGTTAGACTACTACGGTATGTGTTGCAAAAAATTCACACAAGGAGATGTAGTGATGAGAAAAAGAAGAAAAAAGTCAATTGAACTGACAAAAAGATACATGTGGAAACTCTTTCTAGAATAAATCAGTTGATACTGATGTACATAATAATTGTTGTACAAACCTCTCTATTGATTTATCAATCTGACAAAGAATCATGGAATTTTGTTATTGTTTATGTATTTTGTGCTCGATTAAACTACAATAAAATTTTGCCATAATTATTTTATTACATCTGAAAGAAATGCGATTTTTAGTGCGTAGCCTGTTCAAATTATATCGTTTGATTTAATTGAAGAGAATAATAAAAAAATTCAAGAAAATCCCTGAGCAGGAGCTTTGATTGCTCGTTCTTTGGTGGAGCAATAAGACTATTACCTCAAATTTTATATGGAATTTGAGATTGATACCAAATATATGAATGCAGAATCTTGTTACAATCGGAATAATATTCTGAAATTATTCAGGAAATGAATTTAAAAAAAATATAGATTAAAAAAATCAAATTATATGGTTTTGATGATGCGATCCTCCTGAAATTTCGCTTGAATTAGTATATTAGTTTTCATTCTCAAAATAAATTTCACTCGAATCGAATATTCTACACATCAAAATTTTGCATGAAGATTCAGTATATCAATCTTAATTCACAGAAGAAATTTCACTCCAATCGGATATCCGGTTATGGAAATATAAAGATTCTTATTTTCAATATGCCAATTAAATTTTCTATGGTTCTGTTTATACTATGGCCACGAAATTTTGAATGAACATTCAGTATATCGATCCTCAATCACAACAAAAATTTCTTTTTCTCAATACTCCAATTGAATTCTTTATGGTTCTGTTCACACTATGGCCACAAATTTGGCATGAGGCTAACCCTATCGTTTGAGAATATTTGCGGCTCAAAATTTGAAAATTACAGACATTTGGGCAAAACGATATAGCACTCGTTTAAGTAGAACGAGCGGTCAAAAATTATGAGTTGAATAGTTTCGATTCAATGTGAATTATCTTATGTCGATTGTATTTACTGCTCATCAGAACAGATTTTTTTAAATGAATTTCTTGATAGCGAATGCAAACACTCTTGAAATAATTCGTGGTAGTTTTTATGAAAGTTGGGAAAAGTTAGGTTTAATTTGTTGTTGATCTTGAAGGTTGCTTCAGCAGTACAGCGACTACAGCTTTAGGAAACAAAGGGAGCAGAATTTTTCAGTGGGGCCATAATGAATGAATTTGTACAATTTCGTTAAGTATAGGCCAGATTTCAGGACAACAAAAATGTAGGGGGGGGGCGGTCACGCCTGCCCCCTTAGGGTCACTATGGGGGTAAGGTTAAAATAGGTTGGAATACTTTAAAGGTATTTCTTTAAGTTGGTATAATTTTGCTATAGCCAAAAAAAATTTATTTTTTAAATTCTTCAACTTGATATTCGTCTTTGAATTCGAATTTGTTACATCCACATACGATAATCGAGTCGAAATACCTATATTATATATATTTCTATTGAAAAATTTTCCCAGACACTCGACGTTTTGACTAAATCTGAAAACCATAGAATTTAATAGGATATAGTGTACACAGCATCAAGAGAAGGCATGTATCTACGAAGAAAGCCGGAAGAAATATATCCCGACCATTTATTTGAAGAAGAAATGTGAGATATCAACAACGTATACATTTGAAAGAAGTGGTCATTTTCTGAGCTTATATAGAGAAAGAAGTCAAAAAGAATTGAAAAAATGACTAGCGATGTAAGTCTTCATATAAAAAGGCAAATAAACATTTTAAATCAACTGTGTCAATTGATTTTTGGATTGTTTCTACAGAACCCATCATTCTCTTCGAAAGATTGAAGTTATTGAATGAACAATGAAAACAATTGGCCAGTGATAAATTAACCACTTGAAATTCCATTTTTATCATTCTTGTTTGTAAACTGCAATATGTATTAAAAATACAAACTGTCGCTTTCATCCGAACAAACTTTTCGAGCAAACATTTGATTTCGCTAACAACAATCACCTTATCATATAGAACGCATTGAAATATTTATTATAAAAGAAAAAAGTTTCCAGAACATCCTCGGCAAATGATGATACCTACAGGATGTTTCATAATATAAAAAAATATCAACTGAAAATGATAATACAGGTTGTTTCATAATATATGCGCAGGACTTCATGAAGCTCGTCCAAAAATACGGACACGAGATTTCATGAACTTATGTTTTTCTGCAAATATTCCGTAACCTTTTATCATTTTATCCACGAATATTGTTAAGTCCGTCCATTGTACGTGTCTGTGCTCGGCCTTAATAATACCCATTAACTATAATAATGAAATTATAATTCACTGCTGTCAAATGCTTCATACATTTAGCTTTGATATAAATTATTGAATTGGTATTTCTTCAGTATTCTAAAGTACTCTAACTAACAAATATGGGCATACCTTGTCAATCGAGGGCCAAATCTACTTTTATTATATCAACTTAAGCTATTTTTATTACAAAATATACAATGGCCAGTTCTCCAAAAATTTCTCATGTGTCAACTTGACTCTTTCGTGGTCGTGGATAAAGCATAGTATGCTACTCGCTTATAATGGCTATTATACTAGTATATTATCTTACAGCAACAGTTTTCGCAAATGAACTATTTTCTTGCGGAATTTTCTCTCGATTGGTTGAATTCTTGAAAAGTTTTGGGATTTTTCTCCCAACTTCAAAATAAAAGTAGATTTTTTCCGAAAACGGTCGACTTTAGAGCGTATTACCACCTGTACCTTTTTTGTGTAGAAAACCCTATATCTCGAAAACGGTGTAATTTAGGGGATGAGATAGTAGAACCTCTTGTTGATATTTTTGGACGAGCTATAACATACTAAAGACCTGTGCATTATTATGAAATACCCTGTATATTAAAAAGATGTCTTTTTAGTGTGAAATCTAAGTTCAGAACGACCATACTTCGCAGAGCCGGACCGTGGGCGTGGCGAGAGAGGCATTTGCCACGGGCGCAAACGACCTAGGGGCGCAAAATGTGAAATAACAATTTTTTTTATCGTTCTCTATTCATTTTGTTGATTGAGTTCTTGTTCATTACTTTTCAAGAAATATGGTAGGTTCAGCATATTTGTGCTTAAAAGAACCCCTAGCTGGAAAGTTTCATTCCATTTGTTATGTTTTTTGGGGTGGTGAATTCGAATCTGAGGTTTGCTAACAAAATTTCGTGACGGAACATAGAAACGAAACAAAAATAGATGAAAAAACTCATTTTTGGTCAGTTTTTTGCTTATTTCTCGGATCAACTTTTCGTGAAAAACCTTTCCATACAAAATGAAAGTAGATACATAAAATTTCCTATACATTGTTTTACCACAGCTTGTTCTGCGACAACCTGTTCTGGCTCAAATTAAATGAGGTATTTTCTGTGACTCAATAAATGAAGAAAAAATTGAATTCTATGGTTCCAGTGATGCGATCCTCTAAAATTTTGCATGAGCATTCAGTATATCAGTCTCGATTCACAAAAAAAATTCACTCGAATCGGATATCTTGTTATAGAAGTATAAAGATTCTTCTTTTAATATTCCAATTAAATTGAATATCTCAGACGAAACGAAACCAATCGAAATGAAATGTTTCGGCCAAATGCAAGATGCTCGTAATAAGCCTTATGCAAAATTGTGTGACCATAGTGTGAACATAACCATAGAAAATTCAATTGGAATATTGAAAAAAAGTCATAGAAAATACCTCATTTTCAACTATAATTTGAGCCAGAACAGGTTGTCGCAGAACAAGCTGTGGTAGTACAATTTGTAGGAATTTTTTTTTACTTTCATTCTGTATGGAAAAGTTTTTCACGAAAATTTGATAGTTTCCGAGAAATGAGCAATAAACTGATCAAGAATGAGATTTTTCTCCTTTTTTCTATGTTCCGTCGCGAAATTTTGTTAGCAAACCTCGGATTCAGCATCCCAAAAACATAAAAACTTAAATAAATCAAAACCACCCCAAAACTTTCCAGCTAAAAGCACAATTCGAATGGATTAAGATTATTGTGAATAAAAAAGTTCTTCAAAATATAATCAATAAATCGTCAGTTGAATGTAGAACTATCCCAAGTCCTTTTTTCCAGAAAATCGGTTTATGGGCTGAAAAAATGCTTGCTACCACGATACACACACACCGGTATGCCGACGCGCATCGAGAGTGAAGCCACTGCGGAGCATTTCCATTGCATTTGCCGGATAGAAGTGTTAGAACTCGACAGAATTGATTGGAATTTGTGTCTAATATTCCCGCAATGACGTAGATGCTTGCGCCGGACGAGTTTAGACTCCGAATCTGGCATACCGGTGTTTGTGTATCGTGCTTGCTACTACACTTCATCTGATGCAGAAGTATTGCAAGTCCATCTTACACCCTTACCCCACTTTTTCAATTTCATTTAAACTCACGTGATAGTTCAATCTAGCGATTTAGTGGACATAGCATAGTTCTGACCCATACCATAAGGACATAGTTTAGTTGAAAGTGGCAATGCCATCTTGAGAACAGAGGTCTGTTTTCATGATGGCATTGAAAGTGGTCATAAAATAGTTCTGATGTGCAGAACTACCATACAAAGCTATATTATGTCCCAATTTTTCGGAAATTTCTTTTTGGGTAAAGTTTGACCATCACAAAACAATCAGGATCTTCAAGTTGAAGTTCAAAATGAAAAAATTCGTATATATTTTCAATCAGCTTTTGACCTATTCGAAAAAACGTGTCTCCTGAAAAGTAAGAATTTCGGACTTAGTACAGTTCTGCATTAAACCCATCGAAATGTCAATTATGAAAAAAAATGGATTTATTGGAAAATGAATTTCTTCAAGGGCGCATTTTGAAAGATTGCCACAGGCGCTAGAATCCTAGTTCCGGCTCTGATACTTCGCAAATCATTTTCTTATGTAACATTGTTGAAATTGTATGAAAATCCCAATTGAGAAACGTTTGCTCTTGCACAAAGACAAAAGAAGATAACGACCGCATAGGAGGAAAACCGCTGTATGAAAAGTAGTCAATATAAAGCACTGATTTCTTGAAAGTATCTAAGTCTGAAACTGTAATTCATACACCGACAAAATGAATTATTTAGCATTGTTTGCTTTCACACTGTGTTTGTGTTTCTTGAAAACTGAAGCAAAAATTTTTGGAAGGTGTGAATTCGCCAGAGCTTTAGCAAATCTAGGAGTTCCCAGAAACCAGATACCCACATGGTGAGTAAATTTCAAAAATTGATGTTCATTTTGGTGTTGTGATCAAGGGAATATTTACGGATACAAATTTACAATCTGTGACTTTATTTATAGATCATTTTTCAATTTATTTGCTCAATAACAAAACGAAGAATTAGGTATGCGTAATTTCATGAATATCCATAAATAGAACATTGAAAAATTATTCTTCAAATTCAATACCCTTCAACTCATTTTAATTCGAAAATGCTACATTTGGTCAAATATTATCATTCTAATACTTTTATATTCATTATTCATAAATTCACTGCTGTCTGATACTTCCTCGAATCAGGTTCAATATTTCATTGTTAAAATTTATACTTCTTCAGCATTATAAAATTCAATTAATCAAGGGCCAAACCTACTTTTATTACATCAATTAAATCAACTTTTATCCCATTTTGACGTTTAAAGGCGACAATATTCAACCCATGGTAACAAGGGTAAGTTGACGTTTATCCACTGAGTGAATTAAAATTTCTTTAATTCATTAGTGGAATAAAATGTTCACCACTCACTTTCTGGAAATAATTCTTTCCACACACAATTCACCTAAAACTCATTTTAAAGTATGTTTATTAAAATTTATCAAAAATTCTACATTAACAGTCATTTCTATCATTAAAGTGAAAATTACAATTATTAAGATTTTGAAAATGGAACTGGAAACCTGCACCTCCTCCAAAGGAAACACGATCAGTCGTTATAGTACATGTGTTTGAGGACTTCTCAGGCCCTGCTGGAATATCCATTTCAAGGGCGTAGCCAGGAATTAATTTCGGGGGGGGTTTTGACATTTTGGCAATTGACTTTGTAGGTGCCGGGAATTGTGAGGGTCGCTTTCTGTAGCAAGTATTTGTTGTTTTAAGAATTCAATAATCCTTTTCCTACTTCGGAAACAATATTCAACATAAATATTCCTGGTTAGGTTAGGTAACCTATTTTTCAAATTGCTTCAGAATTTAATTTTAATTCACTCAAACAAAAACAATATTTATTTCCCAAACAATACTTACAGGATGAATCAATATGAAATTAGTGTGGATGTGTGCTTTCATTGAAACTAAATAGAGTTCTTTAATGTTTTACTCCAAAATAGTGCCAACAACATATGAATAGGTATTAAAAATGAATCAGTGACAAAACACAAACAATATTTTTTGCTGAATTCCTTCAGTTAAAGTCTATCCGTCTTTTTTTTCTAGCGAATTGGTCAACCACTTCATTTTCATCAATTTTCACACTATAATGAATATTCATAAGCGCCAACCCATTCAATCTAGTTTCACTAGAAGAATTGCGCAGGTATTTTTAATTCTCCTCAAGCTGGAAAAACTTCTTTCTGGAGTAGCAGTAGATACTGGAATCGTAGCTAAAATTTGTAGTAGGATGTAGATGTTCGGATACATATTCTGATTGCACTCATCTAAGCATTCTAATACCGATTTTTTAAATGGAGTTCATTGACATTTTCCATAATATTTCAAATTCTGCTTTAATTACGTTCCTATTTTTTTCTGGGAGTAGTGAAGAATACATCGATAATGCGTCTTCTAATTCATATTCTCTGTTAAAATTCTGGGGTAGCAGACCAGATAAGGCTGATATTAATTTTCGGTGTTTAGAAAATCTATCAGTTAATTGTTGGATAGTATGTTCTAGAAATAGAATGAAGAAATTAATTTTAAAATACGTTGTTGCTTCAGGCAAAGCGTTCGGTACGATTTCCACCAGAAGAATATAAACATAAATAAGGAATTATTGGTTCGACGGATCCATTTGTGTGCGATGTTATGACTTTAATATTTTTATTATTGTTATTTATTGTTAATACTGAATACTGATAATTTTAACTAGATTTTCGGAGATAAGTTGGTTGGAGTGCAAAGATCATTTTTGCAACAAAAAATAACTCTGAAACATTTCGGGGGGGTTTGAAGCCCAAAACCCCCCCCCCCTGGCTACGCCCTTGATCCATTTCTGCATCAGGAACTCCCGTTTTTGAATTACTGCTTCTGCTCCCTCATTTGCTTCTTGTAAATGCACTCAGGAACTACCCTCGTTGTCACCGCTAGACATTTTTTCGAAACAAAAATTCTTTGACTGTTCTATAATTTTCATTGACACTTGCAACAATTAATTACATAGTGCCCTAGCAACCATCGATTGAAGGGAAATCTCGTTATGCATTGAATTATACCTAATATTTCCTCTAAAAAGTATTCATTATTTGAATTTTCATCAAAATGGGATAAAATTTGTATACGACACGTGAGTTAAAAATGTTATTCACCGAAGAAATTAACCCACTCGCCCTACGGCTCGTGGGTTTAACTTTCTTCTCATGAATAAACATTCATTTAACTCACTTGTTGTATGAATAACTATAATATTATTACAATTATACATTGACAAGTTCTCCAAAAATTTCTCATGTGTCAATTTGACTTTTTCCACACTTGTAATAGAAGGTTCTTGTCACGGTCGCCAAATGTTAAAATTTTCAAGAAATACATATATTCAGTAATCGTGAATAAAGTATAGTAGCTCCTAGACTAAACTTCAGCTCGTGAATAATACCTATCGTTATACGCTCGTTGCATAATAAACTATTAAGATAGTCGGAATACTAATCAATACTGTATTGGGAAGACTTTAATTGCTATCAAAACAAATTATGCATTCATTGCATTCCGAAATGGGTAGATTAAATATTGATAATACTAATTATGACTGTTATTCATCATTCAGTATCAATCCGTTTAATTTCGTGGGAACCATTCCGAATTCACGTAGATTGCAGTTATAAGATTAAGACAGTTTTCTGATATAACCAACAATTTTTTCGCTTTTTGAGCGTTCGTTCTACTTAACGCGTGCCATATCGTTTTGCCCAAATGTCGGTAATCTTCGAATTTTAAGCCAAAAATGGTCTCAAACGACTACCTGATGATTTTCAGGGTGTGTTTAGTTCCCAAATGCCGCGGTTAAATTCGTTAATCAGCCAAATCGTATAGGGTGTTACGTAAAATATGAGGATTCAAAATTTTTGTTCCTAAATATACAGGGTGTTTCATCATAAACTGGACAAACATATATTTTCGTGTAGAGGACATCGGGAGAATCATTTTTGCCTTATACAATATATCCCGTTTTTGAAGCATAAGCGAGATACAGGGTGTCAAACGTCATTTTTGAGCAATATTCTTATGAGTGTGGTCAGTTATGTATAACACTTGGTGTAACGGTTTTTGGTCAAATCTAAGTATTTTTGGGTCCTCTATCCAGAAAAGTTGACGAACTCCGAAAAAAAATTTACAAAATGGCGGAAAACCTGCAATGTTCCAAATTTTTTTTTGCGGTTGTCAAATTGACTTTTGTTTTCTGAATGAACACAATTTTCTAAGACTTTCTGTGAAAAAAATTTTTCAAAAATCGAACACAAATTTTTTTTTACAAGTCTACAGCGATGAAAAACTTTCACTCGAAATGGATGAAATTTTGTACAATTGTACTTCTTGAATTATCAATCGCGAATATGAAAACAGAATCGTAAAATATCGAACGGTTTCGTTACTACAGTCATTCAAATGTTTCGTTCGGACCTCTGAAATATTGAAAATAAAATTGTTTTGGGTTCTAGAATCAAAATGATTAAATTATTGGCATGTCTAAACATTTTAGATGAATTTAAACGAAAAAAAATCAGTGAAACTTAGTTGGGACTCGAAACGACGTAGGTATTAAATATGGAAATGGCACTGTTCTAAGGATATTAATATTCGTTGCCAGGCAACAGTAGTTCGTAGTTCATAGAGTTGGACTGGTATTTTAATTTCAGTGAATATAATTTAGCCAGTAGTCAAACTCTATGAACTACAAACTACCGTTGCCTGGCAACGAATATTAATATCCTTAGAACAGTGCCATTTCCATATTTAATACCTACGTCGTTCGAGTCCCAACTAAGTTTCACTGATTTTTTTCGTTTAAATTCATCTAAAATGTTTAGACATGGCAATAATTTAATCATTTTGATTCTAGAACCCAAAACAATTTTATCTAAGGTGAAGTGGGGTAAATGTGATAATGGGGCAATTGTGATAACGGACTATATATTCAGATCAAATTCATTAATACTGCTGCCATCTATCAAACACGTCTTCAAAATTGCAAGCGAACCACCAAAACACTAGAACGAACGAAATTACTTGTCAGTATGGTTGTAAGGCACGTGAATATTATTTCTCGTAACGTAACCTTAAATTTCAGGTAGGTACCTACGTCTCTACTTTATTTGGTGTAAATTTTTTAATTGATGAGTTAAGTCTGTTTTATTATTTCCAGACTTATTATTAACAGTTTTATAATATGTTTTTAAATACTTTTAACTCATAAATTGCGCTGGTGATTTCTTTTTGTATATATCACATTTGCCCCGCACGAAATGCTTTTTGGGGTAAATGTGACATATACATTTGGGGCAATTGTGATAATATGAATAGGCGTGGTTCTTTCATATTTGAAGTGTCTTTTGACGGATATAATTAATCTTAATGATGGAAAAATAAAGTATAATTAAAATATAATGTTTATATTATATAGTTGTTTTCTGCCTAATTTGTTTTTACTTCCGTTTTGTTTAGAAGCTGAAGTTAATTTCAAATTTTTGGCGTCGACTGAAATAAGGTCATCAATTTTTCATTAAGTGAAATATTTTATTTTTGTGAAAAACAAAGTATTCAATAATGTAAGATTTTTATACATTTACCCCCAATCCTTTCCAAATAACTTAGTCATAGGAATCTGAAAGCTTTTATCACATTTACCCCAAATTCTGGGGCAATTGTGATTGACCGGCATCATTTTTTTTATTTTACCCAACATTTCACAGAAAAGATTTCAAAGAGTAACCAGAATACAATCAATAGAGAACTATATTGTGATCATGCTTGCATTTTTTGGAATGTTCAGCTTTATTCAAACTGTTACTTATAACACTTTGTTTATGAACTAATCAAATACTATATCACATTTACCCCACTTCACCTTATATCTATACTAATATTATAAAGAGGAAAGATTTGTATGTTTGTGTGTTTTTGTGGCGTTGATACGAGTTAACTCATAAGCTACTTGACCGATTTCAATAATTCTTTCACCCTTAGAATGCTACACTATCCTTGAGTAACATAGGCTATACTTTTCACCCGAGAAAATTGAGGAAACCTACTATAACTTCAATGATAATAAATATGAGTACCAAAATCAGCTATTTTCAGGTGCGCTGCGAAAACCGTAAGACGTACATGGGAACAATGTATGACGAAAATGTACCTCTGTAATAGTTCTACTATTATAGAGCAGAGGATAGAGGATAGCATATATCTATTTTTCAAGGTTTACTCGGTATCACCTTTTGAAGGTATCCGAATGTTTTTCAAAATTATGCATTATTTAGGATTATTTTTTTATGAATACGCTATTGATCTTTATCCAATTAAATACGTCCTTCATACCCAGTATTTAATATAGAACGAAATTGCCTTTTACATCATTCAATTATGATGAATACATCAAAAGATATGGCAGGTTGAAGATGAAATCGCACCAAAATCGAATTCCGTCTCCGAGCACGATATACACAAACACCGGTATGCCGACGCGCATCGAGATGTGATGTCACTGCGGAAAATTTCCATTGCATTTGCGGAATGGAAGTGTTAGAACTCGAGTGAATGATTGGAATAATGCAATTAATCGCAAGTTTGAAAATGCAATCAACTAACTATTTCAAATGAAATTTCTTCCATGTCTTTGTTTGTTGATCCTGGAATATATCAATGAAGTTGTATAAAATATATGGATGTAAGTGCTAAGTATTTACGAGTATTTGTTAGAGAGAATAAATTATTCAAGTTTCATTTAAAACTTCGAATAAATGAAAATATTTTTATCATGTTTAGGAAATTTCTATGAATTTCATTTATAATTCGTGAATTTGGACAGGTTTTTGTCCATTTTTTTCTTCATATTCTGAAAACTGATCTTCTTATTCAGATCCCGGTGTCTTAAGTTGGTACGGATTCTGCTCAAAACGGTAGGTTTTAGAAAAAAGTGGTCAATGGGGCGTTTGTAGAGAATTATTTAACCTATAAAATGAGGTATCAATCGTCCTGATCGAATGAGCACAGACCGATTTATTTTCATTAGAAGATGAAAAAATGTAATTTTCCATCTCCTCCCAAGTTTATTCGAGATATTCTCAAAAAGATAGGTTATAGAAAAAAGTGGTCAATAGGGCGTTTGTAGAGAATTAATCTATATCTATACTGATATTATACTTATACTAATATTATAAAGAGGAAAGATTTGTATGTTTGTGGGTTTGTGGGTTTGAGGGTTTGATACGAGTTAACTCATAAGCCACTAGACCGATTTCAATAATTATTTCACCCTTAGAATGCTACACTATCCCTGAGTAAACATAGGCTATACTTTTCACCCGAGAAAATTAAGGAAACCTACTATAACTTCAATGATAATAAATATGAGTACCAAAATCAGCCATGATCAGCTATTTTCAGGTGCGTTGCAAAAACCGTAAGACGTACATGGAAACAATGTATGACGGAAATGTACCTCTTCAATAGTTCTACGAAAAAGTCCGCGATAGCATATATCTATCTTTCAAGGTTTACTCGGTATTACCTTTTAAAGGTATCCGAATGTTTCTCAAAATTATGCATTATTTGGGAGTATTTTTTTATGAATACGGTATTGATCCTTATCCAATTAAATACGTCGTTCATACTCAGTATTTAATTTAGAACGAAATTGCCTTTAACATCATTCAATTATGATGAATACATCAAAAGATATGGCAGGTTGAAGATGAAATCGCACCAAAATGCGTCTCCGAGGTAGGCACTAGGCGGGTAGGAGAAGGTACCGTAGTGTGAGGGATGTATTGTATGAATGTATTTTGGATTGCCGATGCCCGTATGCTTATGACCACAAATCAGATCAACAGATGGCGCTGTAGTCGTTATTCAGGTTATTCATCTACTCTGCAACTAAACGGCTCGATCGAATTGAATGAATTTTTGTGTATACAGAACAACGTCTGTTGGGTCTGCTAGTTTTCAATATTTCAGAGGTCCGAACGAAACATTTGAATGACTGTAGTAACGAAACCGTTCGATATTTTACGATTCTGTTTTCATATTCGTGATTGATAATTCAAGAAGTACAATTGTACAAAATTTCATCCATTTCGAGTGGAATTTTTTCATCGCTGTAGACATGTAAAAAAAAATTTGTGTTCGATTTTTGAAAAATTTTTTTCACAAAAAGTCTTAGAAAATTGTGTTCATTCAGAAAACAAAAGTCAATTTGACAACCGCAAAAAAAAATTTGGAACATTGCAGGTTTTCCGCCATTTTGTAAATTTTTTTTCGGAGTTCGTCAACTTTTCTGGATAGAGGACCCAAAAATACTGAGATTTTACCAAAAATCGTTACACCAAGTGTTATACATAACTGACCACACTCATAAGAATCTTGCTCAAAAATGACGTTTGACACCCTGTATCTCGCTTATGCTTCGAAAACGGGATATATTGTATAAGGCAAAAATGATTCTCCCGATGTCCTCTACACGAAAATATATGTTTGTCCAGTTTATGATGAAACACCCTGTATAAGACAAAACGAAACCAATCGAAATGAAATTTTGCGGCCACATGCAGCATGATCATAATAAGCCTCATACAATATTTGGTGGCCATAGTGTTACCATAACTAAAAAAATCAATTGGAATATTGATATGAAGAATCTTTATTTTTTCATAACAAAATATCGATTCGAGTGAAATTCATTGTGTGAATGAAGATTGATATACTGAATGTTCATGCGCTCGAAAGCACCTGCTCATGGCTTTTCTTAAATTTTTCAGGACATGCATCGCCCAAAAAGAGTCTAATTATGATACCGCGGCAAGAAACTGGAGTTCTGGAGACCACGGCATTCTGCAGATCAGTCAAATCTATTGGTGCACTGAAGGTGGTGGTGCTGGCAAAGGCTGCAATACCGAGTGTTGGAAATTCAGGGATGCTGACATCGTTAATGACGTGCGATGCGCTCAGAAGGTCTATGATGAGCATACTAGACTCAGTGGAGATGGATTCAACGCCTGGACTACCTATAAGTTCTGCAAGGGTGATATGAGCCAATGGGTACAAGGCTGTTTCTGAGTATGAAATGAAAGAAAACATTTTTGGTTCATCACATCTCAACCAGTTTTGAAGAGTTATTGTTTAAAAATATTTTACCCTGATTGTATTATTTTCAATAAATACATTTTTTTGAAACCGCTATGATTACACCTCAAGTAATATTACCTGGAAATCAATGTTGTCAAGAAACAGAGTTAGACACACCTTCATGTTGTGATTTCATCACTTTTATCTATTTTTATTTGAGTCTCAAAGCGTATCTGTTAGAAAATTAAGGCGGTATAAATGTTTTGAATAAAGACGTATGTACAATCTTGTCTATGATGATAGAAAATATTGGCGCGATTGACTTTGTTAGAGAATCAGCAGATTTTTTATAGAGATACGACTTTTATATTTAACATTTTGTTTTCTGTCGAAAATATTTTCGACAGTCAGTCGACGGTCAGTGATCGAGTTCCGTACTTTCCGAACACGTGTTGGATGTTCGGGTTGGGCAAACGAATGAAAAGTTTAGTGATCGAGTTAACCCGAGTAAGTTTCCGAACATGCCTTTAGATTTCAGTATCAATGAAGAAGTGTATAGAATGAAATTCCTCGATGTAGACCAACATAACAATATATTTCTTATAAAACTATGAAATGCTTACAAAGTGATGCACATGTATAAATATAAAACGCAAGTTTAAAAAAAACTTATTGCAGACCAATAGTGTCAATCAATGTAGCAACCTTAGCAATGTATTGCTCTTTGGCTGTTTCGGCAGCAACGCCTTTCTGCTTGGTCCATGCGTCCCATTTGGCCTTTCCTTTGAGGTCCAACATTCCTGGTCGAGCTGAAAAAAAAAATTTTGATGATATTAATATCATTTAAAGGTATTTAAAGTCAAATTTTTTTCAGAAATTTCAACAATTATTAATTATTTTATTTGTGCATAAACAAAATATTCGTTAATTTCACATAAAGAATAATAAAAAAATTAAGAAAGCCCTCAGAAGGTGCTTTTCAGCGCTCATTCATTGGTGGAGTAATAAGACTATCACCTTAAATTTTGTATAGAAATTAAGATTAATACTATTAATACCGGTTTTTTATAAGTGATTGTAACAGCTCAGTTAGCTTTGAATTATTTTCATTTTGCTGGTTCTTATGCAAACTCAACACCTTTATCAAATCTGTCTATATTTTAATTTCTATTTATCTTTGGCATTTATAATTCCAGCTACATAATTCGACACCCTAACCTGCGTAACAGAGCAATATAAATGAATAAATAATCCAAAACGATGTTACAATCATTTATAGAGACCCTGTATATAAATGCAAAATCTCAGCACGATCGGAGTTATATTCAGGAAAGTATTCGAAAACTGATATATGTAAAAACTTGACAATTAAAAAAATTAAATTCTATGGTTCTTATGATGCGATCCTCGAAATTTTGCATGAACATTCAGTATATCGATCTTCATTCACAAAATCTCTCGAATTCTTGTTATGAAAATATAGAGTTTCCTCTTTTCAATATTCCAATCGAATTTTCTATGTTTCAGATAATGCGATCCTCTTGAAATTTCGCATGAACATTTAGTAAATGAATCTTCGTCCACAAAATCAATTTCACACACACAATTCAACAATGTCTTGTTATGGAAACATAAAGATGCCTCTTTTCAATATTCCAATTGATTTTTCCATGATTCTGTTAACACTATGGCCACAAAATTTTGCATGGTGCTTATAATAAGCATGATGCTTATTATAAGCATGTTGCATATGACTCTAAAATTTCATTTCGATTGGTTTCGTTTTGTCTGAGATATTGAGGAACAAAAATTTTGAATGGCCATATTTTATGGCTCACCCTGTACGATTTGGCTGGTTAGTTACTGTGGCCGGCCGGACTGCCTTACGGCTTAAAATACGAAAATTACAGACATTTCGGTAAAACGATATAGCACTCGTTTAAGTAGAACGAGCGCTCAAAAATCAACTAAGTAAACGATCTGCGAAAATATATTACTTAAATTTTCTAGAGGGCTATCAAAACTGTCAGCATTGCATATCGTGAACCATTGTTCCAATAGAATAATGGTGATATTACAAGAGAGAAAATGTACAGGTTGTGACACAATAATATTCTTCAAGCCAGAATTTTTCATTTGTATCAGAGAGTGCCATGTCGAGACCATTTATTGACCAATATTATAATTCTGCCTCTATTCTATTGTCCAAATTTAATCGGATTGATTGTAGTAAAATAAATAAAATCTATTCGTTGATCAAATCTCAAGGTGGCTTATGTATTTTGAACTTTGATTTATTGTTAATAATTTACTACTCAATTTCGACTTAGATTTTCGAGTAGATCTTAGAACGTTGAATTTCTTTATGAGCCATTGATCAAGGTGTTTCAACTATTTTTTGCTACTCACAGCATCAGAGCACATTGCAAAAACAATCAAGCTAATTTCAAAGTATTACGGATAAATTAATTAATATCAACTTTGAAAGCAGAGAATAATATCAATCGATTAACATCAACCAATATAAAACTCAAATACTTAGAAGCTAGTCTCGTGAACGTTCGAAGAACCTACCCTACAACGTACAAGGGACTAATATTAACCATAGCATCCAAAGAACGACATGAGCACAGAATAATACAGAAGCGACACTCGAGCTACATATGAATGAAGTAAAGGACTACGCAATATAGAAAGCTGAAACTACATTTCATATTCTACTAAACTCTTTTCGTAGTAGAAAAATACGAATTCTTGACGATCGCGAAATATCGCTTCTGTTGTTCTATGATATGAAGCACTCTAGGACCCTATAATGACGATCTGGCATATTGCTTAGAGTACTATACCTATACAACGCCATCTCTGAGGAGTCTTACGAATAACCTTTCCCAATGCATGAACCTTGAACTAAGTAACGAGACTTTCTTCCTATTGCCATTCAACCATGGTACACCGAGGTCTAAGGTTATTCAACTCTTTGTCGGCGACGTGGAAACGCTCGATTTATATCAAACGGTACGTATTGATAAACATACGAAAAAGGTTAACGCGAATAACGCATGAATTCTTTGAACCATAATGCAATCGAAGAGAGCTATTGGAGAGAAATATTGGAAAGACGATCATTCAAATGTTAACATCCTGGGAAGAAATTTATTCAATCATGAATTCAAATTTTCTGTTGGGATCTCAAACCAGCCTTGAAATTTTCATATTTTAGATTTGAATAGGAAAGTTGAAAAGCTCTCAGGGTGTTCAAATTTGAGTTTTCTATACTAATATTATAAAGAGGAAAGATTTGGATGTTTGTGGGTTTGATACGAGTTAACTCATAAGTTACTAGACCGATTTCAATAATTCTTTCACCCTTAGAATGCTACACTATCCCTGAGTAACATAGGCTATACTTTTCACCCGAGAAAATTTAGGAAACCTACTATAACTTCAATGATAATAAATATGAGTACCAAAATCAGATATTTTCAGGTGCGCTGCAAAAACCGTAAGACGTACATGGAAACAATGTATGACGGAAATGTACCTCTTCAATAGTTCTACAAAAAAGTCCGCGATAGCATATATCTATCTTTCAAGGTTTACTCGGTATCACCTTTCGAAGGTATCCGAATGTTTCTCAAAATTATGCATTATTTGAGAGTACTCGTATTTTTTTATGAATACGGTATTGATCCTTATCCAATTAAATACGTCGTTCATACTCAGTATTTAATTTAGAACGAAATTGCCTTTAAAATCATTCAATTATGATGAATACATCAAAAGATATGGCAGGTTGAAGATGAAATCGCACCAAAATGCGTCTCCGAGGTAGGCATTAGGCGGGTAGGATAAGGTACCGAAGTGTGAGGGATGTATGAATGTATTTTGGATTGCCTGATGCCCGTATGTTGATGATCACAAATCAGATCAACAGATGGCGCTTTAGTCGTTATCTAGGTTATTCATCTACTCTGGAACTAAACGGCTGAATCGAATTGAATAAATGTTAGTGTATACAGAACAACGTCTGTTGGGTCTGCTAGTTCAATATGAAGAAGTGAGCAAAGATTTTGACTGCACGATAAAATTTTGAATCCCTCTTAATCGCAAAACCAATTTCGACCGTAAAAGCAGTCAGGTCTTTACGTCATCACGTGACAAAGTCGAAATTTTTCACTTTCTTCACGAAATTTCTGTATCGTTATTGAGCATGTTGATACAAAATTGGACCCTATCAGAACCCTAGTTTCAAAATGATTCGAGAAAATTTCAAATCTTTATGTCCTCGAGTACTATTCAGTCGATTTTGTCCATTAACGTCTATAGAGCTGTTCTGAGCACGCACCCATCACAAAGTCTCAAACTCCTTGCTCCACGAAAATAAGTGTGTTTGCGCACGGACGGCTGAACACAATTGTTTTTGACCTAGGATTCTCCATGTTGAACCACTCTCTGCTCGTAATTTGAAACTGTTCCTCTAGAAAAAACCGCTCTGAGAATTCAGGCATCTTTCGAAAACTAATTCATACCAAATTCGTCATTGAACAGTCAGTGATTGACGAGTTGACGACAGTTGATTTTACATGTACAACAATCGTGTTTGCACTTTTCAAGTTGATGTGAATATAAATAATGTTTTATTCAATAGTTATAAATTATCATTTCAACTATTTCAGGTAGAGCGTCAAAAATGCTGATTAGCAAGTTATTTTCAATCTTGAAAATTATTTCTATATTGTTTTTAATAACTCACTTGTGTTGTTGTCTCCTACTGTAGCTTGTTTGAACAGGGCATACAGTTCCAACAGGTCATTGTCAGAAGGCTTGGCTTTCAATTTCCTGACATCTTCTACAGCGGTGTTGAATTTCTGTGAAAGTTATTCAGATATAATAATTTTTTGCAGATATTATATATTTTTTATTGGTTTTTCGAGAATATCTCTAAAAAAATGCAAGATCTCTCAAATTTTAAAAATAATTCCAATAAAGAAGTAAATTTCCAAAAGAAAAGTCCCAAATCCCGAAATTGAAGAATCAATATTGATAATTTTCGCAAACTTAACGAATGAACATTTTTCAAACTTTTTAAACATAAAAAATCAAGAAAACACTTTAATGGCGATTTTTCAATAAGTTATCCATGATTCAATTAACAATTTGTTGAAACACCAACATTAAACTATTGATGTTATAATTTTTTCCTATCGTGATGCAATTTTTTGAAGTTCTAAAAATAGATTTCGGTAAGTTTCAATCTAAGAAACTTTTTATGACACTACTCATTGAAACATCGAATCAAGGTCTTTATTTTTCTGAAACCGCTAATCGTTGATCAGAAAGGGAAATTCACATTTGTTTGAATTAGAGGCCCACTAAAGAACTCTTGAAAACAACCATAACCTTCGCTACACTCGTTTATCACCTTTTTATTGCGAAAAATATCGTGAGCATTAAAAAAACCATAAAATTCAAAAAGATTTGCTGACCTTCATAAAAATTTCATTGATCCTTAAAAGTGCAATGGATCGCAATCATTCGAAAAACAAATTCAATTCAACACAAATAGATGTTTCTTATCCATTGTTAGCTTAAGATTTTCGAAATTCAATTAAGAGTTCGTATCTATGAGGTTTAAGATACATAAATCAACCGATAACACCTGAGCAAATAAAGAAACAGAGCAGGTTATTTGCAGACTGATAAAAGAATTGAATAAGGCGTGTTTATCATTCGATTTATCGGATAAGCCCTGTGGTTGATTGAAATTTGATTTCGGTTATAAATGAACAAATGACAACAATATACCTAGTATAAATTATCATTATTAATTACATAGATTAAATGCATATATGTATATGAGTTCACTTCAGAACAAGAATATTTTTTTGTAAACAGTTTTATTTCAACAACCTCGTTTCTATGTAGAAGATAAGTTAGCGATGTTATTATTTATCATGAATATCATATGAACTTCATAATATACTTTGCGAAAAACAATTCCAATTATACTTAAAAACTGTAAAAATTATATTCTGGAAATTATTCAAAAAATGAAATATGTGAAAAACCAATAATAAAAAAATTTAATTCTATGGTTCAGATGATGCGATCTCCTACAAATTTTGTATGAACATTCTGTATATCAATAGCACGTGACCGCAAAATTTCATTTCGATTGATTCTGTTTTGTCAGAGTTATTGAATAACAAAAATTTTGAATGACCATATTTCATGGAATACCCTGTACGATTTGACTGGTTAACAAACTTAACCGCGGCATTTGGGAACCGATAATCTCAAGTAAGAGGTACCGGGTATATCCGGCCCTTCAATAGAATCATCGTATTATGCTATTGTTACTTGCTTTACCATCAAAGCTTTTAAGTACAATCATTTCTAATTGTAATGAATTTATAATTCCCAACTGGTTTTTTCTATCGCATTTAAAAAATATTGGAAATAATTGAATATCTTATCAATAAGAACTCCGATTCAATGCTCATGATTTGAATCAATGTATCGAAGATTTGGTTCTTTCTACTCACCGCATCGACAGACATGATCTGAAAAAAAAATAAAAATTAGTAAGTTTCAACTTGGATTGCTTTTATGAGTATATGATTCGTTCCGAACAAAAAACTGGTGAATATTTTTAAGCAGATATAATACACTAGTTCAGTTTGTTAATATGGATTCGGAAAAAAGCGTTGAATGTAGAACTTATAAAAGAAAGTGTATTTTTTTCTAGATTCGAATAATTTTCATGAAAACACAAACTTGATAATATTTATTTCACTCCATTTAGATTGTCTTCTATTTTTTCCATTTTTTCTATTCGAAAAATAAGCACAAGAGCTATACCATTTTGTAGGGATGCATTTTGAGGTCCCGGTGCAAAATTCGCCGAATACTGCGGTTGGAAATCCCCAAAGCGAGCGAATGTTTTCGCGCCGAACGACGCGGGGAACGTTCAATCGCGGCTCTCACATTGGCCACGTTTTCAGTTCCTGTTGCTGTCCTGGGACGTCCAGGCGACTTCTTTTTCAATGCTGAACTCGTCTGTCTAAAATTTGACACCCACACTTTAATCGTAGAGTGATGTGGAACAGGATCATGACGCCCGAGTCCGAAATGAATTCGAAAAGCACGTTGTGTAGCAATTATCGAACCGCCGCATTCGATAAACCGCTCAATAACAAAAGCACGATGTTCACCAGACCAAGGCATGTTGACTACTGACAAATGGCATAAAACCAGCTTTCTAACGGTTTTTACCCCACTACTCTACCTGCTCTCTCTTCTGAGAAAAAGGGATTTGAAATCGGATAGGTTTTTCTGTCCCACCCTGTACTTTGTCGTTTATCAAGAAAGGCCTGAATATTTTGCCTTTCAGAGTCTCTGTTTTGAATTATTCACCTTTGATTAAATAAAATCTGCACACAAATAAAGCGAAGACTTTTTCATTGACAGTGCCAATAAGTTCGACATGAAACTCAGTGAAAATGTATAAAATCAATCAAAATAAAATAAATTCCATTTGAGTGATTCTTTCCCCATTAATACCTCAGGACGAATGCTGAATAATCGTAAAATTCAATCAATTTCTCAAATAATTCGGAAATATCCTGTTGGCGCCGGCGTTTTAAAAGAGTTGGAATTTCAACTGATGAGTGGAATAAAACATGACATTAACTTTTTGAACTCATTTTTGAAAATTCCGCTTTTTTCATATTAGGAAAAATCATACGTTTATCGATAGCTCAACCTTCGAGTATGTCGTTACTGTGATAAAATATAAATAGTTAGTAATCATTCAATTAGAAAGTTAGAAGCAAACATCAGAAGTACTTATCGGTTCACATAAATTTTCCGTCAAGGTGCAGAAACCGCTGCACAAACTTTCGTTTCAAACATTCGATTTTTCGTTTTTAATGGTTTGCGATCGTTTTCGTGTATTGTTTATAACTTACGAATTGGATTTCGTTTCATTAAAAACGAATGAAACCTTGACCGGATATTTGCTATCACTAGTTTTGAACGACCTATAAAAATCAAATTTGCGTTTTATGGATGACTTTTAATGATCATTAATTCAATTCAAAGTAGCAGTAGTTTCCCTCGGAGGAAATGACACGTTACACTTGAAAACAATTATGTTCACGTCCTATTAGAGGAGTTGAGATCGTGCAATAGTCTGCTAAATCCATTTTTTTTTCAATATTGTAAGTATACGATCCTTACGAACTCTGCATGATGTATGTATTTGGATTACTTTGCATTTCGATAATTTGATAAAAATTAATTTATATATAAATATTTCACTGTGAACCTTTGTAAAGGATTTTCCAATAAGAGGTGTTATTTTGATATTCAAAGAAACATGCCATTTTTCAATATAAATGATCAGATGTTTATTTCATTATAAAGAAGAAGCTATGCCGTTAATAGTGGAAAATAACATCAGTCAAATGACCACCACGACCACGCTTACAGGACCATATTCTTTCGATGAAATTTTCCATAACCAAATCGTAAAGTGGCTGCCCCATGTCCTCGATATCACGAATTCTATCTTTGAGGTCTTGAATCCACACTGGGCTATTGGCTTAGGTCTTCTCTTTCACGTGGCCCCAAAGGAAGAAGTCGCAAGGTGTTAAATCACAAGATCTCGGTGGCCAATTGTGATCACCTCTTCAAGAGATAAGACGGTCCGGAAACGTTTCCCGCAAAAAATCAATGGTTTCGTTGCTTGCGTGGCACGTAGCGCCGTCTTGTTGAAAGTAAACGTTGTCCAGATCAATACTATCCAATTTCGGCCACAAAAACGTTTGTGGAATGCCTAATTCCAAAGAACGATGAGGAATGGACAAACCTGGGTTTTCTTCAACGCTACAGCAGCAATATTCTCGGCTATTCTTGAACGAAGTGTACGGGTTTTATTCTTCACATCACTAACTGTCCCAATAGCTCGAATATTTCCACCAATTTCTTTATTGCGGTCTGACAAGGTGCTTCACGAGGACCCAAAATTGTTCGACTTTACGAACCGTCTCTGCCAAATTTTCACCATTTTTACAGTGAATTTTTATAAATTCAATGCTTTCTTGAAGCGTGTATCGTTCCATTTTTATTAATGGCGTAGTTTCTACTTGTCAAATGTCAAAGAATGACAGCTTCAAACGTGACATCTACCGAAATAACGGGCTATTCAAAAGAACACCTCTTATTGGAAAACCCTTTAGTTAAGTTCACATAACTACAATCATGTCTTCTAATGTTGTTAATGCAATGTCAAATGTCAGCTAATTTTGGACCAAATTTTGAGTACCTACACGGTTTGATCGGTCGATTAAGTTTTATGAATTCAATCTTTCGTCTGTGGAAGTGAGGTAAAGTCCAAGGAATTAATTCGAAAATATAAAAATAAAAAGTTCTCAACTTATAAAATTCAAGTGTAATAGCAATTAATTTGCGTTTTATGGATGACTTCGAATAATCATTTATTCAATTCAAATTAGACTAGTTTTCTTCGAAGGAAATGACACGTTATACTTGAAAACATGGAATTATTTTCACGTCCTATTAGAGGAGTTGAGAAGCATAAAACAATTCGACATACAAAATCACTCTGAAAGAAATATCGTGTCACAGACACCACATTCTTAACCGACTTTAGCCATGAGAAAGAATTGTTTCGGATGCCGTTATATCTTCATTCTGTGTCGATTCGAATGTTCTCAAAACGGTGGTTCTAACAAAACTTGTTGGATTTACGACTCTGTGAAATTTGGACGATATTGAATCAATGATCAGGGAAACTCCGAAGCGATTTCGAAGGTCCACTAGTATGTAAAGCTTTTGTGAACAAGAAATGATTCTGAATATCGAAGAAAAATATTCAGAAAATATTCAAAAACTGTGAATTTCTTAATTATTATCACAAAACCTTGAGATGGATGAATGTTAATTAAATCAGAACTAGTAGACATATTAATGAACTAAGGTTTTTACGAGTAATTTAGCTAATTGAATCACATAGGTAATGGCGATCTAGATGTCAATAAAGGTACAAATTGATTGCAGTCTCTGTACGTTTTCTTCCTAGAAATATCGTCCTTTCATTTTGCAGTCGGTCTCGGAACTTCGTTAAGAATTCAACTCTCATGTATTTAAAAATTTGCAATCATTTTAGGTTGAGCGGATATTGTATATGGTGCTGTATAGGGGGTCTGTGAATTTTGATCAACGTAGCTCTGGCCAAAGAAGCAATGATGATAGCTATTTCATGGTTGAAACAATACAAAGCCATGGATCTTCCAAAAAACGTTCCTTTTTTTAGAATAATGAATTCGTCAAATTTAAGTAAATACATATATGAGCACCCAATAATTCGAAAAACTGAAGATTGAACAATAAATAACCAAGGAATAATAATTCAAAAGACTGTATAAAGAACTTTTAGAATTTTGGGAATTTTTTTCGAAATGTCCCATTGAATTATTTTTTCCGCCGACCTCGAAATAAAAGGTGATTTTAATGTGTACTAAATTGAGTATTAATGACCCATTTTAATGCTCAATTTTTTAACCATTTTAATGTGCAATCCTCATGGCAATCGTACACAAAGTATTCAGAAGCACTACGAGAAATGTCAAAACTCTACTGGAACATAGAAACATAAAAAATTATATTTTTCAAATGCATGTCTTGCAAAATATGAATGTATTTCAATCAAGTATTTATACAAAATTCGTATTGAGATCGGCGGAAAAATCTTGTAATCAACTCGGTTATTAATCTAGCGACTAATGGTCTCGAACTATTTAAGCGTTCGCTCCGCTCACGCTTTAAAATATCTTGACCATTAGTCGCTGTCTTTAATAAGCTAGTTGATTAAATAACTATTCCGTCGATATCAAAATGAAAGGTGATTTTAATGTGTAGGAAATTGATCATCAATGCATTCCTCATGGCAACCGTTCACAAAATATTCAGAAGCACTACGAGAAATGTCAAAACTCTACTGGAACATAGACACATAGAAATTTTATTATGTCAAATGTAAGTCTTGTGCAGATTGAGAATGTATTTCAATCAAGAATTCATACAATTCATATTGAGATCGTCGGAAAAATCTTGTAATCAACTAGGTTATTAATCGAGCGACTAATGCTCTAGAACTATTAACGCGTTCGCTCCGCTCCAGCGTTAAAATATCTTGACCATTAGTCGCTCACTTTAACCTAGTTGATTAAATAACTATTATTTTCACATTTAAATGCACCGATTTCAGAAAAACATTTGGGGAACTTCGTTGTTAAATTTCATCAAACTATTAAAAATTTCTACGAAGAAATGTATATGTAATAACATTTGCCAATCTTAGCTGGAGGACTTAGTTTTCAAATTTCTTATTCATATTTTGTGTTCAAGTGTTCTAGTACGAAATAAACTTTTCTTGAATTGGTTAAATTTGTTGAGCGAAACTGGAAACTATATTTACCCGTTTATTTTAATAGAGTCAAAGACATTTGAAATTTCCAGGATAGTTTCAAGATCTGATATCTTTCTCAAATTCGTTATAGAATAAATTGGTATTTCGCGTAATTCTTCTTTCGAATTTTTTCCAATTTTTTGAAAACCACGTAGCTAGTTATATCAAAAACTTATTATTTAAGGTACCATTGAGAATAATGTACAGTCAAGGGTCGCTCACAAAATTTGCAATTGTTATAAACAATTAAGGGGTCCTTCGAATGTCAAGGGTACTTGAAATTTCCAGGATAGTTCACAAGGTCTGAATATCTTTCCCAAATCCGTTAAAAGAGGAGTTCTGAAATAATGAGAACGAAGTACATTCCGAAAAATTGAGAAATGCCAGTCCAAAATTACAATAATAATTTGATTTTTTTCAATATTTTCGAAGCTGAAACTATGACCCTCACTGCAGTGACTATGTTCAGGAGTATTTCGATACTGAACTAATATCCTATGACTAATTTGATGACTGCTGCGGGAAAACTCCAACATAAGGTTAGAAACTCTCGAAGGTAAGTTCATATTCGAAATATGACAAATCAAATTTAAATATTTCCAAAAATACGAGAATAATTCTGCTTATTCATCAATTCAAATTTACTTTTCAATACTCGAACCTACCTTGAAAATTTCAGGTTTTTAAGTAATTCTTGTCGATACTTCCGGAATTCGTAAAACCGTAAGGACAATTTATAATAGTTCTCAGAATACCAGAGAGAGGCACAAACGAGAAAATGTATTACATACTACAAATGATAACCAAATTTGTTCTGCAATATGCATTAAAAATATTCTGACTCTACAGGATGTTACTGAATAAATGCGAGCTCTAACATCCATTCTATTAACTTACCCTGCAAAATGCAATTGGTGAAGGTTTTAAGGGTTAGTGGGAGTTTTCCTCTTTATTGCTACGCTAAAGAAAAAAGTATACGGTTTCAGTCTGTTTGATCTAAACAAGAAAGGTATTCTTGGTCCTACGCTCTACAGTCAACCGTTTTCGAGGAAAATCAAGTTTATGTTCGAAAAAATGGTCATTTTCTTAACTGTTAGTCAAAAAATAAATTTTTGACCAAAATTTATCATGTTTTTCAACATTAATTCATTTTTCTCGAAAAGGGTCGACTTCAGAGCGTATGACCTGGATTACTTTTTTATGTAGAAAACATTGGTGATTCAGCAGTCTCCAAAACCGTAAGTTTTCCATTAGCATAAAAGTTGGGGAGAAAACCATATACCCCTCAAAACCTTCACCTATTATAACTTAAGAAAAAGTATTCTGTAAAAAACAGCTTATTATGAATGAAAAATGCTTACGGAATCTAAAGGTTCCAAGAAAGCATTTTTTTCGATTTCGACACCCAGTTTCTCGAATACGGTGCATCTTAGAGGGTAAGTTGATAGGATCTTTTATTCATAGTTTTGGACGAACTAATTCATTCTGACGTTTGTCGCACTTATTAACTTATATAATGTCTCTTCGGAATATCAGGTGGTCTAACTTTCTCAGAACCGCAAAACATGTATTTCCATATAAAATTTTCAAAATTCATTCTAAAAAGTGGCACGGCACATCAAAAATTGTCGAAACACTCGAGGCGAGCTTCAGTTTTAGTTCTTTAGCACTGAATAACGCCAAAAGAGGCAACAAGAATGAGAATTCCCTGCAATAGATTCATTTTTTATTTTGTTACTGATCTACTACAAATAAATATACACAAGAGAAGTATCTGTTATAAAAAGATTTCCACAAATTTCAAACGTGACCGTCATAATCAGAGCCCTATCAGAGTTCAAGGTTTAAACTAGAAGACACAAACAAAATGCATCCTCATCGACCTCATCCTGTAGCAATATAAAAATATAACCTTTCTCTATGTCAAATTGACGTTCACTTCTAACAGTTCTAACCTAAGATTCCAAAAGATCTAAAATACCCCTTCATGAATAGTTAGTTGAATTCTATGAGATGAAAAAGTTGGTTTTAAATAAGAAAAATTGTACTTACTGTTGAATTATAAATATATTGTTCACAATAGGAAACTCAGAACCTTCCAACACTGTATCGTTGCTCGAAATTGCCGGCTGACGTGCTCGTATTCCGAACTTATGCTTCCCACTTTTATTGACGCGAAAGCGGCGTTGCCAAATGATGCACTTAAAAAGTCGTTTGAATGCAAGCAAAATGCAATTTTATTTGAAGGGAATAGGAAGCAATGAACATTATGCATTAATTACATATGCATCATTGAAATTATTCCGGTTTTTCAGAATGAGTTTTTACTTGGGCTATGCAAATTCATTTTCTTGTAATAATATCCATAATTAAAACTGACATGTGTTTCGTGACGAATTCAAGTTTTTGTATTTATTCGAATTCAACATTGGACAGAAATGAAAAAATGTATTGCATTCAGTAGCTCCGGGAATAGACAATTTTGAAAATTTTATTGCAGATACATATTTATTTACTGAGACAAAAATATATTTTTTTGCCCTTTCGCTGATGAAGCAAGGATTCCGTCTAGTTGAATACTGAGTCATAAATATGATTTATTACACAAAATTTTTCATCTCGGTACCTATTATCTCCTTACTACTTCAATTCTCAGTATACTATTTTCACTTTACATGATTTTCGCAAAAGTAGTTACTATGGTAGATATATTGATTTTTTGGAATTTTTCTGTGACTTATATAGATAAATCCATGGACCTAGAATACTAACTGGACGTCGAACTTCCTTACTGTTACGTAGAAAAAAGTGAGGCAAATGGCCGCCATTTGCAGTTTGGGGTGAACCACAAATATTTTGATGTTTTATGCCATTTGTGCTCGAATTTTGATTGAAACATAGACGTTCCTTTGAAAGAAGTGATGAAAAACGAACTCTATATACATTAGTGTGTATTAGTGTTCTGTGAACTGTGACATTTCGGTCTATTAAAATTATAAATATTTTCGATTCTTGTGATTAGTTATTAAACAATATTGGTAATCCTATCATTTTAATTCGTTGAAATAAAATAAATAAAGGAATATTGGTAATTCTAAGATTTCAATTCATGGAAAAAGTGACAACTCTCAAATTCACCCCAAACTGTAAATGGCCGCCGTTTGACTCAAAATTTTTGACAGGTTCGCCATCTAGTTAGTATTATAAATCTATGGATAAATCAAAGGATATCATAGAATTGCATTTGAATATTACATATAGGTACATTCCATCCAAGAATAATTGACATCCCGGGCAGCTGTGAAAAATAGAAATTTAATTGGTAATAGCATTGTATAAGGATCCTTATACAATGGTAATAGGTAGATATTTTTTATTCGATTAATTCAAGATGTCGATGAAAATAACACTGACAAAAAATATATTCGAATTTTGGCAATTTGTTCTGTTTCTGCATTTTTAACACTCATTGCTAAAATTATCTTCAAATTGTAGGATAAAATAATGCGCTTAGAGTTACGCGATTAGAATTTTGCCGAATAACCAGTATCAATAAAAAATGTTTATTTTTTCATGAAAAAAATAAAGGAATATCATTTTCTACTGAACACGTTATGCAAAATCTCAATTTCATATGCAAATTAATATTACGTTTGAAAAAAATTTGGGACTCTGACAATTAAATAGATATTATTTTCGTTCATCTACCTTATGATCGTGCAATATTTTGCTGAATCCATTTTTTTCAATTTCAATATTGTTAGCATACAATTCTCACGAGATCTGCTTGTATGTTTGTATTTTACTTACTTTGCATTTCGATGATTTTGATAAAAATTAATTTATAAAAAAATAATTTCAGTGTGAACAATTGTAGTTGAGTTTCAAATAATAGATAACTATCGCGTCTTTTGATGTTATTAATACTACGTCAAATTTCAGTTAATTTTTGGTATAAACCGTAGACCCAATTTCAAGTAAACGGTTTGATAGATCGATTAAGTTTTATAAAACCAATCTTTAGTCTGTAAAAGTGGGGTAAAGTCCAAGGAATGAATTCGAAAATACTGACAATAAAAAGCTGGTATAACTACCAATCAGTTTGATGATTCACAAGGATTTGTGCAATCTCTACTTCAGAGGAAATAATGACTAATAGTAAAGATTATTTGGGATGAAGAGAAAAGAAAGGTGATCAGGCACAGACATCCACGATTATCATTTTGAAAGTAATACGATAGAAAACCATAAAAAAGGATTTGATCGAAACATAGTAAATAATGGATCAATGGATGAATCTTCATTTAGAAAACAGTACTATTTGCAAATTCCATTCTGTTGGAATTGAAAAGCATCTATTACAAAATATATGTGTATCAAAGTAGTTTCATCCGCTGGTGAACCCACAGTAAAGAGGTGAAGAAAAAGTCTGGTAATGATTATGTTGAACGTGCCGAGTTGCTTCAAGTACAGTCAACAACTCTGCTTTGAATGAAATGAAATATCGGAAAATAAATCGCGACAATTATGTGCATATTATAACTCATTCACCATATGGGAGCATAAAGAAAGTAATTGAGTCGAATTAAAAAAAATAACGAAAAATAATTCCGATCGAGTATAATTTTTTTCAGAATATAATATGATCAAAGTAGTGAATTGGTCTGGTTAATAAATCACTGGTTCGAGCTAATAATAATATTATCAATTAAAAAATTAAAATTTCCAATTTCCAATTAGAAATGTTGAAAGTTGTTTATCAACGGACGAAGGTAGGTACACAGAGTGTATATTCCCTGAGAAATTTTGATTTTTTTTAATTATAGGAAGCATCACTATTAACTAACTATAAAATCTTTTTGAACTATAGATACAGTAGGTATACTTATTTCAAAAATATCAAGTAATAATGTTCAAGACTTTAAGTGGTAAAAATAGTTTTTGGTTTCGATTTGTGCATCGAGAGTGTCAATCGAGGAACTTGACATTTTCTGTTTGTAATATTATTTTGGAAAAAAAGCAAGCAAGAATGGAAAACCCTCTTATTAGTTAATAAATTCACAGGTGTTACAATGAAAAAACCTGACGAACTGTCTATTCATTTCATGTCAAAAGATCGTTCATTTTCGACTGGAAAGTTACAAGAAGCAGACTCCATTCGAAAAAGTTTTGGGTGACTCCCAGTAGTCCCAGTGGTGGTAAGCTCTATGCTTTCTGTCTCAGAAACTTCACTCATGATCAAATGAAAAACAGTTCGTTAATGATTTATATTTTCAGTCCAGCATAATCTGCTATGCATCCGAATTATGCAGTAGCATTGCAAAGAGTTAAGGTCAGATGTAGTGAGTTTATCTGAAATTAAATGAACATCGGCAACATCGCAAGACCCAATGTCGGAATTCGGGTAAAAAGTTGATTATTCGATGTTTGAAGTGGTGAACCTTCCGCAGAATCAGATCACGTAGCGAAACTAAAAAATTGTCATTTTCTGTCTGTTTTCAATTGAAAATGAACGAGGACGAACTCTTTACTAAAATAGATTTTCAGTGTAATTGCATTCATTTGTCCGTCTTTCCAATATTTTGTTATTTTAAACCTTGACATTACTTAGCATATACGTATGTTTACTTTTTTCGACTTATGATGAATACCTTTTTAGTCGGAGAATTTCTGTTCAAATAATGCGCAATTGGTTTCTTTTAAATGTCAGTTCTTGCATAAAAACGGAGTTGACACATTTATATTATATTGCAAAATAATAATTAAAGATTTTTCGGTTTTTCAAATAGGGAGAATCACTCCGTATTCATTATTTCATTATATTGATTGTTGGCTTTTATTTCAGAAGCGGCATCTATGGAAAAAAGTTTAACGAAAACGACAATCTAGCTAGATGGCGCCACTCTGAACGAAAACTCATTTCGTTGAAAATGTCAAGGTAGTATTCAACCTTTATTTATAAATTTATAAACAAAGATTCAACCTAGAACATGTTTTATGTTTATAAATGAAAAATAATAATAACCTTAGGCCGTACGCGTACATTCACTGAATTATTTTCTTCAAATTGGACAGTTCACAGAAAATTCCCTAGATGTCCCCAGGCAAAACAACGAAATGAAATCTACAAGTGAATTTTTTTGGTAGATATTCTAAAAAGTATGCAACTTCTTTTCAGTGTTTGCATACGAAGTTTTTCGTATTTCAGGTACATCCTGATAGATGTCACCGCGCAACTTGATCGAGACGAGAAAAGATTTCTGCAAAGTCATTTGAGCGCCATCTCTACTCAGGAACTTTGAAATCTTTCACAGTATGAGTGCTTTCACATGATTGCCGTTGCTAACGTACCATCGTAAGTCTAAATAGAAAACCTATTCATTGAAATACATTGTATATAAAATCAATGCATATAAGCAATAAATCAATGATAAAATGTAATTCACCCATATTGATGATAAAGTAGGTTCCTATAGGCAATGCAGCCATTCATAACATTTTTCATGTAGATGGGAGCAGCAAAACATTATGATGATGCTTGTATAATTATTGTAGACATCTTTATCTTATATAAGGGTAAATATTCAGAGGAAGAATTAGTAAGTTTACTTCTTCCTCTGAGGGTGAATTTTTGAAGCTCATAATTTATATTTAATCGTTTTTTTATGGAGATGAAACTTCTGCTTGAACCTAAACAATGCACTACACTTGAGTCTTGGTCCTGGTCTATCTAGTTCTGCTCATATCTACAATTATTTTACAATAGTTACCTACTGATGAAATGTGTGATCGCAATATTTAGAAATATGAAGATAACTTCAGGATTTTTCGGGTACTTTGAAAAAGTTTTTCAAAATATGACCAACAATTTGAAATGCATTTGATGAATTAAGTCGATTTTTAAAAATGCCCATGAAAAAATCTTTTTCGAAGTTTTTTGATTTGTGTGAAGGAGAAATTTCTTACGGCCATTCTATTCTCCAACTCAGACGAAAGTACAGGGTGACTTACGGAAAACGGATGTTTTTGAAATGAGCAGTAGGTACACAATTAATTTACAAGATACTATTATTTTATTGTTACACAAATAAAGATCATTACATACCATTTCATGAAATAGTTACTTTTTAAAAATTAAAACAGTCATGTGGTGCCCATCTGCTTCAATACAGGTTTCCAGCCTCTGTTGAAAATCATTGGAAACTCGGGTCAACGTTTCTTGATCAATCAAATTCACCTCTTCTGGTAATTGCTTCTTTCAAGTCCAATAAATAACGGGGTTTGTGAGCATACACATGTTCTTTCAAATACCCCTTAACTTTTTCATGAAATGGTATGTAATAATCTTTATTTGTGTAACAATAAAATAATAGTATCTTGAATATTTTTTGTGTACTGCTCATTTCAAAAACATCCGTTTCCCGTAAGTCACCCTGTATTAATTAAATAATAATATTATGAAATATATCGAACGGTTTTCTTTCTATGGTCATCCAAACTTCACGATCGTCAATATAAATTTTCCAAAAAAATATTTCTGTCGGAATAGAATTTCAAATTAGTATTGCGAACACATTAATTTTCGTTACCTGATAATAGGAATTC
Source organism: Propylea japonica (assembly GCA_013421045.1). Classification (NCBI taxonomy): domain Eukaryota; kingdom Metazoa; phylum Arthropoda; class Insecta; order Coleoptera; family Coccinellidae; genus Propylea; species Propylea japonica. The sequence goes on along the minus strand of CM024241.1, from coordinate 103,533,370 downwards.
ACAGAATTTAACTGAATGAAATATCGCGAGTTTCTTAGAGAAATTTTGATTCAATCTCGGTAAACTACCGTTGCTTGGTAACGAACACAAATATGTTCTTGATAATTTGAAACACTATCTTGTTATGGATATTTCTTTTCTTCGAAAAATATAAATTGCCGTCTGGAATATTTTCAGCAGTTCTATTTCAGACATTTGGCCTCCTTGGTTCTATGGATTTTTCAAAAAAAAACAAAAAATGTACAAAGGAATTATTTTTTTCCGTCTGTTTTCTCAATTTTGTTGAGCTTCAAGAATAGAATTACCGTGAAGAAGTTCATCGCTTTCGGATATTTTTTTGCACTGTAGACTTCGCAAAAAATATTTTGTTCTATTTTCGAAAACAATCCTTAAAATATCGATTTATTCCATGAAATGCTCTGAATTGGCGATCTCGAGAACAAATCAAGAGCTTTGCAGGTTTTCCATCATTCAAAAAATTCCTTTTCCAAAATTTTATAGATTTCCGAATGCCGCATATATTAAAAGTGAGATGAGAACAGCATCCATTATTTCAGAATTCACACATAACTATTCATCTTATTCCAGTGAAATTTATTGTGTGAACGAATATTGACAAATTGAAAAAAAAATTAATCATTAGTGAATGATGAGTCATTATTCACTACTGTCAAATGCTTCCTCGATTCAGCTCAAATATAATATTCACCTCGTGAATTATAGCTAGATGTCAATTGTCAATATAAGCTCGTTGCATAATATATTATTATTTGAATCGAATTCTCCGGATAGCTTCAAGTGCGAATGTGGAAACGATAACAGATTAGATTACCAGTTGTTCTATTCATGAATTTGAAGACTGTGTGTGAGTCGTTACGTCACATAATTATATTAGTGTTTAAACCTGTGCAAAAAATGAGTATTTCATCAGAAATAATGGAATTAGAAACCAGCGGGTCAGAATATGTGATTGCGGAAAATGCTCAATCCGGAGATCGTAAACTTTTACAAGAGACACACACAAGAAAATCTAAAGTAATGAAAAAAAAATCACAGATTATTTTACAGTTGAACAAGATCCGAAGAGTTTGCGAAAAAAAAATAAGCTAAGCAAGAGAAATGCACGCTTTGCACAACGAAACCCACTGTACTAAAAATATTTTTGATTCTCATATTCAAGTTTAATAAATAAAAGTATTTTTTTGCAAGGTTCATCCTCATTCCATAATTTATTGATGTGAACACTGCAAAAAAAATTTTAAATTGAAAATCAAGTAGCTTGTAGAAGTAATTGATTTTCGAGTAGGTACTTCGATAAATTAATACTTGACTTGACTTGACATTGAAAAACTACTACTTGACTCGAACTTGTCTGATTTCAAGTCAAGCCAAGTCAAGAAGCTTGAATATCAAGTCAAGTCGTGAATCTCTAGACTGGCCAATGTATAGTGCCCTGTCCACATTTTCTTCAGTTCATAATGCAAAATTCATTATTCAGCATTACGTTTATTTTCCGGACTCAAGAAATATTCAGGATGTACTTATGCGACCTTATAATATCTCGTTGCGCTCGTTAATGGGCAAAATCGGGTCAATGTGTACTCTTTTCGAATTTTATTCGAAAAAAACTTATATTGAGAATGTGAACCGATAAAAGTCGAGACATGTCATAATTGTTTTTGATATATTGATTATTTATGAGATTTCAGAGTTAATTAGCGATTAGACTACTAATTTTGCCTAATCAATCATTGAAGAAATTATGTGCCATGACAATTCAATTACAATAACTTCAATATCTTTAAGAGGGTGGCGTTACTCGTCAATAATTCTTGTTCGAACTTCGAAGAATTATTATTGAAGAGAATCTTCGCTCCTGTCGATTTGTAATTTCAGGAGCGATTCATACTATCCTTTCTTGAATTTGATCTTTCTCACCCCAAACGACGCCCCGCACACTTCTACTCAATATATTATTCATTGATTAATATATAATATGGATTGTGATACATCGAATGAAATGTAATTTGATTACTTATTCAGCGATTGTGGCTAAAAGTAGAATAGGTTGTGTCATATTTTCATTGAAAAATTAGGAAATGATTTACACTTTGTGATTGGAGAGTAGGTACTGCAATCAGACCATTATTTAGTATATTGAGGAAAATCCACGAATCCATGGATTTGTAATTTCTTAAGAGGTACCTTTTAGCTTTTTTGAAATCTCTCACCTCTGCGCCTCACACCCCTCAACTTTTTTTGTCATTCGTCATTTTTAAGTTTCTTCAATAATGAAGAACCATCTTTTCCTACCTCAGAATCAGTCATATTTTATATCGTCAACATCTCGAAAATAATTAAGAACGCTCTTAACTGATTCCACCCTTTCATTTTGCCGTTCCAAACTAGAAACACTTGCAGGTACCATACCAACAAGATTATAGGGTTCTCAATCTCACCCGATCCGATATTTTTTAGATTACAAGAGGCGATTAACAATAATTTAAGTATTTAGTATCTATTTGAATAACTATATCGAGGACATTGGTAAGTATGTATGAAGACAATTCTGACAATGTGT
>CM024241.1:103446229-103530689 GCA_013421045.1 Propylea japonica | reverse complement strand
AATGTGAATAAAACCCGTGCACGTCGCTTCAAGAACAGCCGAGAATATTGCTGCTGTAGCCCTTAGCCGAAAGTGTTGAAGAAAAACCCCGGTTTATTCATTCCTCGTCGTTCTTTTGAATTAGACATTCTACAAACATCATTACACCGGTATTTTGCATAAAGATTTGTATCTTAAGGCTTATAATGTTCAGTTAACACAAGAACTCAAGCGGCCGCCGATCAGCAACAACGTCGTGTTTTTGCTGATTGATCTTTTGCGGAAAAAAGTTTCCCGGACCGTGTTATCTCTCGAAGCCACCGAGATCTTGTGATTTTAACACTTGCGACTTCTTCCTTCGGGGGCCACGGGAAAGAGAAGGTCTACGCCAATAGCCCAGCGTCGACTCAGACCTCAAAGATGGAATTTCTGAGGCTATGGAGGACATAGGGCAGCCACTTTGCGATTTGGTTATGGAAATCTCATAAAAAGTATATGGTCCTGTAAGCGTGGTCGTGGTGGTCATTTGCTGACGTTATTTTCCACTATTAACGGCATAGCTACGCTTATAATGAAATAAACATCCGATCATATATTATGAAAAATGGCATTGAATATCAAAAAAACACCTCTTAATGGAGAACCCTTTAGTATGATAATGCACTCACGAATTGAAGATCACTACACGATCACATTGTCCTGAGATGATGTCTTGTTATGTGTAACTAGTATCCTACATTTGTTCTTCAGGAAACCCATCATACATTCTTTCATTAGAAAATTGGCAACATTGACGTCCACAGAAGAGAAGAGGATCATCGAACATATAAATATCCACTCTCGATATATGGCTCGAGCCAAGTTGATCCGGAGATTTTTGGCCACCGCTTAGACAAATACCGCAATCACCTACAAGGGTCCTATCATGTTGTGGTAAATGATCGAAATCAGATTCCAATCCACAGACCCTGATGACCTCTGCATATCGCTGGTCATCTAGAGGTTCGTTAAACAAGATGTTTTTGCATGATAGTACCAGGAAAAAACCAAGGATCTGGGATGCGTAGGAAATATGATCCATTTGTGGATAAGGAACCTGAAATTTATGGTTTCACCTGAAAAAAATTATCTCGATGATAGAACCTTATTCTCAACGAGATCATGATATATGAAATAAATATAACATATAGTCATTATCAGTACCATTTCGACAATTATACAGGGTGTCCCGGAAATGTGTGAAATCTCTCGGATTCAGATAGAACATAAAAAATGAAGATGACAAGTTCCCATTATTTTTTTCCTATCAGCCCTCCCTACGCGAAGATAGGACCTCCTAAATGGCGCTGCTCTGCTGGAAATCCATTTTAGTGGAATAAGTTTCAAACTACTCGATATAATTTGATGAAAATTGATATGGATTAATAGTATCAAGGACTGGTTCAGTTTACCAGAGGTGGACCGGGTTGTACTTTTATATGCTTACATTTTAAACAACCCTGTATGGGGGGGTGCTGAAAAAACAAATTTAAATACCTAGAACATTAAGCTAAAGAAAAGTACTCTTGTTCAGTGTCCATAAAACGAAACCGTTTCAAAAAAAAAATAATGAAAATTGAATTTATTCCACAAATGAATTTCCAGTGGCGTCATATGGGAGGTCGTATCTTCGTAGGGAGATACAGGGTATTATGGGAACTTGTTATCTTAATTTTATGTTCTATCTGAATCCGAGAGAATTTCCACATTTTCCGTGGACACCTGTATAATTAAAAATGGCTGCAAAGACTCAACGAGTCAAAATCAATTAAACAGATTAATAACAATAGTACCTATATTTTGCAACAGGCGTATAATGATAGTTTTTGTTCACGAGATGAAGTTTAGCCTACAAGCCGTAGGTGTAGGGTCTAAAATCTAAAAAACAGAGTAAATAACAGGGGGATGTATCTCTAATGAAACTTTATTAAGTTTTGTATGCTATAGATTCCTCTGAGATTTCTCTTCAAGAATTTCTAGAAATAATGAGATTTAATTGCAACAAAAATATCTCTGGATAGTGTTGATCTTTTCGTGTCACCTAATATTCGGACGTCGTCCGTTAAGTTTGAGAATCTCAGAGATGGAAAATATATCTTTTTAGAAAGTGAAAAAGGTCCATATTTCAAAAAAAGAGGTTATGAAAGGATCCTTATCAGTTCCTACCCTTTAAAAAGTTGGCAAAAGGCTGTTGAATTCTCCATTCTGTATATTGGATAACTTCGAGGTTACAGTTATTTTTCTATTCAATTTGCATGCAGGTTATAAGGAAAAACTATAAGATGAATTAATTTGTGTAGCTCACCAAGAATTGCAGATAGGAGTGTGGATTTTCCGCTTCCAACTGATCCCAGTCACTCCATACAAAAACCATCTTCAAACTTCAGATTTATATTCTGCACAGCAATCTTCTTCTCTTGTTTCATCAGAAGAGATCCTTCAGCTTCTTTTTTGGTATATTTGGCATGAAAAACCTCGGTAACAGGCCACATTGCCATTACATTTCTCAATACTATATTCTGTCAGTGTTATTAGTATTAATTTATTCGGATATTCGTCAATTTCTTCATTTAGGAGAAACTCATTCCACCCTTCAGGTACTTGATGAAGCTCTGTCGCTTTTGTCACAGAAAGAGGAAACATCAGAGTTATCGCAAAATTGAACGAATAATAATACATAATTCAGTTTGAACACACCTGAAATAGATCATTTCGTTATTTTGCACATAATTCAACAATGAAATAATACTCGAAGATAAACAAGAAATCATATTCGATATCCAACTCGTAAGGAAAAATAAAACTCCCAGTTTTTCATGAAATATCGAAATTACTGCTAGATAAAACATAACCAAGACAAATTGTTTATGAGAACCTCTTTCGTATCATTTTCGAATTAATTATCACTGAATATTTAATAGATACGAAAAGAGAAGCACACGAACTGAGATATGATTGAGGAAAAAAGGGCAAATTTTGCGGAGAACAGTAGACCTGTACTGCTTCGTCTTATTTTCACTCAATCAATCAAAAATTCCTTCAAAAAAAAACAAAATAAACAAATCTTTCCAAAAAACATGAGGGAGATACCTACGAAGAAAATTCATCAATAGATATGATATAATTATTTACCTTTGGTGCAGTGATTCCTCTTCCAACATCACCATAGTGAGCAATGCCAAAATACTGCCGAAATGTTAACGAAAGCTTGCAGTGAATACAAGATTCTTTCAAATAAGTTACTTTCTTCACGATTTTCAATTCGGCAACTCTAGAATTTTCTACCAATCGACGACAGAAGGTGCTTCCCAAGCATACATCTTGATCGTTTTTATGCTTGAAAGAATTTCGTCATGATTTTGATCCTTACATCAGTTTTCTGGGCTATTTTGTTCCTGTAGGATCCGATCCAACGTCCAAAAAAAACCTGTTGGAAATATTCACATTTATCGTGAAAAAAAGCTCTTTGCGATAAATCATTAGGTACATATATTTTACTAGGTTTTGTTATCTCACATGTTTACCTGCTATTTTATTACTTTATTTTTCTAAGAAATTGATGAATCATCACAGAAATACAGGGATAGGGACATGATTATTTAGTGATTGTTTTTCGTTTTGAAGGAGGAACTGTAATGTGTTACTGCTTGTGAAAATATTAAGGGGCCCACTCACTAGGAAGGAAGAATGCGCAGTTAAGTATCTGCACGTTAGCTGTAAAGTAAACGTGTGCATTCTTATTTCCCACACACAGACACTTGCTTGTGAGTGAGGATGGCGACAAGCGTGAGATGACGTCGAAAAAAGATCTGATGTTAATGGCAGTGGCGTGTATTGTTATTAAGGAAAAAATGTCCAAAGTATAAATTGCGAACCCGACACTGTATTGCTAAAAAATATGAAACGTGCACAGACTTGTTGCCCATAAACGGTGGTCGTTCTTGGTCATTCTTCCACGTACGATGAGCAATGCACACGCTAAAAATAAAAAACTATCTTGATTCCGGCAAAGATGATTGCGCATTACCAAATTCGAACAACGGAACGCCTATCATGTACCTGTTTCACTGTACCCCGTACCACGCGCATTGAACCTTCGCGCTTCCTCTTAGTGAGTGGGCCCTTTTAGAAGAACCTCGCTGCTCGTGAGTACTGTGCTCAAGCTCTTGCTCTTAGTGTTCGGTGCTTTCAGAATATTTCCGAAGGAGAAAGTTCTGACAAGATCTCAGAAGCTTTTGCGCGCTTGTGCACATTTGAAATACCAAGGCCGACGCGAAAACTTCAGAAAAGCTCATTAGATTATTTTCTTAATTGAATATTGAAATTTTAACCGCCACCAGAATTTTTTGACTGTAGTAATACTCACTTTGTAAAATCATGTAGAGTATAAACCACGATACTCCTATCAGACCAGATATACCAACATCATGGTAGAGTAGGTTCAAAATACTGATGAGGAACATTGGTGATCCCCAGATATAATGGACGTAGTTTGAAGTTCTATCCAGTTTGCCCAAATCATTCGAAATCAGATTCAACGCATTATTATGGGTTGCACTATTCATTCTAATGTCTGAAAAGTTTATAAAGTGAAGTTTTTGAGGAGAAATATGTTTATACAGGGTGTCCCGGAAATGTTGTAAATCTCTCGGATTCAGATAGAACATAAAAACAAAGATGAAAAGTTCCCATAATTTTTTTTTCCAAGCGGCCCTCCCAACGAAGATACGTCCTCCTAAATGACGCCACTGGAAATCAATTCTAGTGGAATAAGTTTCAAACTACTCGATATAATTTGATGAAAATTTGATATAATTAAAAGTAGTAAGGACCTATTAAATCACCGCACTCAAATTCAATTAGCTTGTTCAGTTTACCAGGGGCGGACTGGGTTGTACATTTAATGCTTAAACACCCTGTATGAAAAGATGCTAAAATAACCAAATTTGGATACCTTGAACATAAAGCTAAAGAAAGGTTACTTTTGTTCAGTGTCGATAAAATGAACCTTTTCGAAAAAAATAATGAGAAGAAGTAAGTAATTGAAATTTATTCCACTAAAATGAAGTTCCAGTGGCGTCATTTAGAGGTCGTATCTTCGTATAGGGAGAGCCGCTAGGAAAAAAAAATTTGGGAACTTGTCATCTTATTTTCTTATGTTCTATCTGAATACGAGATATTTCCCACATTTTACGGGACACCCCGTATAAATTGAATATTTCTTTCTTTTCTCTCTCATCATAACTGCATCAAAATCTTCATTTTAGGAAAAGTGTGCTAAAAGCATCATCGAAATACGGCGTTTGGAACGATCATATCATAATATAGTCCGTTCACGAAAGGTTGAGCACATAGTAGGCGTTTTTTATTTATCTGAAGTTGGTCAGTATTTACTGTCAAAACGTAAAAATGAAGTAGTAAACGTTGCCGAATGTAACCGGCTCGTTCGACGAGATTGCGAGTTATCAGACAACTCTATGCAATATTGACAACATTGCGTATCAATCTGACAAGAACATAACCTAAATTTTATATACACAGTGGAATATGCCAAATTTCCATGGCCAACCGACGGCTCAACCTTTCGTGAACGGACTATAGATTATTATTCATTTTTATTTTTCAAAGAGACATCAGTGATTTGTACGAAATTCTTAATTCAACCCTAGGAAGTTACAACAATCATGGATCAAAGTTTGAAATCACATGTGTTTTAATAATAATATGTAGGTTTAAATTGTGCCTTAAACTTTTTCATATAAAGTCTGAGAGAAAAAAAGCATTCTTACTTTTTTATGTATACTGGTAGCACATGACATCCTTATTTTCATTGCTGTGATACTACTGGAGAATTTATACTGGACGGTAACAATTGTACTCAAAAGGTTGAATACAATCAATAAACTATGCACCAATAAGCCTCGGACCTGCTGATGGTAGAAGCTGGGCTGAAGTAACTTATATGTTTCCCAATAAGAGAGGTTGAATAATCCTAGGTCCAGAGATAGAATAAGTAGACAAGAATCCATGAGTATATCTGGCCAAAAAAGTGTTGAATACCACTACGAAAATACTCGGCTTCTTTTCTCTCATTCTGCTCTCTTCTGTGTGGTGGCAACATTGCCCTAAAAGTTCAAAATATACATTTGGCTACAATAACAAAATTCTCACAATTCAATACATTCGGTTATTCTTTTACCCGAGCTTGATATTATCAGAAGCAACCTTAAATTAAGTCTATATAATATTGGATTGTACCTTTCAAATTTTTCGCCCAAATATTTCATCGGTGAGATTCTAGGGGCTTATAGAGGTTTGAAGCATTCCAAAGATGTCTTTTCCTAAACGTTTCTAAAGCGTACCTGTAAATAATGAATTCCATGACCAATTCAACATATTTGAATAAATTCTTCTCAGAATTATCATTTCAAAAAATTCGAAAATGCTGATGCAAATTTTTTATAAACAATCCGAGCTGTGAATAAACAGGTTGTATCGAAATAAAAAAAAATTGCAGGTTCATGTCCTTGTATAGACTTTGTTAGAAACTGCGTAATCAGTGAAAATTGTTCAACCGGTAGGAAAAGCCTTACAATTCTGGGCGTCTTAGCATCAAATAGAAATGTGACTTCATTTCCGAAAATCCTTTGAAATTCTACAGGAATCAATTGAATCCGAAAGTTTCGCAAAACAATTCTATTCACAAACTAATGGTGCTTCGAAATTCGCAATTCTTCTACCACTCAAATTAAGATTTAACTGTTAAACTTGACGCTTATAAAATTAATTTTGGTGTTCTTTACAGTGAAGTGATAAAGATGATGAATGATTAATTCAATTCATTTCTAGGACTCCTCCAGAGATGTGTAGAGGTAGTGAACGCTGCTTTAGCTACTTTAGTGAAATTGTTGCCGAAGAAACCAAGAGAAAGTACGAAAATGCATATAAACGTTCAATGTATAGTAAATATTATGTCCTTAATCCTTACAGTTAGAAAATAATATTTCTTACAGTAAGGAAGTTTTGATTTTTTCCTAAGATATTTTATCAGGAAATTTCTAGCGATTTGCTGCAAAATTAATTTCAGTTCAATTATGTTGCCTTTTAGATCTCTGGAACTGGAAGGCGAGCTGTGAAGGTTTTTGGCCAGAACAGCTCTGTAAGGGGGCACAATAGACCTTAGGTCGCAGTGGACTGTAACCCCTCTGTAAACTATCAACTATCAACTACTAATGTTACACATTTTGGATGTTTATAAAATGACTTCATTACTACTACGTAAATAAAACACAGAATATTATGTGTGCAAAGACAAAAATAGTTCGCAACAATTCAGGAACCAGCTATTTTAATATAGTGATGAGGCAAGTTAGATTTATCATGTAGCAAATCTTCATTTTTTCTTCATTTGTGTCCCATATCAAATACAATTGAACAAAGAAACATTTCATGATCAAAAAAAGGAACAATGGGCAATGAATTTTCGACTAATCTGATAACAGATTGATTTATTATCAATAATGTTTATTTGAATCTTGGAAAAACAGTCAATAAAGCTATAGTGTAGCCACATTCAAAACAATATTCATAAAACAGGAAAAACTTACGTGAAAATAATACTGAAAAAAAACTCGCCCTACTCCGAGGATGTGGATTACCACTTTCACTATGTTCCTTCATAATTCCTCAAGAACACCATTACTGCTGTACCACTTTAAACTAAGATCTGCTAGAGTCTATCTAGCTCTAAAAGTAAAAGAGACAGGACGTCAACACATCAAATCATTTACGAACATTAAATTATTCACGTTATTACAATGATTGTGTTGGCTCTTATCAGTCGGAGAATTGAGATAATCAATTGTATACTTTTTTGTGGTTTATTGACTGATTGTCGATCTGTAAACGTAGAATTATTTAATTACCATTATTTAGGAATCAGCTTTTCTAAATATACATAAGGAATTATTGTTTTTTGTGGTTTTATCGAGAGTTGATCGATTAATACAATATGAATGGAAAGCTGTCACTCTGACAATATCAAATCCAACAGAAATTTCACGAAACATGCTCAACTTTTTTTTGCGTTATGTCAACTTAATTGAACATATACAGTTATTTAATCAACTAGTTTATTAACCGCTAGAATAATGAATGAGGGATAAATTCCTTTATTGAAATACATTTTGTTTTGCACAATACATACATACATTTGTCATTATACAAATTTCTATATTTCTGTTTCAGTAGAGTTCTTACATTACTTGTATTGCTCCTGAATACTTAGGTTCCGTTACCTATGACAATTGCACCTACCTCTAGTTAGTAGGAAATTCCGCATGTTAGTGACATCAAATGTTGCTGGTCAATATCGATAAATAACGTTGTTTATGTGTGAAAGTTTTATTATACATATGTTCGTATTTATTCAATGAGAAGTATCTTCCTTTCTTCATCAAGTACTACAATGTGATTTGATATAATATCCACAGTTAGATATTCACAACTGTATTCAAGCAGTTATCAATACAAATTTAGAAAATTTTTACATAGCAAATGAGCAAGGGACTCATCCATGGAGTATCTACGTAATCAAGAGTCGACACTGCCCATGAAAACCATTATTATTTTTTGCGCAACCCTTTAGAATGAAATAATGTCTAATTTGAATTACATAAATATATTGGGTGAACACAGATATAGGTATCTATTCCCATACATATTTATTGATTCTGAGAAAACCTTCAATATTCGAATAGTTTTTAAGTGTTATTTTTGTTGGAACGGCGAGACAAGGTTTTTTCTACTGGGGTTTTCCCTGAGCTCTGGTATCATACGAAAAAATGTATAGTTCCCCGTTTTGCACTAACCTCAGCTAGGGATTTTATTTGTTTTTATGTATTGTATTATGTTAGCTCTTTATTTCAAAAGAATAAATCTATTGATTCTGAAATTCAACCACTTCTGAATTACAATTTCCGATATTGTGGAATTACATATTAGGTACTACCTATTCTGAAATTCTAATTACCGTTTCTAAATTTAAAGTTCTTATCCTGAAATTCAAATTCCCTATTCTGAATATCAACTCACTACTCTGAATTACAAGTTCCGTTTTCTGTTATTCAAATTTGCTTTTCCGAATTATATTTTACGTTTTCAAATTACAATTAGAAAAGGTGTACCGGGTGTCCTAAATTCGTTGTCTAGTGAGGGGCTCTCAGAAACCCGATGAGCTAGAACAAAATGAGTGGCACATTTTCGGGCTCGATTTTTGAGATATTTGAGAATCAAACCGTTTCGATCTATTAGAGAAAATTGGAAAATGGCGTCAAATGAAAGTTCCTATAACATCTTTATTACTGAAGTTATAAACATAAAACTAAAACATTATACAGCACTTTTCAGTAGAATCATTGAAGTAATAAATTTTTACTCTTTACATTTCGTTCTAGCTCATCGAGTTTCTGAGATCCCCTCAGTAGACAATGAATGTAAGACACCCGGTACATAGATGTCAGAAGAAAATTCACAACCGCTTAATATTCAATTCAGAAGTGGATCACGAAATCGATGATCGATGATCAAACAGTGTTCTGGATGTTGATGTGGAACTGTTCTATCTAAACTTTCAGTTTTACAGTTCTGCTGGTTAACAACAAGAAGCCAGCTCAATAAAAATCATCCAATTCTTCGACCTTTGAAAGGCAAATTCACCACCCCAAATGCTGATTTCTCACCCAATCCACCATAACAAAACGAGTTGAATAGTCCAAGACCCAACGATACAACAAGGCAATACCCAATACTATCAAAACAGCTTGCGATAACAAGGAGAATGTAAAATGATCCAGGGGTTGAATCCTCCAAACAATACGACCGGGCCAGTTCTCACGTCGAATATATGACCCACCATCTTGAAGGGAAACAGTTTTCTTGGAACGGCTGGGAACTCCGCATATAATTGCAAGAGGTTGCTGTCTTAGGATCTTAGGTGTTCCAGGCCTCGAGCTATGGTCCCTGAGTTTATTTGCCTTCGTATGATCCGTGATCCCAGAGCTATTGTTCTACTCAAACTGTATCTGAAATTAGATTAATATTGTTACCTTGACGGGTTGTTTAGATGGGGTTATTTTCTGTGTAATGCTATTTTGTTTGTGGTGTTTTATGGAGATACTTGTATCAACTAATCGAAAATAGTATATTATGCAACGAGCGTTTATGACAGCAAGCGAGTGGCCCAAATCGCCTAGTGAAAAACAGCCATTATGCGGGAGTAGCATACTATACTTTATCCACGACTATTGAATATATTCTTGAAGATTTTAACATTTGGCGACCGCGACAAGACCACTACCTTACTATAGTCCGTTCACGAAAGGTTGAGCACATAGTAGGCGTTTCTTTATTTATCCGAAGTTGGCAGTATTTGCTGTCATAGAGTAAAATAAAGTCAATGTTGCCGAATGTAACTGGCCTCGTCCGACAAGCTTACGAGTTGTCAGACAACTCTATGCAATATTGACAACATTGCGTATCAATCTGACAGGAAAATAAAGAACATAACCTAAATTTTAATATACACAGGGAATATGCCAAATTTCCATGGCCAACCGACGGCTCAACCTTTCTTGAATGGACTATAGTAAGGTAGTGACAAAACCCTTCAATGATAAGCGTAGAAAAAGTCATGTTGACACATGAGAAAATTTTGGAGAACATTGTGTATTTTGAAATAAAAAAGCTTTAATTGATATATTAAAAGTAAATTTGGCTCTCGATTGACAAGGTATGCCCATATTTGTTAGTTGGAGTACTTTAGAATACTGAAGAAATACCAATTTGAAGAATATTATATCAAAGCTAATATCCCTTTATTCTCTTGTGGTTAATGGGTATCCGTCCATTGTACTTCTCTGTGCTCGGCTTGAATAATATCCATTAATCGCAAGGGAGTAATGAGATTATAATTCACTGCAATCAGATGCTTCATAGATTTAGCTTTGATATAATATTCTTTAAATTGGTATTTCTTCAGTATTCTAAAGTACTCCAATTAACAAATATGGACATACCTTGTCAATCGAGGGCTAAATCTACTTTCATTATAACATTCGCATATAAAATAATTTTTAAAAAATCAAGAAAGACCTGGAGCAGGTGTTTGAGCGATTATTCATTCGTGGAGTAATAATGCTAATACCTCGACATTTGTAAGGAACTTATTCTGTTTACACTTTGGCCACAAAATTTTGCGTGAGGCTTATCATGAGCATCTTGCATGTGTCCGCAAAATTCATTCGATTGGTTTCGTTTTGCTGAGATATTGAGGAACAAAAATTCTGAATGGACATATATTTAATGGAACACCGTGTACGATTTGGCAGAAAGAATTCAATTTGACCACGGTTTCGTCATTAGGAAATTGTACCCTATCGTTTATGACCATTTTCGGCGCAAATTTCGAAAATTACAGACATTTGGGAACAACGATATAACAGTCGTTTGAGAAAAACGTGCGCTCAAAAAGTTAACTGAACTCAGAATATTCATTTCTAAAACCTTTTTTAGATTTTCACTAACCAGTCTCAGAAACAGAAATAATAATTAGAATATTTTAATTATAATTTGGCTAATTGTTCTGTTGGAATAGATCTTATTTGGATTGATTTATTGAAGAAAGGACATCAGGAAATTTCAAATTAAATAAATCAACATCTCTATGTGTTGACAAATTTCAATGTCAATAAGACTGCAAATGAAAAAATACACTATTCTGAAAATTTCATAAGTTTGTCTGAAGACGGTATCTGATATAGACACCGAACGTTACATTTCGTTACTTTTCATTCATTTCTTTTTTCATTTACTGTTAGGCAACAATTTTTTCAATACCAATTGCCCCTGACAAATAGTGCAAAAATTTTCGCCGGAACATTTCATCTTCATTGAATTTTTTTTAATTATTTCTGTTTCAGAGACTGGGAGTGAAAACCTAAAAAGTTTTAGAAATGCAGAATCCTCCCAGATTATATTTCAATCGATATCAGGATATTCATGTTGAATGATCGTTTTCCCAATATGAAAAAGCCAGCAAAATCTTATTACTTCACATCAGAGCTTTCTTCAAGTTTTGATATGAGATCTAATTAATTCACCGTTGTTCATCGCCCCCCTATTCAGAATTTCCCTCATTTTCCGGTATGAATGAAGCTTTCACTGACGGAAATCCAAAGAATATGAACAGAACTTTCTCATGATTATCAAGAATAAATTATCCTTATCTGAAGCGGAGGTGGCGGAATAGACTAAAAGTGTTTCAAATTAGGTTTCTCTAATTAAAGTGGAACGATAAACCCTTTATATTTGGGCGAGAATAATTTTATCGGGGACTCCATGTAGCATAAATTTTGACTGCAGATAATTAAACTGTTAAAAGTTAATTGCGAAAAGATTTATTCCTTTTCCCTATTCTGCGGAAATTAAAAGTAGCAGATATGGACATGAGATAGGTAAGAGTTGCGGCAATTTACGGTTTCTTGTCGTGAACTCAGTAAGAAAATTGTTAATTTTCGAGTTTTCAATTAAAATGTAGATGAGTGGGATAGATTGATTAGGAAAATTTGAATAATATAAACATTGGGCCGAAAATTGTTATTATCATTGGAAAAATTCTCGGATGAAATCAATTCTACCTGGCTAAACATATTTTTCTGTGAAATAAAACGTCGAAAATTTGAGATATTATAAAATATGAATGAGTTAGTAGATTGATTCAAGAGATATTTAAAATTTTCAAACGATGAATACAAAAGAGTTTCGATAATTTGTATCAGTGCAATCCATGTTCAAGTTCGATTTCGAAAAACTTATAACAAATATCCAAAACCAAATTTTTAATCAATATTATCTCAAATTATTTTTTGTATATGATCTGCCAAAACGGGGGTTCTGAAATATGATGAATCTGAAAGTGTTTTTCAACCTTTTGAATTTATTATTTCATAGGAAAGTCCGTACGTTTTTTATGAATGTTTTCAAGAGCGTTCCCAGCCTTCGGGCTGGAGGGGGGCAAAAAAAATCAAAAAGAAATAATAAACTTGAGGTAGTGTAGGACGAAATTTGAGTTTTTTTAAGGAATACGTGAAGCTCTAGGTCTAGGAGGGGGCTTTACCCCTCTGCTTCCCCTGGGGACACCCATGAATGTTTTTGTCTTTTCAAATTTTTCGTAGTACGATATTATATTGTGATATTGCATGATTATTAGATATATTTTGGATTTAAGATTTAAATCCTCAGAAGAAAGAAAACTATCATCAGACCTATCAATTTCCCTGACGTAGTGTTATATATGGTTACATATAATTTGAATCTGTGGCTCCTACGATGGACAAGAAATCCCGATATGCGTGAACTACATAATGCCATTCATTCGAAAACGATTATTCTACGAAAAAATGGAAGTGCAAAAATATCTACAACCAGGATTTTATTGAAATATTATCTGAAGAAATACGCTTACAAAGTTCTTATTCTCAATATTCCAGTTGAATTTTCTATGGTTCAGTTAACACAAAATTTGGCATGAACATTCAGTAAATCAAAATTCATTCACAAAATAAAATTTTCGGCCGACCTCGAAATAAAAGATGCTATTAATGTGTACAAAATTGAGCATTTCATCCATTTTAATGCTCAATTTTTAGCCATTTTAATGTGCAATCCTTATGGCAACCGTACACAAAGATTCAGAAGCACTACGAGAAATGTCAAAACTCTACTGGAACATAGAAATTCCATTACGTCAAATCTATGTCTTGTGCGAATTGAGAATGTATTTTAATCAAGAAATACACTATTCATGTTGAGATCGTCGGAAAATTGTAATAAACTCGGTTATTAATCGAGCGACTAATGGTCTCGAACTATTAACGCGTTCGCTCCGCTCACGCATTAAAATATCTTGACCATTAGTCGCTGTCTTTAATAACCTAGTTTATTAAATAACTATTACTTGTATCGGATGTCTTTCTATGGAAATATAAAGCTTCCTCTTTTTAATATTCCAATTGAATTTTTTATGGTTCTGTATACACTATGGCCACAAAATTCTGCATGTGACTATAACGTTTCATTTCGATTGGTTTCGTTTTGTCTGAGATATTGAGAAACAAAATTTTGAATGGACATATTGTATGGAACACCCTGTGTGATTGGCTGGTAAACGAACTCAACCGAGGCATTTGGAACCCAAACACATCTTAAAAATCTCAAGTCTCTAGGACAATCCCTACGAAACTTGTCTGGCCCCACGGCCAGAATGGGTTAGACCACGGATTCTCATCAGGGAGTCGAACCCCATTGTTGGAGATCATATTCGGCTCAAAATTCGAAAATTACCGACATTTGGGCAAAACGATATAGCACTCGTTTAAGTAGAAAAAAATTAGGACCTCCTAAAATTTCTTCAAGAAGTCTTGCTGAATTTGTTGCATATATTCGGGAGCGCCAGTATAGTGAGATAGTAAGTATCATACAATAATAACACTTCATTAGAAACTAATTTCAACTAATGTAGGTTCACTATGAAGAAAAATATGATTGCACGGGATAATCCAATAAATATTTTGTTCAGATTCTCTGGATTACTCTCCAGGATGGGGCACGGAAGTGTAACACGCAGGCCAAAATGTTATATTCGAAAATATTCAGCCACAGCACCCAAGGGACACATGCAAATTCCAGCGCTGGTAAATCAGATGTGAAAACTGCATGATTTGCACAGACGTGCCGAAAATATCGACGCCAGAAGAAACAGGATATATTCAAACAGATATTAATAATCGCACAGGCGATATATCTGATATCGCACGTATATCAAAGCCTATGAATATTTTTGGTCATGAATAACAGTGGGCAAATACTGGAGTAGATTTCTGCATTTCAAAGTTGTATTCTACCATTTCTTCCATGATTTACATGTTGAATTGTAGATGAATATCGAGTTCTTCAACTGATGATATCTTCATCAATTATGTTGCTATAGTTTCTTTCGTGGAATCCTTTCATTACTTCGTCAGATTTGATATTAGTGGCACCAACCGACATATTTTGAATTCGAACAACCACCATCTTTTGAATTGAGAGCCAACAGAATACAATATATGAAACAAAAAAATCCCTAGCTGAGGTTAGTGCAAAACGGGGTACCATACTAGTCTATGTATGATATCCGAGCTCAGGGAAAAACCTCAGTAGAAAAAACCCTAACTCGCCTCGTTTTACAAAATTTAAACCTAAATCTATTCGAATAAATACGTTCAATATTTAGATATAAAATACTTAGTTCTTGCTCTTTTGCAAGGAGGGTGTTTTAGACCAGGTCTGGCCTTCCAAGTAATGATTTTTCTAATCTTCCGTTCTTCTAAGACCGCTACAGGACCCTTCTGAAGGTAATCACCTCCCATAGATAATGATAAATAATTGTGACAAACTTATGAAAAACAACTGCCTCATAAATATGAGAAAATTATGAATTGAACTGAATTATGACGAAATAAACTAGTATTATTCCTTGTACCTACAAGATGCATTACCCACTTTCAGTTTTAGGAGAGAGAATTAAAATTTTCAGGGTATATTGAACGTCTAAATATTTTCATAAATTCTGCCTAATATTTATATTCATTTACTAAATATTATTCTTCTGACATATTCACTACTCCAAAATTGATTAATTGGAACATGAGTTTGATGATTACATCTGATGAGCAGAGCTTTTGAGCGCTCGTTCTTTGGTGAAGCAATAGAATATTACCTAAGGATTTGATATGGAATTGAGATTGATACCAAATATATAAATGCAGAATCTCAGAACAATAGGTATTATATTCTGAAAATTATTAACAGAATGAAATATACATATAAAACATAAATAATTACAGAAATTATTTCTTTGGTTCTGTTCTGATGATGCGATCCTCTTGAAATTTGCCTTAACATTCAGTATACCAGTTTGATTCACAAATAAATTACACTTGAATCGGTTATCCTGTTATGGAAATGTAGAAATTCTTCTTTTCAATACTCATTTGGATTTTCTACGGTTCTGTGACACTATGGCCACAAAATTCTGCATGAACATTCAGTGTATCAATCTTTATCTATAAAATAAATTCACATTATTCACAAAATCAATCTCGGTTAAAAACTGCAAGCTTTTCCGGAAATTATTCACTCTTGCTTAAATAATGCACTTCTGCCAGTATGAATGATTCATAATTATACAGAGCACTCCTAGACGATTGTTTTCAACATAATCTCCAAACTAATTAAGAGTATACTCGACTGTATGATTGCTAGCAATTCTCTCAACTCCTCCAACTTCAATTTACGAGGATGTCAATGTAAAGACTGAAAGGACACGCCATTTAACTGTCTGCCAAATACTGCTTCGAAAGTTTGCCGAATTTGTCGACTCGGTCGAATATAATTAAAATTTTCCTCGTTAAAGTTCGGCATAAATTAACAATTCCGATATAATTGGTGATTTGGCCGAATCGGCTATACGGACTTTTGATAGACTTTGTAGTTCTTTGTAACTGCGACTTCGTGACGCCAATACTGATTTTTTTGTGTTTGAAAGCGTTGCGGGTTATAAGATATAATTCGGTGGAAACATTTATGCTGCTCGAAGAATTCTTGATAGTCTACGAGTATTATACGTTATTTTCTTCAATCCGGTCAACATTCATTCAAACTAATGGAATACTTCCACCATTATCATTTAGCAAGTTTTGCATCGAAAATATTGGTTAGAACAACTTTTTTCTGTATCATTGAATGAACAGATGAAGTCTGTTTACTGAACAAATACCATGATGTCAGAAGCGTTTCACCAGAACCAATGCCAGACAGCGCAATTTTTCTTAGGTTCATCTTACATAAACATTCAAAACAATTAACACCTCAATTTGGTGTGGAATTTTTAACTTATACTATACGAGGTCCAATGAAATCTGGTAATAGTTTGACCTCTAGTGTCAAAGTAGTAGTATAACAACTGAAAATATAGCGATAGAAAGCAGCACTTCAATTTTATATTCATATTTAGTGAAGAGGGAGGAAAATGACTTTATTGAAACTATTCAAAGGGCTAACGACCGAGTCTTTCCTGCCTATTTAGTGACGTTCTTCAGTTCTATGAAATCACTTCCTAGGAAGATCACGAGTTTCAATGTTAAATTTCGTAATTCAATTGAATCTTGAAATCTTATTTTCACCCTTAATTGAATGTTATATTTCATCTTTCTGTTTCCACCGCGATAATTTCTCTTCAAAAACACCTGGAGGAAGAATAAACTTGAATCCTTATTCTTATTTTTCTGAATAGATGTCTTCTTTTCTCCCCCATATAATTACATACGAATCTATTCATGGTATATCTATTCTTTTCAATTTTGTTAGATTCAAATTTTTGTGTATTCAATTTGTCGTTTGTAATTTTATTCCATTTTGTGGCATGTCTGTTTGAATGAATAATGAATAACATATATTGGCGAATTACATTATGGAGACTATACAATTAGACTTGAATTATTTCCAATAATCCCAGAGGAAGAAAAAATTGGAGTGCAATTTTCATAGTGTAAATATTCACAAATCAAATGATCGTAGTGGTTAAATTCAAGATTTATCTCCAGAATATCCTGTTCTTCCTTTCATAATGGCTCGACAAGTCCCAGAATTATAACTTTCGAATCGGTAACTTAGTCGCTATCACCAAGGAGCTTCACTAGACATTAAAGCACCCTGGCAGTTTTATTTCTCTCGTTTTACCCCAAGTTTGCAACTTCAGACCCCAAAGACTTACAATAGCATAAGAATTAATGTTCTTTTACTGCCTTGGAACAACTGACTGAAACAGAAACCTACTAGTGGGATAATTGGGAAATTCTATCGTCATTACTTTCTAGATATGTGTGTTCCTGTGTTCGTAAAATAATGAGAGGAGAAAATTAGTTGGGGATATATTAGCACCAAGGACTAATACAGAGTCTCTAAAATTCGAGTGGCTTCAGGACTCTTTGTAGGTACTGATGCTCATTTTATTAGGATAATTTACTGTTTTCTTTAAATATACCACTCTTTTCAGTTTGGTTGAAATCAATTTTCTAAAAATCTTTTAGGTACTAACGATATTTGTAAGTGCTGCGAATTGAGAATTGGATGATAGGAAAAATATCTGACACCAAATTTACGTTTTTGTACTGCTATTCATAAACAAACTGATATTATTGTTGCTGAATGTAGGTATTCATTAAAACAATGACTGTGATCTTAGCTTTTACTCAAATCATCACTGAACTTGTTTCAGTCTATTGGGGAAAGCAGGGCTTCTTTTAATTTTGTTTAATCATGTTAACTATTAAAATGTAACATCCAGTTTCACAGCAGCAACAAAGTTTTTCGCATTTTCTGAGATTATTTCACATAATTATGTACCGAAGTTCATTATACTACGAGAAAAAAGAGAGGTTTAATGAACAAAACAGCGTTGTGCAAAAACGCTGATATTCTGACGTGAGAATTTCCGATTGAAAGGTAATTCGTTTTTATGTCAATATAAGGTGAAAAGATGAATATTTTGAACCAAGAAATTTTATCTAACTATAAAATTGATTTACTTGGAACACAACTGAATAATCCGTTTTTTTTGTAATAGTGAAAAAATACAGCAATCAATTGCAAATGAACAAAAGTAAAATTATCAAACCAAAAAACTCAAACCGATTGTCTCAAACCCCAACTCGCCCGGAAAATTAACCAAATCATTCAAACATTTTCCCGGAACGAAAGGAAAACATAATACAGTTTGAGAGACAATGGGTTTTCTGGGAATGCGAGGGAAATCGACGAAGGAAAACCAAGGTTTTATCTTAGGAAAATTGCTCCGGCATAAATCTAGAATTCGATTCGAGTTACCTTAGTTAGCAGTTTCAAAGCGGGTAATCACACTTTTGTTTTCAACGATTATTAGCTTGTTATTCCCCTAATAGTCCCGCTGTATCTCTCCGGGACTTCCTCCCTGTTCCTGCTTTCCTTCCTATCTTTCATTGAGGGGATTTATGGGCTCTCCAGAAGAACGAGAAACTTAAACTCTTGTTTGTAATGTCGATGTAACAGTTTTGAGTTGGAAGGGGGTAGATTCATATCTCGAGTTTCGGAACTTCGATTGGGTTTCCGTAATTTTCGCGAGCTCCTTTCTGGAAAATTGATTTGTTTCTCACGAAGATTATTAACTTTGCCGGATTCTGTTGTTTTGTGCAGACCTTGAATTTAGGGAATAATAGAGCTTGCTTTGCAGAAAATGATATAATATAGATCAGCGGTTCCAAATCTGTATTTCAATGCGTAAAAAAGCGTGGAATTTGAAAGTATAAAATAATAAAGGGTTTTCCAATAAGAGGTTTATTTTTATATTCAAAGAAAAATGCAATTTTTCAATATTTATGATCGGATGTTTATTTCATTATGAAGAAGAAGCTATGCCGTTAATAGTGGAAAATAACATCAGGCAAATGACCACCACGACCACGCTTACAGGACCATATCCTTTTAATGAAATTTTCCATAACCAAATCGCAAAGTGGCTGCCCTATGTTCTCGATAGCCTCACGAATCCATATTTGAGGTGTTGAATCGACGCACGGCTATTGGCGTAGACCTTCTCTTTCACGTGACACCAAAGGAAGAAGTCGCAATATGTTAAATCACATAGATCTCGCCGATTTCGGTGGCCAATGTGATCACTTTTTCGAAAGATAACACGGTCCGGAAACTTTCCTGCAAAAGATCAATGGTTTCGTTGCTTGTGTGGCTTGAGTTCTTGCGTAAACTGAACTTTCTGAGCCTTAAGATCCAAATCTGTATGCAAAATACGGTGTATTGACGTTTGTGGAATGCCTTATTCCAAAGAACTACGAGGAATGGACAAATCTGGGTTTTCTTCCACACTTTCGGCTACAGCAGCTATATTCTCGTATGTTCTTGAGTGACGTGGACGGGTTTCATTCTTCACATCATTAACTTGTCCCAACAGCTCGAATTTTTCCACCAATTTCTTTATTGCGGTCCGACAAGGTGCTTCACGACGGCCCAAAATGTTCGAGTTTTACGAATCGTCTCTGCCGATATTCATCATTTTATATTGAATTTTAATAATTTCAATGCATTCTTGAAGCGTGTATCGTTCCATTTTCATTGATGGCGTAGTTTCTACTTGTCAAATGTCAAAAAAATGGCAGCTTCAAACGTGAAATCTGCCGAAAATAGCGGGCTATTCAAAGTAACATATCACATTGGAAACCCTTTATTAATGCATAAAATAAACAAATATCAAACAATGATCAAACACAGCATGGGTTTTACCAACGAACCTACAAGAAAGTTATATCATCCAAAGACAGCTGTTTAGCCCTTTTGGACTGTATAGTGTCGAGATAGTTCAAATGATATGAGGCAATTTAGAAGCCTATATTCATTATCTGGCGTATTTTTCTGGTACTATGACAGAAACAACTGTTGAAGATACTCTTTTTACGAAGGATGTCAGGTGTATACCTTCTGAAAGTTCCATAAATTTGAAATGAAAATTTGCATTAATTATGCACCAGTTGAATTTTCATCATAAGTCATAACTACGAACAAATTCAACAAATATTCACTTGCCGAAAAAAAGTGTGAGGAAACGAAAACAGTCTGAGAAAGTAGTTATTCAGAATTTCACTACAGTAGGAAAAATTTGAATTTTTTCTTCGAAATTTTCGTCAGGAATATAAATTTTCCTAGGGATTTGAGTTTTTTTCTGAGTTGCTTTTCATTGCATTAGTTTGAAGGCATATTAATGATATGGCGACTATTCCATTATCTTTACCAAAATAGAAAAATAACTAGGAAAGTTCATATTTCCAGATATTCATGTGAAATGTTTCAAATAAAACAATGATTCCTTGAGCCCCAATATCTATATCCTTTTTGGGTTATGATCTAAAAAAAATACAATGATTTTCGTCCACATATTCATCCGCGGATGACTCTGAATGACTTTAAATAATTGTATGATTTATTATCTTGCTTAGGTTAACCCCTCAGAATTTTTTCAATAATAATCACGTATAATAAGAAACTCTTGCATTTTTCCTGATGATGCTAATATTTTTCTTCGCTGGTTCTGAAAAGTATCAAGAAACATTTCGCTTCAAAAGTTAAATAACCATTAAAAACACAGAAATCTTACTACATATTCATAGTCAAAGTTGAGCATTTAATGCTCACGTATAGCATAATTCAAAAGAAGTTATCCCAAAGGTAAAACTTCCTATCCACTTCAAACTCTGCTCAGTTTTCTCAAGGGTGTATTCTTCGTTTTCCTTCAGGATGTGGTTGTAAGGGATTTCAGAAACGGGTAAGAGAATAAATATTTTGTTTAATTAGTAAGTTTGTTAGTGAACTCATTAATTCGAGATTATTATAAGTCCAGATATCCATACCAGACGAACTTTCGTTATGGGATAGCCGAGACTTTCTTATTCTGCTAGAGCCCGATGTTTTATTCAGTAGAAACTTCTTCAGGAAACTTTGAGCTGTATCTGATTGTTGTACCTTCAGATGGGAAACTTTTATGTCTGGTTTTACTAGAATGGATTGTTAGAGAGATAGTAGAATATTTTTTATACAAATGGAATGCACTGACATATCTATTAATTGCCCTGTACTGAAAAAACGCGTGCTTCATAGTTTTGGAATGGAACATTTGTTTTCGCCTGTATTGAACACTCTGACTTTTTAATGTCAAATCTGAAAGTTGTGCATACGCTACTTTCAATTATTTTGAAATCTAAGTTGATGTTTAGGTGTTTTACCATTTATGGGAAATTATAAGTGTAGAGTACTCGTATTGCTTCTGAATACTTTGTGTCTGACATATCCATTCCTATTTACAATATCTACCTTCCTCTCTTCAGAATGTAAACAGTTTCTCATATTCCTCTGAAATCGCTGGAAAAATGTATCAATTTATGAGAAAGCCTCTTCACACTAGAGATCTCAAATTTTTCGACATACAGTCTTGAAATTCTTGGACCCAGTTACGATTTAGCACTCGTTTAAGTAGAACGAGCGTTCAAAAACTCTAGCTGAGGTTAGTGCAAATCGGAGTACCATAGTATCTAACGTATTATACCAGAGCTCAGGGTAAAACTTCAGTAGAAAAAACCCTGTCTCGCTGTTTTACAAATTAAAACTTCACACAAAACATCTTCGATTTTTTCTTTTGGCCAGGAGGGTATTCTACACCAAGATTGGTCTTCAAGCGATAATTTTCGGATCTTCTGTTGTTCGAAGACCGCTAACGGACCTTACTGAAGGCAATCATCTCCCATAGATTGACTCAGCAAGTATTCATTCAATTTTTATAACCTCCTGAGTCCTGGCATCATATATGAAGTGATATAGAGTCATATTGGTAGTTTGGTAAATTAGGTATTGGAAAAGTTACTGGAATTTTTCGAACAATTTTATTCAGAAAGAAAAAAATATGTCCAATGGAATGTACTTCAGGACGATTTCACGCAAATGAAAGTTTCTGAAGCAATTCTTTTTGATTTTCATTGTCAAATTTGATAGTTGTGCAAACGCTACTTCCAATCATTTTGAAATTTAAGTTGAAGTTTCAGGCGTTATACCATTGTATGAATCTATGGGATATTATGAGGCTATAGTGTAGAGTAGAGTTTTATCAGTACTCGTAATGCTTCTGAATACTTTTTGTCTGACATATCTATCCTTATTTACAATACCTACCTTCTTCTCTTCAGAATGTCCACAGTTTCTCATATTCCTCTGGAATCGCTTGGAAAATGTATCAATTTATTAGAAAGCCTCTTCACTCTAGAGATCTCAAATTTTCCGACATACAGTCTTGAAATTCTTGGAGCCAGTTACGATATAGCACTCGTTTAAGTAAAACGAGCGCTCAAAAACTCTAGCTTAGGTTAGTGCAAATCGGAGTACCATAGTATCTAACGTATGATACCAGAGCTCAGGGTAAGATTTCAAGGGAAAAAAACCCTATCTCGCTGTTTTTACTAAATTAAAACTTCAAACAAAACATCTTCGATTTTTTGCTCTTTGACCAGGAGGGTGTTCTACAGCAATATTGGTATTCCAAGCGATAATTTTTGGGATCTTCTGTTGTTCGAAGACCGCTACCGGACCCTACTGAAGGTAATCATCTCCCATAGATTGACTCAGCATGTATTCGTTCAATTCTTATAACCTCCTGAGTCCTGGCATCATATATGAAGGGATATTGAGGTCATATTTGGTATTTTATTCAGAAGGAAGTATAGAAAAAAATTTGTCCAATGAAATGGACTTTCAGGACAATATCACGCAGATGAAAATTTCTGAAGCAATTCTTTTTGATTTTTCATTGTCAAATTTAATAGTTGTGAATACGCTAATTTCAATTATTTTGAAATTATGAGGCTATAGTGTAGAGTAAAGTTTTATCAGTACTCGTATTGCTTCTGAATACTTTGTGTCTGACATCTCCATTCCTATTTACAATACCTACCTTCCTCTCTGCAGAATGTCCACAGTTTCTCATATTCCTCGGAAATCGCTGGGAAAATGTATCAATTTATTAGAAAGCCTCTTCACTCTAGAGATCTAAAATTCTCCGACATACAGTCATGAAATTCTTGGACCCGGTTACTTAGCGACCCCTGTGTCCAGCACAGGTTAAGAGTTCATATCTGCATATATTATATTCCAGGATAAAGAGCAAATACCTGATCCAACTTGACTTCGGATCCCCTTTTTGGACAAAAAGTATACAGACGTATTCTTCAATCTTATCTGGAAGACGTAGTAACGTCTTCACGTTGAAAAATCGACAAGCGGAAAATTGAGTTTCACCCAGTTCAATCGTTTCAAAAGGACAGCATTTTCCTTCAGGAATTTCAATTTTCGATTTGAATGTCACCTGAATATCACTCAGGCAGACTTGAAAAAAGTTGGACAAGGATATGTTATACTTGAATAGATTCCTGTACGTGGAGAGAAATATACAAGATGTCGTAACGGCATTCGTATTACACTGAGCAACTTGATTCATAATTTTATAACCAATCTCAGGTGTCGTGGACCAATGCACGGTGTTGATGTAATTTTGAATCATTGGAGTCGATTGACTAAAGACTTTTTAAAGAATAACGATCATATTTGTGTTGTTGGTTCTGATAAGGGAAATAAAACAGTTGTTATGTGCAGGGCTGATTACCACAGTAAAATGTTGTCTTTATTGTCTGACACAGCAACCTATGTAGAAACGTTTAGTGATCCTACCTCAAGAATTCAGACTGCTGTCAATTCTTTGATAAGTCGATTGCAGAGAATGGGATATTTGTCTGAAGAGAGGGCGAAGAAAATGAGGTGCTATAATACTGTGTCACCGAAAGCATACGGTCTTGTTAAGTTGCACAAAGACCATCACCCTTTAAGACCTGTAATATCATGTTGTGGTGCTCCTACCTATAATATTTCCAAGTTCCTTTCTGAAATTCTCTCCAATATAAGGTACAAGTTCACATACTCACTAAAAAAACTCATATGAGCTTGTTGATACTATTAGGAATGTCCATGTCCCTGATAATTATGTTTTGGTTAGCTTTGATGCGGTTTCCCTCTTTACTAACATTCCCAAGTCCCTGGTGTTAGATCTGATTGATGAACATTGGAGTGACCTTGAACCTCGAGTTAATATATGCAAGGATAAAATTGTCGAGATTGTGAAATTTATTTTTGATAACAGCTATTGCAGGTTTGATGGTAGATTTTTCATTCAAAAAAGAGGATCTGCAATGGGTAATCCCGCTTCTCCAGCTCTTGCTGAGATTGTGATGGATAGTGTTATTAGGTTTGTTCTGGCTCGTTTGAACTTCGTGGTACCTCTGATTCGTGTATATGTGGATGACATTTTCATGGTTATTCCTGGTGATAGCCTGCAACTGGTGCTTGATATTTTCAATAGTTATCATGTTGACTTGAAATTTACTTGTGAACTTGAAGTTGACGGTCGTTTACCATTTTTGGATGTTCTTTTGATAAGACGTGGTGGTTCCTTGATGACTGATTTATATAAGAAACCTATCGCTTCTAATAGGTTGCTGCATTTTAGTTCGGCACATGAAAGATTTCAGAAGGTCGCCATTGTTAAGTCTATCAAGCACAAGATTTTGGCATTGAGTCACGAATCGTTTCATAGTAAGAATTTGTTGAGCAGCGTAGGATTTTGGTTGATAATGGATACCCCAAATCTTTGGTCAATCTCATTTTCCATTCCTCCGGTGGTTTGTCGTCTGATGTTGTGGTGTCTGGTGGGGAGTCTGATTTGGTGACGGAGAGAAAGTGTTTTGGTCTTGTGTATGTACCTGGGTTGACGGGTGAATTGGTGAGGGTGATGAAGTCAAATGAGAATAGGATATACAGTTATTATAGAAAAACAGTTAAGAATTTTTATAGTAGGTTGAAAGATCGTGATGAATGGGAAAAAACTTCTAATGTTGTTTATAGGGTGGATTGTCGGGATTGCAATGGTTGTTATATTGGTCAGACAAAGCAGTACTTGAAAACCAGAATGAGTCAACATAGTAGGGACTGTCGTAATTTATCGCAGGCTACTGCACTTTCTACACACGCGGTTGACAATGATCATTCGTTCGATTTCGATAATGTTAAGGTGTTGTGTACAGAGCAAAATTTGTCTAAAAGATTAATTAATGAAATGATTTTTATTAGACGCACACCTAACACAGTAAATTTTAGAACAGATGTAGATACGTTGAGCGCTGTATATTGTAATTTGATCAAAGAAGTCGGACTAAGACAGTGAACATATGTGTACCTGTCTTTCATTGTTGTTTGCCGCTTTGATTTCAAATGTTGTTATTTTATGTCACTATGTAATTTGCGTTAGAACCCTATTTTCCCTGTAGATTATGTATTCCTATATTTTATCATGTTTATAGTTTTTATTCTGATGTGGTGAGTTCTCTTTTCTTGTAATATTTTAGATTTACAATAATTTTATATTTAATTGTAATATTTTATATGGTGTGAGTCTTTGAATATGTCCTTATTGTTCATTTTAATTTGGACTTCTTATAGATATTTATTTTTTATCTTTATGACATATATGTATTCAACATTGTTATATTTTATATTTTTTATTATTTTTTGACGTTTGTATTCCTTTTGATTCTCTCTGAGTGCTCGACTGATTGTATTTTATATATTTTTGTAGCCTGAAGAAGGAAATAAAATTTCCGAAACGTCGCTGAAAGAATAATAAGTTTTTGTTCTGGTTCCTTGTGCCGATAAAACTACTGAATTATACAAGATGATTCTAGTGTAAGTGGTGGAGAATCTAGACCATTAAAAGTTGTGGTAATGAATGTGGAAAATTCCCTGAAAACATCTTATATTATATTAGAAGAGCATTATTGACAATATTGAAATATCCTTAAATCCTTAAGTCACCGCCTTTACAATGGGTTTCACTAATATAATATGTATAATATCAGCTTTCAGCTTGATCGAGTGATCAAATGATTGATATACAGGTGTCCCGGAAAATGTGGGAAATCTTTCAAATTCAGATAGAATATAAAAAAATAAGATGACAAGTTCCCATAATTTTACGAAGATACGACCTCCTAAATGACGCCACTGAAAATTCATTTTAGTGGAATAAATTTCAATTACTTACTTCTTTTATTATTTTTTTTTCGAAAACAGTTCATTTTATCGACACTGAAGAGGAGTACCTTTTCTTTAGCTTAATGTTTAATGTTGAAGCCATCCAAATTTGTTTTTTTTTGCACCTGTGTTGAAAATGTAAGCATTAAAATGTACAACCCAGTCCGCCCCTGGTAAACTGAACAGGCTAATTAAAATTTGAGTGCGGTGATTTGTGAGCTCCTTAATATTATTAATTATATCAAATTTTCATCAAATTATATCGAGATGTTTGAAACTTATTCCACTAAAATGGATTTCCAGTGGCGTCATTTAGGAATTCGTATCTTCATAGGGAGGACCGCTAGGAAAAAAAATTATGGAAACTTGTCATCTTCATTTTTTATGTTCTATCTGAATCCGAGAGATTTCCCACATTTTTATAAACACCCTGTATATTTTAAACTATGATTTATGTCAAAACTGAACTGGAGTTTTTATGTAAATAATGTTATTTCACTAATCATCGTGAGTTTTTCCTCAAACCCAACAGTCTTCTGAGTATCCCTAGCAACATTCTTTTTCTATTGACTATATAATTATCAATTATCACAATAACACTTTGTATGTACAAGAAATTCTAACATTTCTTGTCTTCTTTACTTTTTACGTTTTAACAATTTGCAGATATTTAAAAACAGTACCCAATGATTAGACTAAAACTATTACAAAACATTATTGTCCAATTTCCTCGATAGGATTTCGGTGAAACAATTACAAGAATAATTATTCCCTAAATCTTTGGTCCATTCATCCGTGAATCCGAGTTTTCGTGACATAAAATCATGATGCATCAAATGCTTTCTGCAAGGTCAAGGTTTTAGTGTACCTACTAATCAAAGTTAATGATAGGAGCGCATTTGTCAACATTTTAAAGATTACAGTATTAGAACTAATTATTAATTGAGTAAACATATGAAGTATAGTAAGGACATCTTTGAAATTGAGAATATTTGATAGAGTTACAAAAGAATCCGTCAGAATATAACAGTTGACATTACTTTTTACAGGAAAACTCACAAAAAAATAGCTAAAGGCTTAAATTTTATGCATCAAATCATATTACACTTAATTATTATAAGATATACAAAAAATATACATGCCACCCTGTTTTCCTTTTCAAGGAAGGTAGACAGGTGAAAATGACGAGTTATAGAGATTTAATGTTTTATTTCTTGAATATTTCCGAATTTACTAGTCCTACAGACTTGTGCAAAATTTTGTGGAGTTCGTTGTTATATAGAAAATTGACCAAGAGAAACTTTTAATAAAACTTTACTCTTTCATGAATTTCAGCTCAGTAAGTTCAGGATTTTCAATCAAATAGATATTTTTCTGAATCAAGAGCTAATAAGACGATTTTAAATATTTATATTGTGATGTAAAACATGGTTTAAACAACTGGTACTGTGAGTTTAGGTTTGTCATTCCAAAAGAAATTAATAATGTGACTGGAATTATAAATTTGTAGACTTTGCATTAAAATCCATAAGATAAAATATTTCCAAAGCAACCTACGATGTTAAAATCATTTATAAAGACCCTGTACAATAAATAAGAAAATCCTAGCTGAAGTTAGTGGAAATCGGAGTACCATACTATTTTTCGTATGATACCAGAGCTCAGGGAAAAACCTCAGTAGAAAACCTGTTTCGCTGATTTTACAAAATTAAAAACTTCAAACAAAACATCTTCGATTTTTTGCTCTTTGGTCAGGAGAGTGTTCTACACCAAGATTATGGTCTTCCAAGCGATAATTTTTCGGATCTTCTGTTCTTCGAAGACCGCTTCCGGACCCTACAGAAGACAATCATCTCCCATAGATTGACTCAGCATGTATTAATCCAATTCTTATAAATAAACTCTCAGGACGAACGAATTTCGTGTGTGATATCAGCATTGACATAAAAAAATTATAATTGGGTGGAATGAAACCAATTGCTCTCAGGATATTTAAATTTGAATGACCGTAATATGAACAAGTACGCAAATGCTGCTAATTCACTTTAAGCTTTGTTAAATTTTGGAATCATTCGTTTGAATTCGAATCCAAGTCACATATTTGATTGACTAGAGTTCTTGGAAAGCTATCAAAATAATGATAGTGATTAATTGTGACAATATTGATGATTTAATATAAAAATTCTTCTTCATAGTTCGTTGGATCCAACAGTCACAAAAAAACAACCTGAGTTGAATTGAGCATCTGAGTAAAATGAGGAAAACCCGTTTCTTTCGTCCAATCTTCCCTAATATTTTTATACATTCCAGCTCATTTTCAGGTCCCGCATCCTAATACATCATGAGCCCACATAGAGAGTTTATTCGAACGTTATCAATGGGGCAATTTTGGGGAGAATGAAGACATTCAGAGCGTTGATGAGCCGCTTTTCAATGGAGCGAGCCTGCCAAAAGGCAAGAGATAAAGAGCTCTAATGTCCGCATCTGCCTGTTCCCATACCCACTTTTATAAATAACTATCATTAGTGGAACTTTGTAGGTCGTTATGTTTTCCTGTCGTGGTTCTTTTCGAAAATTGAATTCTTCTGGGGTGAGAATATTTCATTATATATCTGGGCTTTTGCTCACTTGTTCCTTAGAGAAGAGCTTGTCATAGTTTTGTCCGAATGTCTGCAAGTCACACCGAGTCGTTAAAGATCATATAAAGCTAAAAATATATTTTTTTAAAAAAGCCCTAAGCAGGTGCTTCTGAGTTCTCGTTCATTGGTGAAGCAATAATGCTATTACCTAAAAGTTTTATATAGAACTTGAGATTCATTCCAAGTATATGAATGCAAAATCTCAGCACGATCAGAATTACATTCTGGAAATTATTAAAAAATTGAATCCTATGTAAAAAATCAATATTTAAAAAAAAATAATTTATGCTTCTGATAATGCGATCCTCTTGAAATTCTGCATGAAGATTCAATATATCAATCATCATTCACGAAATAAATTTCAAGCGTATCGGATATCTTGTTATGGAAATATAAAGATTCTTTTTCTTAATAGTCCAATTGATTTTTTATGGTTCTGTTGGGACTATGACCATAAAATTGAGTCTTATTATGAGCATCTTAAAATTTTTATTCCGACTGGTTTCCTTTTGTCTGAGATATTGAGAAAAAATTTTGAATGACCATATTTTATGGCCCTGCATGATTATGTTGATTAACGAACTTAACCGCAGCATTTGGGAACCGAATTCGTGCTCACGGCCGGACGGCCCCACGAACAGAATTCAATTTGACCACGAATTCGTCATCAGGGAGTCGAACCCTATCGTTTGAGACCATTTTCGGCTCAAAATTAGAAATTACAGATTTTTGGGCAGAATGATATAGCACTCGTTCAAGTAAAACGAGCGCCCAAGAACTGAGTTTATGAAAAATTTAAATTTTTAATTAGTGGCCATTTTGTATTTCAAAATCGCAACAGTGATCAGGTTCTCATTTTTGTTCTCGAAAATACTCCTATTAATAATGAATGAATGATATACTCATCATCAATAAAATAACAATAATGAAATAATTTTTTATTGATCTTAGATGATATACCAGTTTAAAGCACTTGGAAATTCACCAAGAAAGTTACAGCTAAAACACATTCTTTATCTGAATCAGTCTCTTTATTAGTTCTGAGTGTACAAAAATTAATAAATTACAGTGAATTCTGGGATCCAGCTTACAATTCCAATATTGCAAGAAAAAACACAGTAAGCAGTGCTCGTTTATTTACAGAAAAGCTGCATCATTCTTATGGCAAAAGGCAGTATTTTTATAACCTGAGTTCGACAATTTTATTCATATTCAATAGTAATAATTTTTGGGGCCCCTAGTATTATAATACCTATCATCGTAATATTTATTATAGTGTCCTTCATATTGTGGATCGTACCTATCATAATGTCTGTTAGACGAATAGCCCTGGTTTGTATATCTAGGAACTTCATAAATCCTGATGGTGTGCCCCATGGGTGTAGTCTGGATCCTTCCGTTTTCGATGTATCTAGGATTCCTGTCGTAGTAATAAGGATCGTAGGTTGTTTCAGTGTAGTGTGGACGATTGTAATACTTGTTATGAGCAGAGTAGACACCTTGGTTGTACCTTCCATCAGCCAAATTCTTGGCGTATTGTTCACGGTCATCATACTGTCGCCTTTGGTTGTAGTAGGCTCTATCACCTCTATCATTGAGAGCGTTACCTCTGTTGTCGTACAAATTCTGCTGCGCTTGGTTGCGATTGTAGTGTTTGTTATCATAGTTTTGTCCTTGAGCTTGTTGAGAGTTTGATCCATCATATTTTTTTCTTCTCCCATCATAAATGTAGTTGCTACCTTGATCGTTTTCATCGTCGTAGTAGCTGGAATTGCTTCCCGATTCATCTTTGTGGTATGAATTGTGAAAACCAGATTTATGATGCCCCTTATGATGTCCGATATTCTTTTGGATTTCCTTTTCTTGATGACCAGCATCTTGGTTGTAGTTATTATTGTTGTATTGATTCTGATTCAAATGTTCAGCTTTAACACCACCGGCTTCGGAGAATCTTGAAGCGTCTTGAGAGTTAACACTTTTCTGTTGATTGTCCTTATGGTATCCTTCAGCTTCTTGAGCTCCACTCAAAATCTTTTGACCATTTTGGTCGTACTGGTTGGAGTGCTGTAATTGTCCATTGTTTTCATTGAAGTTGACTCCTGATCTTATGAATACAGGAGTGACACAATGCACCAATAACACGAAAAAGAAGCACTTGGAGAACATTTCAATTTAAATATTGGTTTTCAAGTTGTTTTCAATTCACTGTATGAGTGAAGAATGACACAACTTTCGAGTTCTTCGCTTTTATATTGAACAGGTCATTGTTATTCGACCTTTAATGGATCAAATTGATCGCAGTATCCTGCTTAGACAATTTCATGCTATAATGAAGGAAATACACTTCTCAAGTCTCGAGTCATCGATACATAAAAATACGTTGATAGAACATCCTCAGGTATCTACGAAATATTCGAATTTTTTATTGTCTCCTGAATTAAATCGAGTGTTTGAAAAACTGAGAAGACCATCACCTCCGTCCTCTCCTCTGCTTTTAGATTGTTTCAGCAAAACAAAAACTGTTATGTATTCTGTAACGGTATTTTAATTGCCTAATATTTGAGGTGTCATTTGCTATTATTCTCGGCAGTATTTGCACTACTTGATGAACGAATTGAAGCTCTTCTAGTAGGCCGATTTCTAGAGCAGAATGATTATTCCCAAACGAACGCTTTAAAAGATTTCCAATTTATTTTTTCTCCAATCGCTTCGTGAAAGGTATATATCTCTTCGAAGTCATCCAGACTGTTTTGAATTGAAACGGAATTTGCTTTTCCGTTATTGCAAAAACAATATAATCGCTATGAAAATTTCAATAGCATCACCAGATAGCGAAGAACCTCTAATACTGTAGGTGGAAGTTATGAATATTAAAACAGATATGCCAATTTCCGAAAACTAGATGCTGTAGGTACAGAATTGTGATTCATCTCAGATTCTCGAAAAAAGAAAGCGTGACATGTTTATTACTTTTTGTATATCTAAATATTCAGGCTGTGCGATTTCTATACCTACTCGTAAGTTCAAACGTCGCCCTAAGTTGACGTACGAGCAAGCATAATTAGTAGGGATAACTATTCACAACAGAGTGGCAAGTTGGCATCGTTGTAAACTGTAATTCAAAATCCAGCCAATGAATAAATGCTAACGCGTACGTCACACTCAACTGCCAGTCTGATCGTTTGAATTCTCAAGCTTATTTTGGTGATTTCAATAATATTTTCTCGAAAACC
Organism: Propylea japonica; assembly: GCA_013421045.1. Taxonomy (NCBI): domain Eukaryota; kingdom Metazoa; phylum Arthropoda; class Insecta; order Coleoptera; family Coccinellidae; genus Propylea; species Propylea japonica. The sequence continues at coordinate 103,497,976 of CM024241.1, read as the reverse complement.
TAACTACGAAACAAAAAACAAATGATCAGGTATAATTTTCAAGGTCTTTTACTTCTAAAATTATTGTTTTCGAAATCACTGGAAATCATGCATGAGTCGAAAAAGTGATAGGGTGTTAAACTAACCGTAACTTGCTCTTTATCGAATTCAATTTTTGTTTCACTTCTACCAAATGTTTATGCATTTTTGAAGAATTTTTGTTGCACTCTGTGCCATACCCATCAACCCTCTAAATTTCTTGAATAGGGAAAGTGAATTGTGGTACTTTTTTGGCAAGGTATTTGTATCTTCTTTAGAAGGGTGCAGAAAGGACCCCGCACATTTTGTATGGGATTTGGCTCCCGGTGGATTTGGCTGAAAATTTGATATGATGTTCTACTAATCCTTCTGATCAAATGTCTAAATAGTCACGAAGCTGAAAAATGCATACTTCTAGGAGTTTTTAGCTATTTTTTGTATCCATTATGGCTTACGTATTATGGGAATTGGCTCCCGGTGTATTTGGCTGAAAATTTGATATGATGTTCTACTAATCCTTCTGATCAAATGTCTCCACAGTCACGAAGCTGAAAAATGCATACTTCTAGGAGTTTTTAGCGATTGTTTGTATCCATTATGGCTTAAGTATTACCGTTCACACAGAAATGTTTGAAAATATTTCTAATTGACAGAATCTGCTTTCAATAAAACGAAATATTTTCAAACATTTCTGTGTGAACGGTAATACGTAAGCCATAATAGATACAAAAAATCGCTAAAAACTCTAAGAAGTATGCATTTTTCAGCTTCGTGACTGTAGAGACATTTGATCAGAAGGATTAGTAGAACATCATATCAAATTTTCAGCCAAATCCACCGGGAGCCAATTCTCATACAAAATGTGCGGGGTCCTTTTCAAGAAAAATTTTTTTTTATTTGTTAGTTCAAAGAGGTTTTCAGTATGTGCACTTTGTCATGGCTCATTCACTCTGAGACGATGGTACCTGATGAATTAAATGTGCCACAGAAAGAAAGTCAACCATTACAGTTTGGTTCAAACACTTTCAACCCCTCACTAGAAAACTTCGAATGTGTGAAACACTGCTCTTCAGATATGATCTTAAGTAGGAATTTTATTAATATGTTCTGCTGAAGTTGAAGGATTTTGTTGCCAAATATTTTCTTCTGGGAAAATGAATTTAATCCATAAATTCAACGCGCACTATAGTTGAATATAGTACATTTTCGGGAATCAATTTTTTTTCTCTCTCTCTGCTCTACTTTCCGAATTTCACACGATTTTTTTTTTAAAAACCTATCAATGATATATATCAGTGCAATTTCGGATTTATCTAATTCATTTTCATCGATGAGTATTAAATTGATTGATTATAATTTGACGCGACAATCAACTTTAAATTTTTGAAACATAGATAAATTGAAAATAGTAATCATCGAAATGAATACAATCTTCAATTTATAGGCTCACAGAACCTTCTTCATGCGGACTGGGATGATTTATTCAAGATGTTGTCAATGAGGGAAAAAACAGACCGGTTTCGGCCTTATTAGGCCTCGTCAGTGTCCCATATCCCTCAGAGACAACATCCTATTGAAAAACTTCTACATTTAAGACAACTTGTAAGACTCTATCGAGTAGTATCTTACAGATGGTGACATCTAGTAGTGAGTAGTGTCAAAATGAGAAGTTCAATCATCACAGATCGCATGCTGAAAGCACTGATTACTTCCTCTTCACTCTTTGAGATGTTAGCAACTTTAAATGCTTGGCAAAATGTTGATCATGTTTTCCCAATAACTTGGCAATCGAAATCGCCAAAGTTTTAGGCAGCGGTGTCAAGGGATTAATTCCTCTTTCTTCCAACAGTAATCGAGCCTAAGTAAAAAAATTAAAATTTACAGTGACAGCCCAAATGTCGATTGCTCCTAAGGGTGTTACAGATTTGAGAAAGAAGCTGTGGTAAATCGTACCCCTTGAAGTTTATTTGTTCCCGTTTTCCACGCTCACCTCGACTATCTTTCAAACCTGACTATGTGCAGGACCGTACTGGTACTGGCATTTCATCGCATTTCGAAGCTTTTTTAATTCATCATAATTCATAAGAAGAAAAATTATATAAGATAAATTTTCTAATTCTTAAGTTGGTGTACTCTGAACAAAGTTCCAAAGTGTTCTGTGAAAATTAAGAAAAAAGTAAAAATTTCAAGTCAGAGCGGTAGAATTTGGAGCTCTCTGAGTGGATTTTCACCCCTTTTTCTTAACGGGTTAGCTATTTTACACAGGATGGAGAGAATTGTTTTGAACCTTATGAGATAAAAAACTGATTATGCCGTCTACCGCATTGTTCTATCTTCTTTTGTTTTCGAGTGTTATAAGCCTAAATAGGCATATAGACAATTTAAACTTTGGTCATTATCTCTGTTTCAGTTTGTGCTATGAACTTGAAACAAAAACATTATACAGACACTTTTCGGAAAGTACCTAATCCAGTGGCTAAATCTAATTTATCACATAAACTTTTGTTTTTTCATATGGAAATAATAGATTATTTTCACTTGAAAAGAATCCGCTTCTTTCTCGTAGATATCAAAAATACATTACATAGGTATCATATATCGCCTTTAGATCAGCGGCGACGCTAAGGGGGCGAGGGTTGAAAAATATAGCTAATAGGAAAAGAAAGTATGGAAAATTATTATACCTAATTATCCAGTTAGATAAGCTATCTTTCATTAATCATTCCAATCAAGCCAATAAAAGTCCAGTTATTTCAGATGAATTGCAGTGGAACTTCCTTATAGCGAACCTCTTTATAACGAATTTCTCTGTATAACGAATTTCGTTCAAGACATTGCACCTTGAATCCAAATTCCATGTTGAAAACACCCTCTTAAACGAAGTAAATTCTCTCTGTAACGAAATATTCCAAGCATAAGAACATCACTCTTTGAATGGGTATTGGTGAAGAAGTATAAGGGTAGATTTTCTCCATAATGGCATGAAGTAGGTACCTCTTCACGATTTGGTTTTTCGGTGAGTTGATCCTCTAAATCAACGCTGTCGGTATCGACATTAACGAAATCATTCAAAGTAACCGTCATTATCAACATTTCCAGCTGAATCCAACGTTTCGGAAGGATCTAACCACCCGCATCAATGGTTTAGTCATACTTAAACAATGTTCAAGTCTTTAAAACGTGTCGCCTCGCTTTGCGGCCCATAGAAGGGGTTCCGGGAAATATTTTTGAATCTTCGAGAAAATGCGAAGATTTTTCTCCATAATGGCATGAAGTAGGTACCTCTTCACGATTTGGTTTTTCGGTGAGTTGATCCTCTAAATCAACGCTGTCGGTATCGACATTAACGAAATCATTCAAAGTAACCGTCATTATCAACATTTCCAGCTGAATTCAACGTTTCGGAAGGATCTAACCACCCGCCTCAATGGTTTAGTCATACTTAAACAATGTTCAAGTCTTTAAAACGTGTCGCCTCGCTTTGCGGCCCATAGAAGGGGTTCCGGGAAATATTTTTGAATCTTCGAGAAAATGCGAAGATTTTTCGAGTACCTATAAAATGTTTTTTACTTAATTGTACCACTCAAAAGAAAATTACGAATTATTTGCCCAAAAAATTGTGTATTATATAGAATGTATCAGAAATGCAGTCACACACCTCTTTGATTATGTATATAAATTCACAACAAAAAAAAATGCAAGGAAAAATAGCTTGTTTCGTCACTTTACACTATAGAAAAAATTTTCTGTATAACGAAATTTTCTCGTGGATTTGGCGATTTCGTTATAGGGAAGTTCCACTGTAATTACAATAGAAGTTGAATTATTCTCCAGGAATATCTGAAGACAGTCCTGTACCAGGATAAGGATCCAAGGGAGTAACTAAGAGTGTATAACTAACTGGAATCTGCTCATTGTTCCGGCAGGAGTATTATCTTTATTAAGTTTTACGTTTTGCTGTCAAATTGTTCAACCTTGAAAAACAGCTAGAAGTTTCACGAGTGCTTACCGACTCATAAACTTATTAATTCTCGGAAAATATACGACGTCCTGGGGGCCCTAATTTTGCAAATGACGCTGCTTTTACTAGGAAATATTCTTCTTTCATGCACGAGCTACACTGGAAAACGTTCTATGTTAAAATAACACCATGGGTATAATTAATATGAAATTAAAAACTAGAATGTTGATACAGTTTTGTTGAATATTAATGTATATTTCGTTTTAAATTCTAGAGAAATCAAAATGAGTTCAAAACTTTATATACAGGGTGTCCAACTTGTGTGAAGTTATCCACGGATTTCAAGCCACGGTTTCTGAAGTACGGTGCTTCGATGCCGCGTCCACCGTAATGTGCGCGCAGCGTTGCCAAATCTTCTCAAAGTTTCGGTTTGTGATTGCACTTAAATTTCTGAAGTGAGAACCTGAAATATCTATGAGCGATGAAATATATAGTCCCAGAATTCATTTTAAACTCATTACTGAACAAAATCTTAAATTATTCAACGAATTCTACTGAAATTACCGTCTGTTACAGTTATCTAAAGGTTTTCGTATCTGCGAAATATGTTATTGCTCACAAATGATTTTTTTGTTGTTTGGGAAATGCATATCATCATATCTTTAATGTATATATCGAATATACATATGCTCAACTTGCCTGTAAAATTCTGTCTGATGCACTGCATATCGTATCTTTCCGATGTGATTTTCCAAACTTTTAAATAAAAATCTACTGTATGTATGTCACTGAAGTTTTACTTAACGGCTGGACCGATTTGAATGGATTTTTTTATGTGTTTGGTTGGCACCATGGATGGTTTATATTAGCAAATCAGCCCGGTGGTGAGCATCAGTTTGAAGAAAGCTATATAATGAAACACAAAGAAATAAATGACATGATAAATTCTACTTTCTTTGTAGGTGCTGTAATAGAACGTGTTTATCAATAATAAATCAGAGAATAATAATCACAAAAACAAAGAAGTATAAAAAGAATCGTTTATTTCAATTATCATAACAAATATGGAAAAATCACATCATTATTTCATTCAATATGAATAATAAACAACTGTGGGGAAAACTTTGAAATAAATAAACAGATTGAATGAACCGACAGATCAACACGCTGCTTTATAGGATGTGAATCCTAAATATTGCCATCTGATTCCAATGTCGCTTTCTCTATTGTTTCTCATGTTTCTTCGCTGTTCATCCGGCTCACCGGTGCTTTAATTTTTGCCAATTACTAAATTTTTGATAGGCTGCGTTCAGCAACTGATTCAGATGTTTGGTTAGGTGGTGTGAGAGGGGGGATAATTCCCTGATAAGTTTATCCTGAAAAAATAAGAAATATGTTCAAAAATCTTGTATAAAATTCAATATTGCGCAATGTTGAAAGTAAAATCTGAAGAAATTCAATAACAGTGGAACTGCCCTATAACGAAAGTCTGTATAACGAATTTCGTACTAGACATTGCACCTTGAATCCAAATTACATGTTAAAAAAACCCTCTAAAACGAAGTAAATTCTCTCTATAACGAAATATTCAAAGAACATCACTCTTTGAATGGTTATTGGTAAGAAGGTATAAGGCTGGGTTTATTCCGAAATTGTTCTGGACATACGTATTAAATCTCGACCTTAAACTAAATCATAACGGCGGGCAGAGAGATCCTTGTTGTGCGAAAATGTCTAAAAGCAAATGCTTAAGTTGGAATGATAAACTTAAACTTATCAGTGAAGTCGACCGCGACATTGCCGACTACAGAAACAAATTTTCTGTATGAAGAAATTTCTTTATAACGAATGTTTTTTGCGGATTTAGCGCTTTCGTTAAAGTTCCACTGTATATTGTTTTTACGGTGATAAAAAATTTGGGTTTCACCAAAGTACAAGTATTTTGTCCAGGAATCTGAACAAAAGAAAGAAATAAATAATATAAATCCATTTACCTCAAACGGTTTTAATTTGGCTGTGTGATATCGGTGAAGTGCTTCATGCATTTTTACAACTTTCTCCTCTTGGTTAGGTTGGGTGGGCGGAAAACACTTCCAAAAATGATTCAGCAATTCACATAAAGCTAAATAAAGATTCCTCATCTCAACTTCAATGTTCGGTGGAACCAACTCTGTAAAATATCTTAAGATAGAACATAGATCAAGTCAAACATATTGATTCTTTTTCAAATTTTGGAAGTTGTCCATTTTGGAAGAGGCATACTGTATCGAAATAGAAAAAACTACTCTTATTGAATTATTTTATCCATTTACAGAATATGATGCATTTGGCAAGTTGAATTGCCATCATCAGGTATTTAAAAATATGCAAATGTTGCCGCATTTAATGAACTAAAAATAGTTAAATATGCTCTACTAGCGGACCCAACAGACGTTGTTCTGCATACACAAAAATTCATTCCATTCGATCCAGCCATTTAGTTGCAGAATAGATGAATAACCTAGATAAGGACTACAGCGCCATCTGTTGATCTGATTTGTGATCTTAAACATATGGGCATCAGGCAATCCAAAATATATTCATACATCATAGGTTTTAAATATGGCATAATTGAAAAATTGTTGTATAATATGTTAGTTCAACGTTATTTCTGATTACATTTTCGATTCACTCGATGTAGCTTCACTTTTTGTCCAAATGTCAAAATCGTTATAACCTATAAATTGTATTCTATGACTGCTTGATTGGTAGTAAGAAAAAGGAAAGCCTTTTATTTTCTTCTGAACAATTTTTTGGAAATATTCTGTTGTATAAACCTTGCCCTAGCAATTATGAACACAACAAAAAAAATTATCCAAATTGGTGCAGCCGTTTGAAAGATATTGCATTTTGACGGTAATCATAGATCCTGTTTTATCAATATACATAGAATTCACTTTTCCGTTTCTGGCACTGCACTCTAAGAGCCTCAATCTTATGATTTTAATTACATAACTTAAAAATAGCTTTTTCTACAAGTCAAGCGAAACTTCATAGCAAGTACTTACGTGCTAAAGACTGTTCTTGAAAACCTCTCATAAGAGCGCCACCTGGCGACAGTTCTCCCAAAGCCCCTACCGCAGCTGCCGGGGTGACCAAACTCTTTCCGGTGTGTCTAGTCTGACCCACATTCCACTGCTTGGCTTCTTGAAATACTGATCTTAATATGGATGAACCTTCATTGGGATTTAGGTGTTCAGTTATTGTGTCTGGCATGGGACCGTGAAGATACCTTTCGACCTAGAATTTTTTGGTATAGTTTTCTTGATCATATCAGAAAAACTGACTGAGTAAATCTTATAAGCATGGAAACCCAAATTGTTTTTGTCAGAAAACGCAGCCTTGAAAAATGAACAAATGGTTCTGAATAATCAGCAATGTCATAAATGATTTGTTTCTATTCTATCATACTTTCTCGGAAATTTAACATTTTTCATCTTTTCTACTGTATGAAACTGTGATGAAACAAACAAGAATATACACTTCAAATCCAAGTATTTTAAAATAAGGACATTTTTAGAAAAGTTTTTTGCAATAAATTTTTCCAGCACATGAGGCAAATTTTGGAGATGTAACTACAGCTACCATAGTTACATAGTAGGATGTAACCACAGCTTGCCAAAATTCGCCTATATTTTGGCTGATAGTGAAGACCTATACCAATATTTTTTTTCCAAACCTGTATGCTTTCATTTTAAATTAATTATTCTACATACCTTAGAGAGATTTAGATGAATTTCTGAATTATTTTTGCTCTTATCATCCGAATCTAAATCTTCATACGTAATTTTCTCCAATATTTTCTGCTTTTTTTTAGCTGGTTCTACCAGTTCACTTTCTTTTTCATCATCCTTATTGCTTATTAGAGCACCATTTGGTTGCTTAGAATTATTTTCTGTACCACTTTGTGAATTTGTTTCGCTAGCTTTATTTTTGTTAGCCTTAAGTACCTACAAATATAATTTTTTAATATCTAATAGTAAGTTAATGAACTCAATCTTAAAAAATTACTATTGCATTGGAAAAATGATCCATAAAACCAAATTTTATCGTTGAGGTGACATAATAGTAATTTTTTTTTTTTTTATTATTTATAATTATGCTTAGTCTGAATATTCTGCTCGGCGTGCACTTCTTGTGTCAGCTGGTCTTTTATTAAGCTCTCTTCGCTCACTTCACTCTGCATCGTGATCTTTTATTATCAGAGCGAGCAAGAAGATCAGATATATACGCTCCTGCTCAAAAGCGAGAGCTCTTACAAATGTCATTTTATTTCTAACCTAAGAGTAAGTTTAGGAGAGTTTAGGTTAGTTATTTATGTTCTGGATGTTTTAACGAAAGATGAAACTAATTTTGTTCTTACAATATGTGGTACTGCGAAAGCAGAGACAGCGTTTCAGAGCGAAAGACAGCAAATAATAATTTTGAGGTTACGAATTCTTGGACTTGACAAGCCTTTGCGTTCTTTTATTATTTTCACTCTACAACTAATGTCACAGATAATCTTGCTCGCTCCGCAGATCATATTTTCAGACTAAGCAATAATAATATGATATGAAGATGAAAACCAATACCATAATCGAGTGTTGATTGAAACGTTTGATCATAGCTTGGCTAACTGTTCCAGTGGAAGCTGTACTTCTTTCTGTTGAATTTCCATAAGCTTCATCTAGTGTTTTATCCTCAAATTCTGTTATATCTACTAACGGATCATCAACACCCTTTTGAATGTCCTTCTTCATTTCTTGATCATCTATTTTTCCACATTCAGTGAAGATATCCTTGCTCTCTGCATATTTTCTATCCCTAAAGGGAAAAAGCAGCATTAAGAAAAACTTGAACTTAAGAAATTTAATTTTTACCTATGAAAATAATGTGACTGAAAGAATTTTGTCCAGAACTGTGATTCTGACATTTTAGCAGGAACATTATCAATAAACTTTTTTTTTACAGCTGGATATGTTTTAAAGATACATTCTATAATATCTGGTGTAATGTTATACTTCAATCCATTACAGCCATCAGTTTGAGGCTTAATATCTGCTAAAAAGGCTCCTGAAACCCCTGTAAAAAAAAGATATGAAGCAGACTGTTCTGCATTTTTTTTATGTAATAAAATAAATTAACTGTTAAAAACTAATCGCAAATCATATCGATACTTGTTACTTTATCTATAAATCATTGACTTTACCAATCTCCTGCGGTTGTTGCTTTTGATTTTGGGTATATTTTACAGCATGTTGACTCCAAAATTCTTCTGAGGTTATCACTTCAGGCATTACCAAATCCTTATATAATTGCAATAGAGCAGGATTTGACATCAATAATCTATTTTTCTCCTCGAGTTCTCGATCCATCTAAGTATTATAAAATACAATAAAACAATAAAATAAAATGTACAGATTACCAACTTTTTTTTTGAACTTTGGCAAGAGACTTTGTAGCATTTCTTTGACTTTATCTCTGTCTGCAATTTGTGCGGACATTCCCTTAGAATTTGTGAAATGAAAGGTTGACGAGACCCCATTATGTAGAACTACTTGTAACTGAATCTTGGCTTTACCTTCAGGTGATATTTTTTGAGCTGAAACAATGCTATGTGGAATTAATTCCGATACATTTGAATAAATAAAAGTTACATTTTATGTCCTCATAAAGATGAGAAACTGCCACAGTATCTCTATTTTCCACCATCCAAATCAACCGTTGATCCATCAGAAAAAGGGTTCCATCCCCTTTCTTGAATCGAACTTGAGGAATTTGAAGAAGAACATCTTCACTTGAGGTGGCCATTTCGAAAAGGAAATATTCAATTTTATTCTCAAATGATACTGAGAAATGTTTCAAATCTTAAAACTTAAAATAGGAAATAATAACATCTATTTCCAAGTTTCCAGTTCATTGCTGACAAGGTTAGGACCACAGAAAATAAATATAAAATATACCACTGACTAGCGACTACACAGAAAATTTGAAAATTCGACAAGTTGATTTTCCGGAAAAACACTGCTTTCTGGTCTTTAAAAGTAGAAAAACGATTGGAACATCCAAAAAGTTCGTTAAATATCGATGATAAGCCATCGATTGATTCCCTACCCTAACAAAAAGAAGAAAAGATTAGGGATAAGAATCATAATTTTTTTTCCCGCTACTTAAATTGAAATTGAGGTTAGATGTCTTTTTCTGTGGAAATGTGTTGTATTTTTATTGATGTGGGGGTATCAATTATTATGGAGTTTTTATCGATATGATCGTTTGCCGTGAATATTTCTCACTTTTACAGATGGTTTTAGCTGAAGATTTCAAATTTAATATATCCGAATTAATAAGTTGTTAATATAAAGCAAAATGGAATTAGATACTGGAGTATGTGGAATCTGCAATTCCAACAGTTTGATCCTGAAACCTGAATATTCTATAAATTATTGTAATTTGATATATAGTCACTTTGAGAAGGAATTAAATATTTCTAGTGTAAGTACATCAGTTATCTATCTTCCAAATATTCTTCAGCTTGCTTTCATCAATCAGAACCAGTGGATATCAATAATTATGTTAACTATGCTTTGTTGGCTTTCAAATTGCATGTATAAGATAATGAAAGCAATTGATATTTCTCATTAATCCATTTTATTTTTAGGAATCTAGAATTAATTTTAATCTTTGCCCAACATGTGTATATCAAATTACTTTAATAAATTCCAAAAAGAATTCATTGATTTTAAAAGATGGTGTTCTTAATGAGACAGAAGTAAATGATAAATGTGCTTTATGCAAACAAAATGGAGAAATTTTCAAGATTACTGACACAAATTTTCTAAATAAATGTAAGTCATGGATATCTAGCAAGAATATGGTTTCATTATGTGCCAGTTGTTTTTATATAATTGAACTGGACAATGTTTTGAAGAATCATGTTATGCAAAAATTGGTATGTAAATAGAAATTATTTCATTCAGTTATCATGTATTCTTATTTTTATTCGTAGTCCATGCAAAATGAGGCAGTTCACAGGAGTCAACCAAAATTGCGGACCATTTTAAAAAGAAGGAAGTCCACTTATGAAGTGGAAGAAAGTTCATCCAATGAAACTAATGAATCTGAAGATCTTAAAAGTAAAAAAATAAAACTCGGTGAGGAGTTGAATTCTATGAACTCAAAAAATTCATTAGATTCTACACCAGTTAAAACTAAAAGACGCAGAAGTAAGAACCTTGAAAACTTATTAGATAAAGAATCGAAGAATTTGGAATCGGAAAATTCTAATGAAATAGATGAAATTTGGAGCTCATCTAGAAATGAAGCAGTCAACTATGACCTATCAAGTATCTCTCAATTTTTACCCTTGTATAAAACAGACATTCAGATTGACCCGAAATATAAGTTAGATGAGAAAATGTACAATTGTATTCCTTTTGTCAAGATGGAAAATTTTGATCAAAGTACTGTTCAAGAAGATGAAAACAATTATGTTTGTAGTTTGGTATCTCAAAGGCCAATGATTCGAGTTAGAAGAACACCACCTATTAAAATTAAGACCATAAAAAAAGTGAAAACTGACAAAAAAAATGTCCAAAACAAAAAACGAAAGCAATCTATCAGCAAAATCCAACAGCAGAAGCTCATAGTTAAGGTAGAAAGGATGAAATTGGATATTCCCATCAATGATAAAACAACTACACCTAAGACAAAGAAACGTGTTCATTTCGATGATACTCCAACTATCATTATCGCCGAAAATGATTATTATGATGATCACAGAAATAGAAGAAATAACAGGAATTTGCAAGAACAGTCAGATAAGGAAAATGTAGAAATAATGGACGAAATTTCTAAACAAGAAGATGAAAGATCAGATAGTGAAGAACTTATAACTTTATCTCTAGAAGAAAGTGATGATGAATCAAACAAAGAAATTGAAAATCAGAATACTGAAGGGAACACAGAAGAAATGAATAGTGGAAGTCAAACAAGTGAAGAAACTAGTTCGAAGGATCATCAAAAGGAAGACACTGAAAAATTAAAGAAAGACGAAAATTCACTAGATAATGAACAGGTTGACAATAATAAAGATCTTGATGATATTGTAGGTGATGACTGTGTGATCAAAGAAACTGAAAAAAATTCAGATGATAGCAAAACCGTCGGACAACAAAGTGAGAATAAATCCCCAGATAGAAACGATATTTTAGATGAAAGTTTGCTAGAAAAATGTGAGGATCCCAAAATTCACGTGGCAGTTGATATAAGTACTAGGAAAACAACTGAAAATGGTGAAACTTCAGAAGAGTGTGAAGAGAATTCAGAAATTAACCTGGAAGTTGACAAAAATACTGAAGAATCCACAGGAAATAAACCCAGTGCAGATAATGATGTAGCAATAGAATGTGAAGATAGTGATGCCTCAAGTGAAGATAAAAGAGATCATTCAGATGATTGCCAAATTGTAAATAATTCTGAAAATATCGATGAAGATAATAACAAAAATGAAAAATCTGGTGGAGATAACGAAAAAGAAATTAGTACTGTGGAAAAACCTTGTCCTGATGTAGACATCCATGATAATCAGGTGAATGAAGAATCAGTTGAGGATGGAATTGAAAAAACCTGTTCAAGAAAAAACTCTGATCTTGATGAAAAAAACAGATGAAGGTCTTGAAGAGGAAAAAGATGGACCTGTGACAGAGATTTGTCAAGTTGAAAACATAGAAAACGAAAATGAAGGTACTGAAAAAGACAGTCTAGATGGATTTGAGGTGATTGACCAAGATAATGGCGATTTATCAAATGGAAAAGTTTCCTCTGATGAAGAGTGTAAAGAAGAATCTACTGATGTAGACGATATTGAAACATTAGTGAAAAAATATTGCGAAGAAGATGAAGAAGAAAACACTGTAGACAATGGAGCACAAAGTGCCCCGGAAGAAAAGGATTCTCAACTGCAAAAAGAAAATGATAATAGCACACAGAAGAATGAACAAGAAAATGAAGGCTTTGGTCCACTAATTGATGAAGTGCAAAAATGTCTTACCTCCAAGAATGAAATTCTTGACAGTACAAAAGAAGGAACTGAAGACCAAGATGAAGATTTGATACCAAACTCTCTGGAACTCGCAGAAATTTTAAACAGCTCGTTTGATGAAAAATGTGTTGATCAGGCAAATTCCTTACAAATTGAGACTACTGATAACAATTTGAAAAGGAAAAACACAGAGGATGAAGTTGACATGCCAGAAAATAAAAGGGAAAAGATAGACAATTCATCAGTTTAGTTATTAAGTATTCTCTCAAATTGTTTCTTTTCAAGTTTATTTGAGAAATTGATTAATTGTTAGCAGTTTGTTATTTTTTATATCTGAAAGTATGTTTATAAATATTGGTATTTATTGTAGCAAATAGTACAACAAAAATTGTCATATTACAATAACTTAATTTTTATGTTGCAATCAAAGTCAAAATATCCATTAGCATAGGCTTTTATTGTTTGATTTCTGTTCTGTTTATATAAATAAACATTTAGAACAAATAGTTTTTCTGGGAAATTAAAAGCGTTCAATGAATCCCAAAACCTACAAGGAATAGATGAGGCAGAGATAGAAGTCAAGAGGGTTGGCTAATAAGTCCGTTCACATATTAAAAAGCACAAAGAAAGACTTTGTTTCATTACATCACGTTGGCAGCATTTGCAGACAGTACGATGTTTTAATGCAACGTTGCCTAATGTACCATTGACGTGTTTCCGAGGAATCTTGTTTATTAAACAAAAACACTTCGTTAACATCTATCAAGTGGCAAAGTGAACGGACTATACCATATTTAGCCTATTCGTTTTGAAGAGTTATGTGGTCCTGGTGCCGTATTCTCGACAAGTGATATTCGAAAACGTATACGAACTTCATTGCGCGGTGTGCATTTTTGCAGGTAAACCAGGGACTCGCGCAATGAAGTTCGTATACGTTTTCGAATATACCTTGTCGAGAATACGGCACCTGAGTAACTCGAAATACGGCTTGCCATTGGTTGCGCAGAAAATCACTGGAACAGCTCAGGAGCTCGAAACTCTTCAAAACGAATGCTATAAATATACGAGAGTATGCACATGTACGCAGAGTGACAGGAAAAAATAACCTAAAAAAGCTTTGTGAATCTTAAGAAAATCAAGTTGAATTCTTCAATAGTCCGAATGATCCCAGGGCGTTCTAGATTAGAACTCCGAGTTGGTGACCAATAGCGGGACACTGCGACAAGCATAGCCGTCGATAAATGTAGAAAGCTACAGAATATACACTCATCGGTGCTGGAATAAACCCAATGAGGTAGGCGTAGGCAAGAAAAATAAGGTCTTTTTAATCTGGGTTCCGACCATTCGGGAATCAATGGAAACGAAGAGACCAATACACTTGCCGAAGAGGGCGCACGATTGTCACTCATTGGCTTAAAACCTTTCTGTGGTATAGGTAAATGTACCTATAAGAAGGAATTTTTCGAGTCTGAGAAAGCCGAGAGGGAAAAACTCTGGCGGAATCTCCTAGAATGGATCATCCCACTAAGTCCTTCGGAACTTTGAAACAGCAAGATCCAAAAGATGTCTGGATCTAGTAAGAAACAATTACATCTCCTCACTGGCTTTCTCTCAGGACACTGTCGCCTCAGAAACACCTGTTGAGGATGGGATTTTCGGACACTGACGAGTGTATAAGTTCTGTTGAGAGGATGAAGAAACCACCATTCACCTAGTCACGGAATGCTTTGGCATTGCAAGCCTAAGGAGAGAATGCCTTGGGCGAGAAACTTGTAGAAGTGAGGAACTAGCCTCGTTGAAGCCTTCACAGATATTGGATTTCATCAGATCTGAAAGGCAAGCTCTGAAGGGTGTGGTCAGAACAGCTCTGTAAGGGGACACAATAGACCTTGAGGTCGCAGTGAACTGTAACCCGTTTTTTAAACTAAACTAAGGTTAGATGGTGCTCTGGAGTTTTCTCCTCTACCCAACAGAATATACACTCATCGGTATCTGCAATCCTCAATCTCACAAAGTTGCTCTAGAGACGTGTCCTACAAGAATGTGCAGCCTGCTCATACTAGCAGGATTCTTGATTTCTCATCATTAATTTCTATGGAATTGAATACTCCCATTATTCATCTCTATGCCAAGAAAGATTTCTGGTTCTTTAAAAGGTGTTGAAACCTCCTCCTGGTGAGTTCATAATTTTTCCAACGAGAAGAAATACTATTGCAGCAATAATATCTGTTTGTCCACGAACACTTTCAGTGCTTGAAATCTTCCATAGTATTCCACTCCTGTTATTGATTCTCCAACAGAGGTGAGGAAAAAAGTCTCAAATGTCAGTATCCATACATTTTTTCATACCTTTTTATGGAATTGTTTCTTCTAATAATACCTACCTTCCTTCAACACAAAGACTATCACCTTTGTGAATACCTGTATATAAAAATGTATAATGCAAAAAAATTTATTCTGAATAACAAAACTGAAATATAACACACAATTCCAAGAAATTTCAACATTCAAATATAAATTGTCGTAAGTACAAAAGTATTGCATTGCAATGAAAATCACAATTTACAAATTTCCACAAGAACGAAAGTGTCAAAATATTACACGATTATTAATATCCCACATCAACAGCAATATCACAAAGCAAGAGATGATCATGGATTTATTTATATATTTTCATATCATCGTCTCAAACATTCTGAAATCAAGTCATTTGCAGTCTTATTTAACATGGTGATTTGCAAAATTAGAAGATGACATGATGTTAAATGTTAAAAAATCGATGAACTGTAGTGAACACGTATTTAATAAATATAAAAAATTAGCCCCATAATTTTGAAAAATAATTCGGAACAAAACAGTGTTGATATTGGGAAACAATGTTTTCGGAAGTTTTGTTCAAGCAAAAACTCTTTTAATATTCATATTTGGGACGGACATGAGATGCATTTCAAGAAAGTTTCAAATTATATTACAATAATGTCAAATCCTGTATACAACAATGTATTTACTCAATTCAATCTTATCATTATTTAACTCGAATTATCCTAACTGTTGATTGAAATATTTTGATTGATTGTTGAGTTTGATTACTAAAAAAATATTAAAATGAGTAATTTCACAAATTGAATTTAAAGTATTCACCTTTTTATGAATCTATGAAGGAACATAATATCCACATTATTATCTTTTCATTCATCTTCTTGATAAAAATTCAATAAAAAATAAACTGATGTAACTATCTAAAAAAATTCTTTATAATATAATTTTTCATAAAGCCTCAACGACATTCGTTTATTTTCTTCCAAAGACATCGTAATTATAAAATTGAACCAATTCATACCTGGTACATCATTGAATTCCTAAGAACTTTATTGTGATATAATGATAAAAAAGTGAGTAACAAAGATTTTACTTGATGAAAAAAATTGTATTAAGACGGCATATAATGAAATGATTCACCAGGCACAAATATTCAGTCAAAGTCCTTAAGAAACCTTCAGAAAATTAATGAAACACCATAAAATATCACTTGTTTTAGTGCAGCACATTACTTTCAATATATAGAATTAATCCTCGATATTTTCAAACTTGAAACAATTTACAAAAAAATAATCTCTGAAAAATAATATTTAGGTTATACAAGTAAACTGATAGAAAACAATATTGCAGTTTGAATAACAGAGATCCCTCAGATTGAGAGAGATCACAAAAATAATTATATAGTGAAATTCGAACTTATCTAAATAGATTGTTATCCTAAACTAAACTAACACTAAAAAAAATGGAAGATAATTGTGAGTCGCTACATAAAAATATATCTCTGGATTTAGCCGATTAGAAAATACAGAAATTATGTCTTTAATTTCCAGCAGAAATTGAGCAATCATCAAAATTTCCAAAACTCACAGACATTGTTCAAATTTCATTTATTATCTGTGAACAAACTGAATTGAATGAAGCGATTTTGGGATAAATTTAGTTTAAATGGTTATACAACGGTTTTACTGTTTTTGCATTCAGTGGATAACCAAGTACACAAATAAAAAAATTGACCAATATCTATGGCAGTGTGAAATTTCAATGATCACCGAAAAAATATATAATTTAAAACAGCCTTGATCGAAATAGATTTGTTTTCCTTCTTTTGGACTTTCATAAATATTTTTGGCAAAATTTTTCATGTAATTTAAAGAGGATGTCGCTAAATCCTGGCAACTACACTAACTTCTGCTACAAGTAAACCTTAGTGTCTAGCCACTATGATTTTCTTATATTAGTGCAACAACTAGTGCAGTTGAAACAGCATTGCTATCTTTTGCTGTTCCATTGACGTCCCCTTTCGTTCAACTGATCTTGTAATCCTTTTATATCATCCAACAGTTTGATTTTCTCATCTAAAAGCCTCATAACTTCGTCTTGAGCTGAAGTCAGACAAGCTTTCAGCGTTTCTTTCTCTTCTTTTGCTTTGCGAAGTAACCTATTATCTTCAGAAACCCTTTCAAAGGCAACAAGTCTCCTTTGGAGTTCTTCGTTTTCTGCTGTCAACTGTCTGTTTACTTTTGCGAGCTGTTGTTCTGCTTCTTGAGCTGCAAATATTAATGTGAATTCCATAATCCCCTCAGTAAAAGGGATCAAATTCTCATCCCTTCAAATTGTCGTTTTTATAATATTTGATTTGTTGTTTTAGAATAAATTATAACCTTTTAAAATCAACTTTGGAAAATAAATAGTTTTGAAGAATTTTCATAAATCAATGGGTAATTGCCAAAAAAAATGGAGAAAAATTTGTCGAAACGGACAGAATAAATGACAGATGTAGCTTCAACCTCATGGCCGTTTTACAATGTCAAAAGTGGGTAATGCATATTGTAAGCACGGCCTTCTAAACCCCCGGGTCCGGTCATAGCCAAGAGCGGCAACAGCGTAGAGAGGTATACTCTCACGACATATTACAAGCACAGCCTTCTAAAGTAGTCTCTATGGACAGCTGTGTTACAGGCGCAAGCGTGAGCGCTAGTAAACATCTAGTGGTAAATAATTGAGGTGTTAGTGTTGATTGTGCTCGAAAATTGTACCTAGTAGTGGTTTGAATTCGAAGTTCATTCTAAATTCGCTTTGTTCATTTTCCCAAACATTTCTCAATAATTACGTGAAGAATACGAAGAATGATATAAACACATAGAAGAAGGGATTAACCTGAGAGAATTTTATTTGAGTTAACTTCATTTCGAGAGTTATATTTGAGTTCAAGTTTTTTGGCTAGAGACATCTCCCCGTGGTTTTTGCGGGACCATGAATTGATTAAACCATCAACCATTTCAATTTAGTTTCAATTTGTTTTATTTATATTCAATTTATTGATTGAGTAGGGCATACTTTCAACCTGTTTTCATATATTCATCGAAAAACACATTAAATGACATCAGGAAATGAAATTATACGTTCCAAATATCGTATCTCTCGTGCAAGCGCTAAACCTCCCAAAGATCGTCTTTTGCGGCGTTGCCGCTTGAGGCGCCCGGCCATGTCTTTAGAAGGCCGTGTTGTAAGAACAGTGATCTAATGAACCTTTTACTTACCTGAAGTAATGGAAGCGATTGAAGAAGCCGGATTGGGTGGTTGTGGTATAATGTGGAACACTCCATCTTCCTTTTGCATTATGTACAACTGGGCTATGTTAAGATCAACAGGTATCGGTCCTGGAGAGGTTATGTTAGCTGGCGGTCTATCTTCGTTAAGACGAAGGCAAACATTGCTCAAAAATATCTGAAAACATTTAAAATCACATCTCGAACTGGATTACAGAATCCAGCCAGAGCTTGTTACTTTTCATAATGAGTTCAACCAAGTCTTTAGGTAGATAGTTTGACCCCGTTTCCAACTCAAAATTCGTGACTGGAGAGAGTTATTCAAAACTAAACATAACTTATCCATTTTCTTACCTGCAATGGTATCGGAGTTTGAATGATCTCATCCTCAATCAAATCGGTGAGACCGGTCACAACGCTCATAGATAAAACTAACGATAAATCGTCAACCTTAATGGTCAAATTATCTTGAAACAGTTTCTTTATGTTCTCCCTGTCCCGGAAATCCAAATCCATCATGCTTTTCGAACTCGGCAACATCAGGTTATGGTCAAGTCTCAGTTTCACTTTGGGAGTCGTACTAGTATCTGCCGGATCATCTGACCAACCTCTGGAACGGGAACTGAACTTGTTCTGGTTAGGAATTAAAATTGGAAATGAATAAATCGATGTATCAAGATGATTAAATCATAATAATTTGCAGGTGACAAATCACAACAGTAATTGTCGAATTATGTTGAGAGTTTGTGAGTATTGATAACTGTGCTTGAATTCAACAAATTAAAAGATATTTGAAGCAGCAAGACAAATAATTTTCATCTGTATTGAAGCTTAATACTAATTTGTCAATAAGTATTTTGAAAGAACAATATTCAAATAGAGCCTAAACAAGTTATGGAGTGTCTTGGTGTTTATTTCAATGTTACTTTCACAGTACTTTTCTTGTTTGCTTCAAAATTCCATTGCACTTAGATTTCTTAATTTCCTGTGATTCTAGATTACATTTCAGTGAATTAGATCCAAAAACCGTTTTTAATTTTGCCTAGTTGATACGCATAGTAACAAATATTATTTAAACTGATAATAATCTTTCGCTTTTCAAACTATTGTTTTCATCAATTTAATTGCATTTAAATTCAAAAACATCTTTTATTTTAGCCTAGTTTGTATGCATATGAAGAAATATTATTCAAACCTAATACTTATTGTTTTCCACACTATTATTTTTTTAATTTTATTGCTGATATCACTTGTTCAATTGTGTAAAATATATTATTTTTCAACAAATTCAATAATTTCGTTCTACCTCTACTTCTATATCGTCATGCTTGTAACATTCTACTTAATATTTTGGTTGAATACCTTGATCTTTGTCTGTGCCACACAAAACATTCAGATGCATGCAAAAAAATTTGAAAAAATTTGGTGAAGTTTATATTGGATAGGTACTTTATTGTGTTAAATATCTTCAAAGGCATCTGTCTAGCAGTCTCTAAATTTTTTTTTCTGTTTTGATATTGTATAATTAAGTTTTGATGAAGTGAAAGCTTTTTACAGATATTTTAAGGAATTATTTCTAAATTATCTCTCACAATATGAGTTCAGATTGTTTGAACACGCCTAATACTTTTGACTCCTACTCTTTGCTGATGATTGTGTGATGAATATTGATGATCAATAGTGTATTTGAAGTTCAATAACTTAGCAGGAACTCAGTTTTGAAGAGAATGGGTATCAGCATTATAGATATTAACTAATCAAACCAGAATACAGAGATGATCCAGTAACAAAAAAAAATAAAATTACATTCCGTCAAAATTTCTTTATAGTTCAAATTCAAAATCCTTCGAAAATATTTCATAAAAATTTCAGTGGTCGTGTATCTTGAGTAAAATAAACAAAATACTCAATACAGTGAAAACTCATCAAAAATTCTAAACTTGAAATTTTTATTTTAACAGAAAATTCATAAACACTTGTGAATACTAATAAAATAACTAGCATCACGATGAATCAAAAGGAATTTAGAAACTCTACAATTGAAAGAACTCACCTGAAATTCATCCCATGGTATAGAGTTGCAGTCGTCACATTTGATATTGCCTACTTGTAGTTTAATAGACGATGAATAACCTACAGATTGTTGAAGAAATTCCACTTTACTCAATTTGAAAGTCGCAACAGATACCTACAATTGAGAAAATGTCATAAAATTGAGAAAAAATAACGGACAAAAGATCTTTAAAATATTAGATATTAAAACAACAGACAAATGAATCTCTGCGAATCCTCAGTTTTGTTCTATTACGTAATACATATTTCTGCAATTTTCAATGAGGGCCAATACAATATATCAGTTTAATGTCTACTTCTAATCGTAAAAATGTCAGAACTGGAGAGTCCTACAAACTTGAAATTTCAGTGAATATACTCATATTTTTAATATTATATTATTTTTTTTGCTTGCTTGTTCTGAATTGTAAGTATAATCCCTGATTTCATATTAAATTGCGCGTTCTGTTGCTATACGTGATAAATCTTACCAAGTCTTTTCTTCGACAACTATCATGCATCGAGGGTTCACTCATGGTGGTGACCGTACTATCTTCTTCGATGACCTCGCTGGCCATCTCTATAACAGCTACCGCTCCTGAATCAGAATAGTCGTAGTTATTCCTCAGGGAAAACATCAGGTCACAGGTGGTGCCCTCTTCGCCGATATTCACCATTACATAATTCTCTGAATCGCTTGAATCACTGCGCAGGGAAAGGGTATCACTCGAGTCATCACCAGTGGGTTTAAGTGCACTGTCTATTGACGACATGAAGTTGGAAAATCCTTTTTTCATTGAAGATAGACCTGAAAATAAGTTCAAGATGACTGTAACCCTTAAGCACAGATTGAGCGATCCGATCCTTATTAAAGAGCGTGGTTTGCAGAAATGACTGATGTTGAAATTTTTAACCGAAACTGACCACAAACTGATGAAAAATCTGGGGTCATAAGTAAGTCTGTCTAGCAGTAATCAATGATTACATTAAGCGGACCTATACTTAGTTTTTAATTGATAAATACATATAGTCCGTTCACGAAAGTTTGAGCGCATAGTAGGCGTTTGTTTTTTATCCGAAGTTGGCAGTATTTGCTGTCATAACGTAAAATAAAGTCTACGTTGTCGAATGTACCTGGCCTCGTCCGACGAGCTTGCTAGTTATTAGAGAACTCTATGCAATATGACAACATTGCGTATCAATCTGACACGAAAATAAACTACATAACCTAAAATTTTTATATACACAGTGGAATATGCCAAATTTCCATGAACAACCGAAAGCTCAACCTTTTGTGAACGGACTATATGTATTTTTGAGTAATTCCCAATAGTTTTCAATGGTGGCAAATTGGTATTTATCATAAATTCTACGGGATAGGGAGTGAATAGGGGTCGATATATAAAACCTGAGTAAAACTAACTGTTATAAGTACTTCAAACTGGTCCCTCCGAAGATAACCTAACCTAACCTGACCAAACCTAACCTAATATGACCAAAGTCTAACTAATATAACAAACCTATCCTAACCTAACCAAACCTTAAACCTACATTAACGTATTCTTACTACCACTGGCGTATTACAGCAATATTTGCAGTATCAGGCTCGTATTAAGAGAAATGGTACTTGAATTATAAATGATTTATAAATATTCTAATTCGATTTTCTCGGGAAATATTGATTTGCTGGTGTTCTAATCGCAATTGTACCATTTAAAAATCATAACGAAACAAAATGCCAAATTTTTGAAGGCCGGTTATTGGGCAATAGACTAGATATTAACCCAGAATTGTAAATCCCATACCTTCATTTATGTTATTCTGAATACTTTTAACATCTGGTTTGGGTCCAGTGGTCGTTTCATGCCTTTCCCTCGCTAAAGTTTTCAGAGGAGGAGCTCGGTCCATATAATCCATGGAGTGGCTAGTTGCCATAGGCATAGCAGCGCTTGATCCATTTGGAATAGATTTTTTGGCAGGTTGATGATCAGCTTGCGTAATAGAAAGACTGCTGTTTTGCCACACTGTAGCAGCAGACCCTGCAAGAACATGAATGTATGGATATTTGTGAAATTCGGCAACAACGTTTTACCATGTACTAGCATGTCATCCACGATGCTCGAGCTGTCTGGTACGAATGACTCTGCATCTGCGCCGGAGGATTCTTTTCCGGGGCAATGCGAAGGCATCACGAAGGTTACTTCCACTTGGGGTAATAAAGCGCCTACTACGAGAGAACCGCTGCTTTCCACCTAAAATTTTTTTGCTTTTCTAAAAAGTCGTGTTTATGATTTGGAAAATCTAATTGATTGTTTATAGTACAAAAGTGTGGAGGAACTTGCCGATTAAGAAATTCAACTGAACAACATGACCAATATTTGTTTGGCTATCACCAACATACCCAAATAAATACTGAAAAAGTTGTGCGACATTCCCGGAATCGATTAATGCAGTGTATTGACAATAATGCATACCATTTGCCACATATCATCTTCATAACTGTCTAAACATAAACTTTGTGTTGTACTTAATGATGGAAAAATAATCTAATCAATATTTGCAAAAGTTTGAGTGTGTTTAATTGAATTTTTGAATCAGCAAGTTTCCATTGAAGAAGTAATGAGAAATTATATAAACACTAATAGGTTAACATTCAATTAAAACATTTTTGAAAAACTGGCAATGGTCTTGACATAAACTTTTTGAGATTGAGTAAAATTAAGCTGAAAAGGGTGAAGGACAGAATTTTATATCGCAAACACATATGAACCTCAGAGTTAGAGTAAGAAATAAACATAGAGATGCCCCTACGCGTGAATAGTACTGCATTATAATCAACCAAGCATTAGAGTGAGATGGAAAGCATTTCACTGCCACACTGGGGTGAAGTAAACAATTGGTTAGATTTGCATTTCTCCAATTCCTGAAAATAATACAACATTTTCGTAATTTTGCCCTAGCTATAATTAACGGAATAGCCTTAAGCAACAAAAAACTGCCACCAAATCATTGAAATAATTCAGTTTATGAACGTCAAATCCAAATGAAAATGTAAACACATCGCATCAAGAAACTGAACAATAACTGACAATGTTGACAAACTTACAGAATTGTCTGTAACAGACGCAAGTCGTTAGTATCAGAGTAGGGGAGCGGTAAACCAATTATCCCAAGACGGAATAAATATACGGCACGATTTCGCAATGCCGGAAGTTTGTTCGCTCGTATAAACAGATTCTAGTAGGCTGCATAACAAATGCGTGAAGGCAACTCCAGGTTTACTTTTTACTCTGAGATTGTCCATCTAATTTATGAAATTCAATAACATACAAAAAAAAACAGAACAAAATCAACAAATCTAAAGTGAAACCCAAACAAATTCAACATTTCTGTAAACACTGGTAGAATTTGAATTAATTCTTTTTCATTCCTTACCTTTATTATTCTATTTGAATCCAAAGAGACAAAGGTAGCCAGTTCTGCCAGTTCCTCTGCCAACCTCAGTAAGAACAGATATTGATAATGATTGATTTGAAACGCTGACCAGATTAGAGATTTGTGTTAACGCATGGATATCTGCAGTGGCAGTCGAAGCATGATCGTTGTCTGTCTTGATCGTAGAATTCGGATCCATGTGACTGTGTAACCATATGGTTACTGGAACCGTATCCAAGAATGGCACTGGTTTGGTCAAGCCTACCGCCCGGGCGCCTAGAAAATCGCCCCAGACCGGATCCAGACTTATGCACCATACATCTTTGGCTTCAGTCCATAGGAGTTCTCTATGCAACTGATCTATCTACAGCATAGAGATGGGATAGTATAGAGTTGCCATCATTGAAATAAACGTGGTATCAGATGCGCCATATTACTACCACCTAACGTCAAATTTGACAATCGTTTAAATTTCTGGAGGAATTGTGATAATTGCGCCTGTTTCTAGTTAAATTGTGATTTTTCTGCTTAATAATATACAATGAAATGGTATCGTGCACTGTAAGGCCTTCTTCAAGTAGAGAAGAGACAGATAAGAAGAAAACTAGTGGAAAAACATATCACAGGTAGGGATGAGTACTGAACAGATCAGCATTCGAAATTTTTGCTAGTCTATCTTGGTAATCTGATATCTTTTTATATGTGTATATTATCGCCTGAAGAAAATTTGTTTATTTGATAATCAATTGACCTTATTTGAACAGGATTCCTAAAGACCCAACACGTCGTATTTTTTGGCAGAATCTGTAAACAGAAAAAACTGGCAACTCAATTCAACCCTGAACTTTCCGCCATATTGGTCCTCGACTTAGCCCCGCCCAGTGGTTCTATTTTTCCTTACTGAATTGTATGTCATAGCGTCTCTTCTCTATTATATCTCGATGATCTACAGTGATGTTATTCACGTTAAATTCTTCAATTTTTTCAATAATTCTTTTTTGAATAGAGATATGCTCATTTGATTATATTCCAAGTGTTGTAGTCTAGGACATGATGAATGAATAAATTACTATCTATTTGGAGAAGTTTTATCAGTTCTGGATGTTGCATCTTATGTTTATTACAGAACGAAACTATTATGATAACATTCTAGAGTCTGTTCACGAAAGTTTGAGCCGTCGGTTGGCCATGGAAATTCGGCATATTCCACTGTGTATATTAAAATTTTAGGTTATGTTGTTTATCTTCTTGTCAGATCGATACGCAATGTTGTCAATATTGCATAGAGTTCTCTGATAACTCGCAAGCTCGTCGGTCGAGGCCATAGACATATAAAAGGATGGACAGGGCGTCACGTGACTTTCACACTAAGTTTTGTGCCCCCAACATAAGAGAGAGATACTGTGAAGGATGGAGTAATATTAGTGTAGAGCATAGAGAAAACTAAACTAATATCACTCCATCCTTCACAGTATCTCTCTCTCTTAATGTTGGAAAAATCACAGAACATAAAAATATCTGATGCGTAGATATCTACGATCCAATGTTTTTATTATATGTTCTGTGCTTCGCACTAATATTATTCTATCCTTGTCTGAAGTCAATATTCTCTCTCACACGTCCTGTCCATTCTTTTATAAGTCTATGGTCGAGGCCCAGGTACATCCGGCAACGTTGACTTTATTTTACGTTATGACAGCAAATACTGCCAACTTCAGATGAATAAACAAACGCCTACTTTGCGCTCACACTTTCGTGAACGGACTTTATACACTCAATTTATCAATATAACCCACGAATTCATAACAAACCTGTAAATAAACAAACAAAAAAAGATATAAAGATTAAACTTACCAGAACATTTAAACTAGAGGTATCTAATTCTTGAGGCACATTTCTAATATTATCACAAGATGATATGTGATCGAGAAATTTCTGGGTAACAATGTAAAAATCGCTAGGTTGAGAGGGGAAACCTGAACCAAAAAACAGAGATCCCATATGGAACGAATCCACGCATTTAGCTAGGTCGGCTCTTGAAGATTGCTCCAAACTTCTAACATTGGTAACTGTGGCTCTGGTGACTTGGAAATTAAGAATTTTGGGGCGATCCTTCTGGTTTATGTGGATTGAACTGCTCTCAAAACTGACCTGGAATTAATGATTATACATTTTCACAAGATCTACTTTATCTTGTAGTCATTTGTAACTTGTTGAAGGGTACCTGTCTGAATAGTTTGATCTTTTTCAGATATATAATTAATGAAATCTTAAATTAGCTTAGCTATAATTACTGGAATAGCCTTAAGCAACAATAAACTGCCACAAAATCAGTAAAATAATTCTGTTTATGAACGTCAAATCGAAATGAAAATGTAAACACATCGCATAGAGAACTAAACACTAATAGACGATGTTGCCAAACTGACAGAATTGTCTGTAACAGATGCAAGCCGTTAGTATCAGAGTAGGGGAGAAGTAGACCAATTATCTTAATACGGAATAAACATACGGCACGAGTTCGCAACGCCGGAATGTTGTTCGCGTCATAAACAGATTGTACTTGGCTGCATAACGAATGAGTGAAGGCCTCTCTAGGTTTACCTTTTACAGTTTGCATTCTCAGACTAGCTTTGCTGTTCAACCGGGAATTCAGGCGATTGCAGGACAGCTTTACTGTCGGATTATCTCGCTCAAGGTGTTAACAAGTACTGTATGTGTTCTTGTCACCCAACTTCTCCTAAACGTTTGAACCGATTTGAATGAACTTTTTATATGTGTTTGGGTGGCGCCTTGAGGTTTAGATACACAAATCAGCCCGGCAGATGGCGCTGCAGTCGATATATAGGTTATTTATCTGTATTGCCACTAAACGGCCGGACCGATTTGAATGCATTTTTTATATGCGTTTGGGTGGCGCCCTTGATGGTTTAGATTCACAAATCAGCTCGGCAGATGGTGCTGCAGTCGGTATCTAGGTTTTTCGTCTTTTCTGCAACTTAACAGCTGGACCGAGTTGAATGATTTTTTTTATGCGTTTGGGTGGCGCCCCTGATGGTTTAGATTCACAAATCAGCCCGGCAGATGGCCCTGCAGTCGGTATCTAGATTATTTGTCTCTTCTGCAACTAAACGGCTGGACCGATTTGAATGAATTTTTGTGTATGCTTGAAATATCATGAAGTACAACTTCTGTCGGGTCCGCTAGTTATAAATAAAATTCTACTGTACGTGTGTATATTACTGAACTTCTCCTAAACGGCAGGACCGATTTGAATGGATCTTTTGTATGTGTTTGAGTGGCGCCCTGGATGGTTCTTAATCACAAATCATCCCAACAGATGGCGCTGCAGACGTTATCTTGGTTATTAATCTATTCTACAGCTGAACGACTGGATCGGTTTGAATTAATTTTTGTGTATGAAGAACAACCTCTGTCGGGTCCGCTAGTATGAATATGCTTTTTTCCGGTAGTTCCATCATTTAATTATTATTTGTGTGAATTTTGTTTGAAATACAGTATGCCAAAGGTTCTAACATTTAGAAATAAGTAGGATATTCCAGAATGAGATGGTGTGGCTCATGTCCTCAACACTTACCTTGGGTAGAATAGCTTCTATCTTGACATCTATGTAAGTGAGATTGGAAGCTGGCATTTCAGCTTTGGAAGCCATGAGGGACTGATACAAATTAAGTCCAAATGAATTGGCCCATAAGATGGTATCAACATCAAAAGAAACGTGAACTGGGTTGATTTGTACATAAAATTTTGGAGGAGGCACTAAAAATGATACAATTTTCAGTGTGAGGAAGAACACATTATCAGCTGATATTACATGGAAAGGAAATTTCATCTGGATAGTAATAATATATGAACTCAGCATGAACGATACTTGCTTCTTTCGGTAACTGCATGGTATCTCTGTCTCCTGAAAAGATATAAATCATGGACATGGAATAAATTTCAAGAATAGGTAGAATATGAAATAATGAATAATTTTAAACGATTACCCCTGTTTAAATAGTTGAACAATAATGTGAATACAATATTATTTAAAACAATTATGAGCAAACAAATGCAGATGCCAATTTCTAGCGATTTTTTCGATAATTTTGGTCGAAACCTTCACATATTCGAAGGAAAATACTCAAGCAAGAAATTTATCAATGTGAGAATTAAAATTTCGACTGGAATTTCATGGTTTATTTTCTATTCTAACCTCTGATTTACTGACACCTCTTTATAAATAAACTAAATATGTACTTCTAAAAAACTACAAAAATTATATTGAGGGTATAAATAAAATCAAATAGTCGTTCCTTAAAAATTCTGGAACTGTTGAAATCAATATACATGCTCCATGCCACTAATTTTACTTAAAAAATAACAGTAACAAGAAACTATGTCACACTCAAATCTTGTATTCTCTAAAACGTGATATAACTCATTTCAATTCAGTACTACCTGATGAATTTCTCTTGTCCTTCCTTTATGCTGTGCTGTATACAAATTCAATATAAAATTCAGGATAAGCAAATACACAACTTAAATAGTTCCATAGCTTGGAAATGAATCTCATATATAATAATAAAGACCATTATTATTATTATTATTATTATTATTATATTACACATGAATTAAAATTGAAATATCTGTGAAGACAATTTCAAAACGTTAATTCAAAATAGAACAAAAATTGAGAAAACTAGATACATTTTTCTCTGTATTGTTTTGATACTAACTCCAGAGTTTTCAAGGTATGAAACCCACAAAAAACTATATGGATTTTTTTATGAATAAGCATCAAAACTCACCACAAATGAATTCCTTGAAAGGAGCTTTTTTTCCTGAAGTTGCCACTTTATGCACAGTAAAATCGTCTACTCTAATAATGGTACAGGAGGTCATCAGCTTTGCCAGCTGATTTTCAATTAGTTGCTTAACATCTTTATTGACTGGACTTGGTAACTTTTTCTGTTCATTTTGTGATGGCTTTAATCGACAAAAATTGTTGTTACTCCTGTAGAAAGAAAACTAATCATTACTTACCTTGGCTGTTCTACTTAAAGAAGCATGAGGTGTTTTATTCTTATTTATGAGATCCAAAAATTTTGATTTGAATGAAGCTAATGCCTGTTCCTGCCATTGAGTGTGTGGAAAACTGGCTTCGTTATACTTTGGCCAATGTTTTCGGTTTGCTTTGGCCAAATGATATGGGTAAAAATCGACTTGGAATTTGGAAATGTTGACTTGAAGTGCCCCACCATCCTTCAGATTAGGATGGCCAGATCTGCCAGCTGAAAATTGATCGATAGTAAATTAATACAAATACAAAATTTGGGCGTTTTTCACTAGGAAAACACTTTATACTGTTGAATGATTTGTAAAACAATTAAAGTTATAGCTTTGCTCTAAAAACATCTTTCAATTCATATTTTGACTTTCTAGGGGCGTTCAGCATCGACATCGGACTGAGGGGAGTACACATCTGGACCGTTCGGCATAAAAATCTGAGCAATCGGATGTCGATCTTTTCGCTCGGTCTATTTCGACGGATCAAAGCGATTTTATCTATAGAGTTTTATGTTTTTTTATAAATTTTTTGTTTTATGTTGAGTTTCCTGATCCGACAACCGATAGATTGAAAAATTCTAATACTTATCAACACTCTTATTCTTCTGTTTTCATTTATTCGTTAAATACCTAATTAATTCATTAAAATTTTCCGATATAGCTATCGTAGTTATGAATGGGCAGGAGGAGATGTTGTTTTCTTGTTTCTTTTTCGTGTAATTAATTAATTAATTAGGATATTTCGGTACAACTATCGCCGTAGTGAACAAACAGAAGGGGATATTGCATCCCCCGTTTCCTTTGCATCTATTTATTTAATCGAGATTTTACGGTAGAGCTACAAAAAAGGGTGAAAGTATCTTTGAAAGATGAGCATATTTCCCAAAATAGTGAACTTTGAAATCTCATAATCTATAAAAGTAAAACAGAGCAGTATGTTCTGTGGCAGATGCTCTGTACCGTTCGTTTATTCGCAGATATTACAGATGAATCTGTACGAT
Organism: Propylea japonica; assembly: GCA_013421045.1. Taxonomy (NCBI): domain Eukaryota; kingdom Metazoa; phylum Arthropoda; class Insecta; order Coleoptera; family Coccinellidae; genus Propylea; species Propylea japonica. Next base: position 103,467,787 of record CM024241.1, on the reverse strand, counting down.
CTGTGGTCACGTGACTAAAAAATCCGTCTGCTTGCGGAGGTCAATGCCGAACAGGGCTTTCTTTAAGTGAATAGTTTATTGACCTCCGAGAAATTTGCGTCTGTCATCAGAAAAGAACATCTGTATCTTACCTCCAGGATCATCGCACAGGTGAAGAACTATTTGGGCACACAAAAAATGATAAGATGTCTCAATGACATCATTCATTGCAAAAGGTCTGGATGCTGAGTTAGATTCTTTCGTCCTAGCTTCTTGTTGTAGTTGAGCGTGATATTCTGGTAGTTCCTAGAAAAAATTTTTGGTAGATCATGTGAACCTTAAGTTACTATTTATAAGATAAGTTCACCTCTAATTTTCTAGCAGCTTTTGTTTTTCGTGTTATTTGTGTCGCCTTTTGAATCAATCCTGTTAAAGAATCAGCGAAATGGAGAGCGGCCTTTAGTTGAGAATCTGTCAAAACCCATAATAGATCCTCCAATATAATCACTAACCTTGATCCCATAACAAAACAGTCTGTAAGAAAATATAAATATCAAGACAATTATTTTTCACTTATTAAGTATACAGGGTTGAAAATTAGGTAAATATATAGTTTACCGCCCAGTTACCGATTTTCAAAATATTTGGCATATCGTTTCCTTATGATGTTGTGATGCCACAGTTTCAATTTGAGCATTGGCAAATCAATATTTCCCGAGAAAATCGAAAAATAATATCTATAAATCGTTCATAATTCAGGTGTAAAATTTTTTCTTACTGGAAAATGAGTGTTTTTTGGGTGATCCCACTCTAAAAAATACTTGGCACTGTTCCTATCTTAGCTAATCTAACCTAACCTAACCTGACCAAACCTACTTATAAGTAGTTGCTAGGTTACATAAGGTTAGGTTAGGTTAGCTAAGATAGGAACAGTGCCAAATATTTTTGAGAGTGAAAATCACCCAAAAAAACTCATTTTTCACTAAAAAAAATTTTTCACACCTAAGTTATGAACGATTTATAGATATTATTTTTCGATTTTCTCGGGAAATATTGATTTGCCAGTGCTCAAATTGAAACTGTGGCATCACAACATCATAAGGAAACAATATCCCAAATATTTTAAAAATCGGTAACTGGGCGTTAAACTAGATATTGGTTAAATGGTACCTTATGTTATGATGGTAAGGGTACACTTTTACTGTGGCCTTACGCCGCTTTAGGCACAGCATTATTAATTATTTTCCCATGTTTTAAATTACATTACATACCTGAAAGTCTCTTTTTTATTACAATCCTACATGTTGCTTGGTTAGTAATCAGTCTCAAAGGTGTGAGGTTTGTATCTTTAGTTGATTTTGCCTCTATTTTAAGGGTTTGCCATTCGAGCTCTTTGAAATGAGCAGTTGGCCTTTGCTTGGCTCTTTCAATCTTGTCATTCGTAAATCTGCTTTTTCCCATTTTGGAGATTTTGATTCTAATAATATACGAGAAATCTGAAAATAGAACAGCGATACAATCAAATATCAATTACTCAAAAACAACTGGTCTACCTGTATAGTTGCAGTGAAAGCTGGACTATTGAATAGGATATTCACGTTGTTTATAGTAACTGTTATTCCATCAAGGACCTTGTTGATATACCCATATTTTCCTTGAGCCATAGCATATTCTGAAAGCCCAGATTGAGCAGACATTGATCTTAATTCTTCGCATGTTTCTATTGTTATATTCACTTCATCCAGGCTCTAGAATATGACAAAAAGCATGAACAAAAACTTAATTTTCTGCCGACTGAAATCTTTACCAGATGTATAGGAACACTTCTTAGCTTAGTCCAAGGAATTCGGAAAGTAACTTTATTACACCAGGCTTTAGTCAATCTCAAAAAAGAAGGTAACTCTAAAAGGTCTGTTAGAACAATCTCATTCAATTCCAAATTTGACAATTCTCCCTCTCCTTTGAAGGTGCTCAGATTTATTTTATCAGCAGACAAATTTTTGGTAAATCTAAACACAAGAATATATAGAAATATTTTTATTCATGTACTGACAATTTACTGACCTCTGAAGATGTTTCAACAGTTGGTTTTTCAATATTGATACCATTTTTACAGATATTAATTTTTTTACTAATCTACTGAATAATCTCTTAGTTTTGTTTTACATGACTAGATAGAAGTTTAGGATGATCTTCGAACTGGGAAAAATCTCAACGAAGAATCTGTTAACTTTGCTAAAATTTTGGAAGGCTACTGTCAGATTTGACAACAGATGACGTTTTATCGATTGTAATTAGACATTTGAATGTCAAAGAACAAGGCCGTTTTGTGAGACGCGAATAATTTAAATCGCGTCCAAAAATGCCGAACTTTTTCAAATGTTATCTCAAAGCCGAAGTATTTTTTATCCTCTTGACGGTGTTAAGTTAACTCATCCTGCAAATTTTGTACCTCTCAGGAATCATGTTTATTAAGATTTCCCTTGTAATGCTTCAACATTTGCGTTGTTTATAAAAGTATAAGATCATATACATTCTGAACATTCTTCCCCCAATTTTCGAAAGTCGATAATGTTTTCCAGCTCAAGAAACGAACATATTTCCAGAATTCATAAGACCACATATTTAAGATACCTACTTCCATTCCATTCCAATGTAGCATTTTGGAGGTGCAGATGATCTTTTGAAGGCCTCATCATTTCATTGACGCTCCTGATTGTGAAGTCAAAATTGCAGCGATGAACATTTTCTGAAGTACCTATTTATAAAATTTAATTTTTTCGAATATGTAGTTTTAAATTTTCATTTCTAAGTGCTGATTCACAATGGACGTAACCATAACGAACACGTAAACGTACTTTGTCCGTAAACGTAATGGTGTTCAGAATGGACTTTGGGCGCAGTAGCAAATTATAGACTAAAAAGATTTCATAGCTTAAACAAATTGTTACTTTGCGTTTCAAATTATACTCACCCAACTGAAATACAATATAAATGCCCAAACTTGTCGCTGGCCCCAAACTATTATTATTATTGTCTTGTCTTTTTACGTCATTTTGACGTATTGGGCTCACAACTCACAGAATGTGAACAAATTTCTAAAATCAACGTTAGAATTACGGACTACCATAAGCTCAACGTAAACGTAAAAATTACAGAGCCTATTGTGAACATTCCATATGATTTGCATTGGTTCAACTTTGCGTTTTTCGTTTACGTTACGGGAGTTTTATGGTTACGTCCATTGTGAATCCAGCATAAGGATACCGCTCGGATTCTGCATTGGTCAGGGCTAGTAGGTACCGGAGATCGCTCATGGCTCAACGTTCAAAACGTACATTATCTACAGAAATTTGGAAAAAAAATTATGCAGCGCTCTTTTTTCAGGAACAGGCGCGCAAATATAAGAAATATACTTCAAATAATGGCCCCAACAACGATAAGATACGGAGAATTAGGTACTCATTTTTGTATTAGCTATTTTTGATTCAATGATTTATAATTATTCAAAAATACACAATATTCTTTCACTTGAATGATTTTCTTTTATTTTTCCCGACCGTTTCCGTAGGATAGTGATAGAAGAGAAACATCTTGTTGTTGAGCGTCTCATTTTCAAGGAAAATAGCTATTCCCAATATGATACCGGTTTCTGACATTTGACCTTCAATTTGAATATTATGCTTACACTAGCATAATGATATTTTCAATGAATTTTTAATATAGGAAGATCAGAAATTGAACAAGCAGATATCCAACAATCACTTTTCTTTCATTTTTTCTCAAATCAATAATCAAAAACTCAGAAGTGGAAAAAACATAACCTCCTTAAACATGACTTAAATTTTTAACAATCATCGTTCATGGTTCAACTTCGACGTTTAAGTTAGAGAGGGGGTCCAGTTGATGGTAGATAACGATAATGAAGAACAAATATTAGAGCACTTTCGAATCGGAGGTCATTCCAAGAGCATTTAGTTTCTGGAAAGTTATTATCTAGGTCTTACCTTGCGGTTTATATTATCGCATTTTCGGTTTTCCTCAATTCATTGCTTTGTGTCGATAAAATGTCCGAACCTCAGTGTAAAAAGCCAAAGATGTCAGGTGGAAACTCCCTGGAAAAATTGAAGACCCTCACCACCGTAGTAGCTGATACCGGTGATTTCGAAGCTATGAAGAAATTCAAACCTACTGATGCTACCACCAATCCTTCTTTGATGCTAGCTGCCGCAAACATTGCTCAATACAAGCCATTGATTCAAAAAGCTGTAAATTATGGACTGAAAGTGGGCAATACTCTGAACGAACAAGTAGAAAATGCCATGGATATGTTGTGTGTACTTTTTGGATTGGAAATTTTGAAAATTGTACCTGGTAGAGTTTCCACCGAAGTTGATGCAAGGTTATCTTTCGACAAAGAGGCAAGTATAGCAAAAGCAAAGAAATTGATACAGTTATATGAAGATGAAGGAATCAGTAAAGATCGAGTGCTCATCAAGTTAGCTTCAACCTGGGAAGGTATACAAGCTGCCAAAGAACTTGAGAAAAATCATGGAATACACTGTAACTTGACCCTTCTGTTCAGTTTCGCCCAAGCAGTTGCTTGCGCAGAGGCCGAAGTTACACTTATTTCTCCATTCGTTGGAAGAATTCTTGATTGGTATGTAGCAAATACTGATAAAAAAAGCTATAAGGGGGAGGAAGATCCTGGTGTTATATCTGTCACAAAAATTTACAATTACTATAAAAAATTCAATTATAAAACCGTTGTTATGGGTGCTTCTTTCCGTAACACTGATGAAATCAGAGCACTAGCAGGTTGTGATTTACTGACCATTAGTCCGAAGCTCTTGGCTGAATTAGAAGCAAGTACTGCTCCAATCCAGAAAAAATTGTGTAAGGAATCTGCCGCTCAAGCAAATTTGGAAAAACTGGAATTGAACGAAGCTAAATTCCGCTGGATGTTGAATGAAGATAAAATGGCTACTGATAAATTATCCGATGGTATAAGGAATTTTGCTGCAGACTCTGTTAAATTGGAGAAGCTTATTATACAATTGTTGTCCGAATCTAAAAAGTGATTTTATATATTTATGATTTTTTTAACATATTTTTAAGTTTTACAGTAAAGAGGTTTTATCGGTAGATTGTTATTTTTGTTGATGTTCCCAATAATATATGTTGAAGAACTTTATCATAATAAGTGTTGAATTTCACTCCGATTATTCTCGAACTCATTTACAGTTTGAAGATAAAAGTTCAAATCCAAGAATTATTCCCTATCGTAAAGAATGGTAAAAAAATTTTAAATTTACATATTTTACACTAATTAACTCGTAAGATGGCGATTATTATTTACGAAATTATGTTTAATTTCTCTCTATTTAGTTTCCTAGATGCCTGACTATTAAAATGTTAATAGAATATCCCTTATGGTAATATTTATTTGCTACTCTAGTGGAACACTCTTTCATCATGAAATTATCAATAAACTGTACCACTACCCTAATTTCTATTTTTGTGGATATTCTTTCACAATATAAAATCCTATATTTCCTGTATTTTTTACCAACTAAATACTGACTTGAAAAAACTATTACAACCAGCATAAGCAGATGTCTATTTCCATAAAATTCACAAAATAGTCTCAGAAAATAATAATGTATATAATTTGATTCTACCTATAATTTATTGAAATCAATTCTTAGTAGTCTCCGGTTCAGCTGGAGGAGAGTTGTTTTCAGAAGGAATTTGTTCAAAATTAGATCTATTCTTCAACAAATATGCAGCTAGGGCAGCAATCGGTTCTGGAGGACGTTCTTTGGCCAGGTGAGAAAGTGCATTCATAAGGATAGGAACTACAGTTTGGTCTAAATATTGCCTTGTTGGTAAAGATGCTAGATCAATCCTGCTTTTTCTTGGTTGAGAGTCTTGATTTTCCATTTTTATGGCAGCCTGTAATAAACGTTACATGAAATATTATAAACATATCCCAAGCAAGTATCATACTTTAACGATTTTACAATATGCTGGAAGTCCTGCTAAATTACAGATATCTGAAGCAGTCGCCTCTTCTGATAAGACTGTACAGTGTTCCTTTTCGGGAAGCGTTCCTATAACAGTTAAGTTAAGACAAATTCTGAAATTCAGTAGGAAAACAAATTTATTTTTTTTGTTTGGAATAAATAAACATAACCTCAATTTCGGAGAGGTCTCTAATCTATGGTAACTGAATGTTTCTTCTTCGTTATTAATATTATTAGGATTCGGCGAATAGCGAAATTTGTGTTTTGTAAAGCTCTAATAAGAATTGTATTTTATTATTTCACTGATTGATTGAATGATACGAGAAAGATTTTCAGAAATATCTACCTTCCAATATCTTCGTTTTTAGATCTTGGTCTTTATGTTGGGAGCCTCCTTCATGGTCGGTAGTCAAAATGTTTTGTTTTGACACCTGTATCTGTGATGCTGGTTTATCTTTTGAAATTGTTGCAGATGCAGATTTTTTTAAATCACTTGAACTGCCTTTCAAGCTTGATTTCGACCTGGATGTAGTTTCGTTCATCTTGATTTTCGATCCCATATTTAAAGCAGGTTTGAAAATTCAGAATTTTTTTGCTTGTCGAGTTTGACTGTTGTATTTCTATGGAAATAGTATGAAGGTTAAAATCAAAGGTTAGTCATTTTTCAGTAGAAAAATATGGAATATTTCAGCATTGTCTATTTTCTTCGTGATTTGGAATCACAGGTGTAAATCTGTAGTACGTTGAATTCATACTATCGAAGTCTAGGCTTGATATACATCAAAGTCTTAGATAGTAAAATGTCCCAATACAAAATCGATAATTCTAAGCAGTTAATTAATTAATATTATAGGTTGGAGAGGCGTAGCTGCTTGGAAATGGGTAGCAAATGATGAAAATTGCGGGATATGTCGAATGCCCTTTGATGGATGCTGTCCAGATTGCAAAAAACCAGGTGATGACTGTCCTTTAGTTTGGGGAGAATGCTCCCATTGCTTTCACATGCACTGCATCGTGAAGTGGCTTCAATCACAACCTGTTAATCAGCAGTGTCCTATGTGCAGACAGGAGTGGAAATTCAATAACAGATAATTTTGAGGTGAGTGATCTTAGTTATGTAGAAATTTATGCAGAGCATTGATAACATCCATAGTATTGGCTTGATTTATGTTTTAAATCGATGGATATTCCTTAATCAGTTGAAACCTTCATGTCAGTAGATTTCTGGAAGTTCATCATTTAGCCCATCAGCTAGGTTGGGTTAAATTAGGTTAGAATATGTTAGGAAAATTGGGCTCTGTACTTATATCAACCAGTTTTTTTTGATCAAGAGAAAAATTAAAATTTTTGTTTCTTTCGCTAGGCTGTTACTGTGTTTCAAAGCCAGTGTGAAGACATACATGATGATTTACAGGGGATAATTTCAATAATTTGGAAGAAGAAATATATTTTTATTTTTTAATGATTGACAATGCAACTGGACTTTGGACGTTACAGAATGAAATATTTTGTACAATATGGGCATTATTCCGCAGAATTTATTGTAATTCATTGTTTCCATGAACCTTTTTGGGTAAATTCTTGACTCGATTATTGGATAAACAAAAATATTTATTTTCCCATGAATTTTTATCACTTGTAGTTGAAAATGTGTTAAACCTGTGAGACTTATATTGAATAAATTGTATTCATTCTTGATTTTTTTTCATTTCGCGTGTTCATATGTGCTGCTTAGAAATATGATTTTCTTCATAATATCTTTCTGATGAATTTATTTGCTTCTTTGGCTACAAGAGCCCCAACATGGGCCGCCACTGGTAACATCAGAAAGTAATTGGTTTTCACAAATAACTAATGAGTCATATGACCTGCTAACTTTGTTTTGAAAAATATAGAGTTTATGACGAAAAGTGAAAACATTCAATACAGTATAACGAACTTCTGTATAAGGAATTTTTCTGTATAACGAATTTCGTACAAGACATTGCACCTTGAATCCAAATTCCTTGTTAAGAACACCCTCTAAAACGAAATAAATTCTCTCTATAACGAAATATACAAAGAACTTCACTCTTTGAATGGGTATTGGTAAGAAGCTATAAGGGTGGGTTTTTTCCGGACGTACGTAATAAATGCCGACCTTTAACTAAATCATTACGGAGGGCAGAGAGATCCTTCTGAAACAGTTTTAAATATACCCTTGGCTGTTCGGTTACAATCTAACCGTTACGCTAGTTTGAAAAGTTTGGTCGAAATGTCTGAAAGGAGTGCTTAAGTTTGAATGATAAATTTAAGTCGACCGCGACATTACAGACTCTAGACTATAGCTTTCGTTATAGGGAAGTTCGTATTTAGTTAAAATTCAGAAACAACCTGTAGGCGCATTATCAGCTAATTTGTTAACTAATTTACCCATGTAGTCGAATAAATTTCAGATAATAAGGTTCATTTCCTGTTCATTATGAGGAATTCGATTATCATTCAAGATGCATTCTCAATATATCATGAATTACACTCTCTAGCATTTTTACCATATCGAATGTATCAGCATGGGGTATAATTGCACCATAATCTCACAGAAATCGTAGACCGCGGGGTGCACTTTATATACCTTTTATCGTCTCATTTATCTAAAAGTAGTAAATATCGGAAATATCCAAGAATATAAAAGAAGGCTCCATGATGGAGATTACGACATAAACGGCAGAACAGCGTTCGAGATTTTTTGTTCGAAAAAAAAAATGAGTTATAAATGTTTTTTGGAATGAAAATTAAAACAGATCTCAATATTTTGACGGTTAAAGCTCTAATAATAAATATCGAGCGGCAAAGTGAAAATTCTCGCCGAAATAAAAGACTTCCATGCAACATTAGTTTACGAAAACGAATACCGAAAAAGTGTTTCTGTATATCAATGACAAAACCTTATAGATCAAAATATACAGGGTCTTTATAAATGATTGTAACAGCGCAGTTGGCTTTGGATTGCAGAATACCAATCTCTAACCAATCAGAGCATAGCATGATCACAGAATTCTGTGGTTTGCATAATCCAAAGCAACTGCGCTGTTACAATCATTTATAGAGACCCTTCGTTCCCAACGTTCAACGTTGCCGAATGTACCCGGCCGCGTCTAACGAGCTTCCGAGTTATCAGAGAACTCCATGCAATATTGGCAACATTGCGTATCAATCTGAAAAAAAAATAAAAATCATAACCTAAAATTTCAATATACACAGTGAAATACGCCAAATTGCCATGGCCAACTGGCAGCTCAAAGTTTCGTGAACGGACTATAGACAAATTTTCAAACCGTTTCTGTTTGATTGCATTTTCGAATATGTACTTTTAAATGTCCGACGCTTTACCTACACCTTCCTTCAAAACCAAAATTCTCATGAAACTCCCAAGCTTAGACGAAACATAAGTCAGTACCAAAAAATTAGAGAAAATTCCATTCGCAATGACCATTATAAGTAATTTCTACTGAAACACTGCCCAATCTATCAAATTTCTGTTAACCTTTATGTTTGCAGTCACATGAAACGTCAAAAGCGCGTTTAAAACTTCGCACCAATTTCGTGTAATCTACCTCTCCTTTTACTGTTTTTTTTTATTTTTGTTTAAAAATGGACAGTGAATACGAAACCATTAGGATGTCAGATCTCATCAAATTCGTAACGGATTGTTTCTTGGCAGTAAACGTCCCGCTGAAGTATTCCCAAGCAATGGCGGCCTCCGTTATAGAAGCCGATCTTCATAGTCATGAGAGCTACGGCCTTTACATGCTCGAAGACTTCATCATGGACGCCAAATCTGGAATTATAGACACCTCAGCCACTCCCAGAATTGATAAAGAATCACCTGCTATGGCTTGGGTAGACGGGAAAAATGCTTGGTCCAGTTGTGGCTAATTTTTCCGTAAAACTAGCCGTTCAGAAGGCCAAAGAAGTAGGAGCAGCCATAGTGGTGGCTAAACATTCGAATACGTTTGGAGCTGCTGGCCGTTACAGCAAACTAGCTCTGGACGAAGGTTTTATAGGTTGGGGCCTGCTCAAACTCCGAACCTTCAGTGGTACCTTGTAGAGCCAAAAACACTCACATCGGTGCTAACTTGATGTCATGTGGTGCCCCAGGTCTCTACGGCGACTATTTCCTTCTCGACATGGCTACTAGTGTGAAATCTCCAAAGGCTATTTCGCTTAAAGGAAGTAAGGGGGAGTTTCTACGAAGAGGAATAGCCGTAAACGCTGCAGGTTTGCCAGAAACGAACGCTGATGTGGCAGCCGAATCCAAACATTTCTTACCCTTAGGAAGTGAAGAAAGTCTGAGTAGTTACAAAGGAACCGGCCTGTCTATCATGATTGACATACTCTGCGGGGTACTTGGAGGATCGTATTATGGCAACGAAGTAGGCTTGATCAGAAAGCAAAATTTGAAGAGGAGAGCCAACATAAGTCACTGTTTCATCGTGATTGACCCTAAACGTTTCGCGCCAGATTTCGAGAGCCGATTGAGCGAATTGATGAACCACTTGAGGAACCTAGACACAGGCGATTCGTTGAAGCCTGTTAAAGTACCTGGTGATCATGGAAGAGAAATCATTAAGAATGTCGTGGATAGTGGAACTCTCCAGTATCCAAATTATGTGATTAGATCGATAAAGAACCTGGCAAAATGTTGAAAATTGAATGTGTGAAATTTGTGCCAAAACCTGCTCTGGTAGTTCTGACGTCTTCGCAGGAATTGGCAGTTTTGGAGGCTAAAATAGAGGCGGAACAGAAGGCCAAATTGGAAGAGGAGGAACAAGTTGAGAAAGCGTTGAGTTTGTATTCCACGGAAGAAGCGGAAGATACCGAAAGACGGTCAGTGTATTCCTTATATGAACCTGATGAAGATTCTATTGATTGGATGCTGAAGTGAAATAGATAGCTACGTTAGAAATCGAATCTGAATGGGGCTTTATATATTGCTGATGTGAATAAATAGGAATAATAATCATTTTATAATTAATAATTTGAGTCTTAGTGTGTGATGTTGTTCAATTCGTACTTGGGGTAGATCTTTAGATCCATTCTTTTTTCGAAAAGCTTACAAATTTGCCAATCCTCTGAGGAGTGCTTCTCAAATTCGTTATAGTATCAGACCCAGTTGGGAGGCTTCCAAAACCCTACCAGACACCCTTAAATTTAATTGATAACTTTATTTTTTTTTCGGGAGAAAGTTATATGAGGTCAAAGAGAAAAGTTTTTTTGGAAGAAATTTTTCTGAGGTCAAAGAGAAAATTTAATTTTAATTTTGACCTCAGAAAATTTGCTTCCGAAAAAAATTTTGACCTCAGAAAGTTTTGTTCGACCTCAGAAAATATTCTTCCGAAAAAATTTTTCTCTTTGACATCATAAAATTTTCTTCCGAAAAAATTTCTTCTTTGACCTCAGAAAATTATTTTTTTGGGAAGAAAATTCTGGGGTCAAAATTTGCTGAGGTCAATTTTTTTCTGAGTTAAAAGGGAAACATTTTTCTGAGGTCAAAGAGAAAAAATTTTCTGAGATAAAAATTTTTGAGGTCAAATTTTTTTCGGAAGAAAGTTTTCTGAGCTCAAAATTTTCTGCTAATTTGATTTTTATTGAATTATAATATAATATGATTTTTATAATATTGAATTCGACTTCTTGGTAGAGAAATAATACAAGAATTTCCACGTCTTTGTCTTTTGTACAAATCACAGAATCTTGTACTTCATGCTTCGATGGATTGAATGGTAATATCATGCTGTTAATTATTGTTTATGTCGGCCACTACACAACTCTAGTTTACGTGAGAAATGCACTTCCTAATGATATTTAGGAGAGAGGTGGAACCATCTACATAAATAAATGGATACGATAATATCCACCGGAAATTGGTTGTGTATTCCTATTCGTAAAAGAAAACATAAACTGAAATATCCACGTACTTACTTCCCGACTTGCTTTATAAACAAACGTTAAACAGCTATTGCTATTTTCACAACAGCATGAACGCAATGATCTGTTATTTATTCCGTTGGAAGCTTCGATGAAAATTATAAACAAACAAATTTTATGATACTCTCACGACGGGTACAGAAGTCTTGTGGATCATTAGTATTTGAAGAAACCTATTGGGGAATTTGCAAGATTATTATTGTCCAATGAAGTTGTAGTAATAATATTAATAATCTTTATTCACGAAATACAATTAAAAACATGAGTGAATAGTTTTGATCCATCAAAAATATTACATGGGGAGTAATCAAGTCAATAGTAAAAGCATTAGAACTCTCAATAAGTCGATTAATAGTTATTAAATCAACTAGGTTATCAAAGATAGCGACTTATCGTCGGTCGAGATATTTTAAAGCGAGAGCGGAGCGAACGCGTTTATATAGTTTGAGACCATTAGTCGCTTGATTAATAACCGAATTGATTATAAGATTTTTCCGACGATCTTAACATGAATAGTGTATAAATTCTTGACTGAAATACATTTTAATTTTGCACAAGACATACATTTGACAAATGGAACTTTCTATGTTTCTATGTTCAGTAGAGTTTTGACAGTTCTCGTAGTGCTCCTGAATATTTGTGTGCGGTTGCCATGAGGATTGGCACATTAAAATGGCTAAAAAATTGAACATTAAAATGGGTCATTAATGATCAATTTCGTACACATTAAAATCACTTTTCTTTCGAGGGTAGGCGGAAAAAACATTTAAGGTATATCACAAACATTACATATATCGACCTTCAAAATTATCAGTGAAATATAAATCACAAATATTACATATATCACATAAAAATCAATGAATTAACATTGAAACTAAGTACGTATATCACAATCATCATATGGACACACTATTCAAAATGACTAGACCAGAATTCTTCCATTGTGTAGTAGCATTTTTCATATAAGATTTCTTCCTCTCCTTCCTCAATTTATGGTTATTAATTTTTTGAAAACCTCAGGTATTTTATTTAAAATTTGAATGGCTTGATGATTGATAATGCGCTAAGACCGCTGACAACCTGTGATATGGTGTTGAGAATTTCTGTTCAGTTCGTTATTACAACCATCAATATACACGGTGTTAGGTTTATGACATAAAGTTCCTATGTACTACGAGTCTCTGACGCTTTTGTTCTGAGATGCAGGATGTTGAAATTTGAAGAAAAAATTTGTTTTTCGAAAATATTTTCGACACCGATCAAATTCACTTTGTGCTTTGGTGGGTTATGAGTACAACGCATCAAAACACATTTTTTCAATTGAAAATTATTTAATTTCTATATCAGTGGCGGCCGTACCGACCTTTGTCCGAATAAATTTATTGTCAAACACTCTGTATTAAATGCATTTAAAGAAACTTTACGGGGAATTTGCAAGATTTATCATTCTCCAATGAAGTTGTTAGTGCAATTTCAGTTCAGTTATTACAGCCATCAATATACAATTCCTGATAACAATACACAAATTACCTGGAATTTGAGAATTATAAACCATTCCGTCCAAAATTTTATATATATTTCCTGTCATTATGTCTGTATTTTTCCCATTACATAAACATTACTTAAAGTGTAAATTTTCGGAATAATGAACCTTCTCTAAAGTAACCCTTCGTTTTGCTAGCTCCTCTTGGAGAAAAGTTTATGATGCAATGATTTGTGAAAATCCTTGAAAATCTGTCGGATAGGAAATTGAAGGATAATCAAGAATCTATCCGATATGATATATCGCTGCAATTTGGTACGTCTATGAAATCAGGTATACATAATTTTTTGTTAGGAAATGAATAATATTGGGATTTTCCTTACGATTTTTCACCTCTAATTCGCTGAATGTACCTTCATATTGGAAGGATAAGAAAAAATGATTTCTAAAACATGATTTTATGTAGTTATTAATTTTACCATAATGATTATTGAATTTTGGTGCTAGTTAGATTGATTCAAACTTTGTCATAATACACTAAATCCTTTGTGTGACAATTTTTTTACTTACAATATTCATGAAGGTCAAAACACACACAGTTTTCTGTCAGTCTCAGTTCATCAACCACTCTAATAATTCTGCAAACAACATTATACAAATAATCGATTGAAACATATTCTGGGAGGATTATGCATTTCTAAAAACTTATAGGTTTTCAGAGGGAGTGAAAACCTTTAAAGTTTTTAGAAACATTAACAAGTCAGATGTTCTACACACTCGTTCATATTGGGAAACGAACTATTGCAATTTGAACATCCTGATAGGTAAGCATTGGTCTTACTCTATTCATCTATGAGTTCACTTGCCCATAAACACAACATAACTTCCGGAAAGAACAACAAATTTCCAGGAAAGTTGAAATTGAATGAGACGAATAATAGATGTTAAAATTTTGGATTATCGTTTCATAATGTGAACAAGCGTGCAATAACTTCTGATTTCTCTTCAGTGCTTTTCTGTGATTTCTAGTGGCTCGGTTTGTTGCATGACAAATTGTGGGCTTCTTTAATGCTAACTAAATATTGTTTTAGCAGGTAGAAAATTTGTATAAGTTGGGTCTACCCTCAGAGATTTTATTCTTTTCTTGAGGGTTTACCACACCTGTTTAACCCTCTGGGGATATATAAAGATATCTGTTCATAATTTCCGAGAAAACGTTTTGATACTTATGAATTGTCTTGAGCAGGTAAATGAAGATTTCCAAGAAATTATTCAATAATTAGGTCATATAAAATTGTTGATGGTTTTTTTTGGAATAAAACAGATTATGTCGGAACTGGACTAAATAATAAATAGAATATAATCTCTTGGTAGCCCGCTACATGAATAAACTTTTAGAATAACTGTGAGTTATGAAGGTGGTTTTTTCTACAAGCGAAATCGAATGCATTTCATAATTCAGAAATAAATAATCAAGAAAAGGCGGACAGGATATCAAGAAATCTTTTATGCTCGTTCACCTGTCCATTACCTACTTAGGTATTAGCACCCCAACAGTTGCAGATGACAAACAAGTTTTTACAGATACCATCTTTAAGAACTTTCGCATGAGCATTTGTTAAGGGAATCAAGATAATGAGGGTTCAAACCTTCCTAAAATATTACCTATGTATGTCATTCGGAAAGCTATCAAAATTAATTTCTCTGGTCAGTTGAAAATCAATTATATTTAATGTTTCATTGACCGCCCTTTAAGTTTCTTGATTTTGAAGACGATTTGCATTATATACAATTCGTCTCATACTTTTTCACACAACGAACTGAATCAGAAAATGATTAATCAACATAAATCTGTAAACATTACAACCTAATACATATTCTATAAATTTTTGATATTGATTTTTCAATGAATACCTTCACCAAGTGAAGCTTATTCAAATATCGATTGAAATATAATTTGGGAGATTTCAGCATTCTAGAAAACTTTTTAGATTTTCACTCCCAGTCTCTGAAACAGAAATTTTAGTGAAGATGAATTATCCTGCGTAAATCTTTGCACTAATTTGTCAGGAGCAAATTGGTTTCGAAAAAAATGTTGCCAAACAGTGAAACTGAAAATGAATAAACGTTTCGGTGTTTGTTTGAAGAAGGAGTCAGACAACCGAACGTTATATTATCCTTTCATTCATTTCCTTTTTTAATTTTAGTGTTAGGCAACAATTTTTTGAAAATCAATTTGCTCCTGACAAATAAGTGCGAAATTCACGCAGGAGCATTCATCTTAATTAATTTTTTTTAATTATTTCTGATTTGAGACTCTGAGTGGAAACCTAAAAATTTTTCTAGAAACTAATTCAAAGATTACCCTCTATTAAAAATTAGAGTAACACTATAATGCAGTGGCGTCCCACCCTCTTGCAAAAATCCAATCACATTTCGAACGAAACTGGTGTTACGTCACCATGCGGATCCCCTCTCTCACCTGTGGAATCACTATCTGCTCTCCGACTCTCCGAGTCGAACGCAACTATTATTTCCTGTCCTGTCGTTCTCAGAGCGCAGCTGACTCCTCGTCCAGTCCGTACGAAAACAAGCCGTGTTGTGACCGCGTCCAAAGTGATTCATAGACGATAACAACGATAATAAACGAATTTTGGCATGAGAACAACTTGAACACCACCCGTATGCGATTGACTCTCGTTCTTATTGATTTTTAGCGAACTTCAGGACTTTTGCCAAGGTTGACAGTGATCCAGAAGGATTTATTAGTGATTGAACGGCTTATATAGTGATTAGTGCACGTGAATTAGTGAAGCGATAGCAATTAGTTAGTTGTTGGAGACAGATAATTTCAACAATACTCATCAGCGATCAATGTTCGTGAAACCAAGGGGTGAAAAACCCTTAACTCATCAATAGTATCAATTGGAAAGGTCCCACGATGAACTGAAGTCCTACAGGTACCCCTTTTTTATTACAGAGTGTAAACAAGATGATAACCATGTTCCCACTTCGGTGACCAAAATGACCAAACCACCACCACCTGTTCCACCACGTCCGTCTAAAACCATCGTAGCGGAAGCGTTAGCCAAAAGGAGGAGACTACCGGAAGATACCAACACAGTTCCGTCAGATCTGCACCACCGCCTCCAGTAGACCTGTCCAGGTCTCAATCAAGCGTTAATTTTCAGTTGAAAAGACCTACAATCTACGAAAGGTCGATCTCTGACGAGTTGAAATCTTCAAGAACTGTGATATTCCAATCGTCCAACATGAAAAGTGCGAATAACAATGTTTTGGTGAGAAATGACTCTCAGAAAAAAGTGATCATAACAACCCTTACGTGAACTCTAGTGAGAAACTAAACAACAACAACAAAGTTATAGTGAACTCGGGGAAACCAAGAACAACGTAATCGTTACCACAAAAAAACATCCTAAACTCTTGCGACGTGCCGGAAAACACATAAAATAACACAATCAAAGAGGAATCGCCAACGAGAACTTCCTTGGAGCTAACACAACCCCATTTGAACGAAGTTACTGTAAACTCCCAAATAGTAACTTGTATCGTCCAGAATCAGAATCCAACGAATCCTGAAGTGGTTTCCAACCAAACGAAGGCGTCTGGGAGCGTTGAAAAACTTTCTGTGTCCCCGACGGGGACCCTGGGGAACCCCGTCAACGTGGAAGATTCGCAATTCGACGAGAAATGGGACGGCATGCTGAAAGACAAGAACCACGTAAACAAACTGATAGATGAGATGTTCGCGAGTGTTTTGGAGGCTTCCAACATTGAAGAAACTAAATGTCAGATTAACCCGACGTCGAAGGTTCTACTGATAGTACCACAATTACGATAAACGGTTTATGACAACAAATATGAGTCATCCTGTAGCGTTGAAACGAACGGTTCTACTGTGTTGATCATAGAAAGCGGAGATAACGCAAAAATTGAGACGCAAACGAATGGAAATTCGTTGGGAAAGAGCAAGGGTTCCGTGGAAAAGCTCGATTTCACCTACGACAAAAGTAACTCCTCGACCATGGAGAAAAAAAGTGTCAAGTTCGACGATAAGCAGAACGCGGAGTTTTTGATCGAAGAGTTGGAATCGATGAGAATGGAGCAGGAGAAAATAATGAAAAGGCAGAGAAAACCGTCGTTGAACATATACGGTAGTGTGGATGGTGAGGAATGTGATAACGAGGATAATTTAAATTATCATGTAATATTGTTAACTTGGGAAAAGGAGCGGTGACATTGGATTATGACAGGTATGGAAAATTCCTAACTTACATAATGTTAGAAGTAATGCGGAGTATCATAATATGGCCTTAGAAGGTCAATTTAGGAGTACAAGACGTATTTTATGCAGTTTGGTATGAATGCGATGCGGTATATTGCAAACTTTGCGGTTATATCGGTTGTAAAGTGTTTATTTTGAAATAAACATTTTCCTTGTTTAGATTCATAGGTTTTCCAGTGAACCTTTGAATTATTAGCTGTACAATTCAAGTTAAATCTTTCAACAATGATGTCGGGAGCAAACTACATTGTTGTAAATATACTCGAATGATATGCGCTATCCACGTTACTACTCAGAGAGAGCATATTACATTCTAGATAGCACTTTGTGATAGTTTGTTTGTAAACTATTTTCGGTTCCGAAATTTTTTGATATAAAGATAATCAAATCACAGATAGGCAGAATATTGTGTAAAGTAAACTGTAACTTTGAAACATTCCTATAGGTAAACATGAATTTTGAACAACTCCATGACCCTGAAAATTTCAAGTCTTTATATAATCATTGAGCACTCTCATATTTTTAGTCCAGATCAGATTATTCAATTCTATAGTTTTGAAAATATTCGAGAAGGTAAATTCCTTATCACAACCTCGAGAACTTCAACCGATTTGGCCCATTAACGAACTCAACTGAGCTATTGCGACCACACGAATACCTGAAAATTTCAAGTCTTTAGGATCTTTTTTTGATAGCGGAACAAAATTGTTCTTGAATTCGGATTATTTATGACCTCAAAATCGAAACATTTGGGCCTAACTATAGTACGCTGATTCTCTAGGAGCAAGCGCACAAAATACATTCATATAGTGAATAATTGTAGTCATTCTTATACAGGGTGACTCGACATATATGCAATAAAATTCAACAGGGCTTTCTTGAAGAAAATTCGCGGGACCCTTACTTTTAATTTCTCGAAATATTCCCCTACTCGGAGATACAAAACTCTGGGTTTGGCAGAAAATCCTAGAATAGTTTTATGTCAATATAGAGCATTTTGCATATAACATACAAAATTTTATTACCGGGGTTTTGAATTATGATGAATTTGACAGTGTTACCTTATTTGACATGGTGGCCCCTTAATACATTTTTCGTTGGGCCACATTGTCTTCGGAGCCCGAAATATTTTTTAATTTATATTCATTTCTTAGGATAGTCAGGTTGTTTGTTAATTTTTTTTGTCTGGTGTATTTTTATCATAAAATGAGTCGTTTTCTAGTGAAAGGGCATGATGTATTTTTTCATTCATATCGGTATATGTAGTCAATCGTAGGAGCCACATATTCAAAACCATGTCGTTGTAGTCAAAAACGACTCATTTTACGAAAAAAATACAAGAGACAAGAGACAAAAAAAAATTTACATACAACCCAATTTTTTGTATGAAATAATTAATTTATAATAATAAAACTACTCGAACAGAGTTTTCGGACACGAAAGACAAGGGGACCTCAAAAAAAGTGTCTTAAGTAGGCACCATTCCAAAAAAGGTATTAGCCAGATTTCAAAAATCCCTAGTATGAAATTCAGTATGTAATATGATTGAAACAATGGTAATATGCAACAATGTTCTGAGATATTCACATAAAACTATTCTGGTAGGCCGAATTCAGAGGTCTGTAATTTCGAAATTTTTAGGAAAATAAAAAATAAATTTTCTTCAAAAATGCCCGGGTTATATTTCATTGTATATATTTCGGGACACTGTATATACAGGGTGTCCCATTACTCGACGTCAACCCGGAACCGGGTGAAAAGGCAAGTAATGCTGGTTATCAGAAAAATATAAAAAAAAATCTAAGTTGCATGATTTTAAAATAATGCGCATTTAAAAAAAACACGCAAAATTCCACACCCTGTGACAGTCTTTTCGCTCCTGTTGCCACAAATATCAACTTACTTTTCCAACTTTTTCTTTGCTGTATAACCTTGAATAATGCTTGTCTAAACTGTAATCAAAATTTTGATAACAGCTGATCTAGGTTTCATAAAAATAGGGCTTACTCTCAGAAAAAAAATTCGAAATAAACAATTGCCTAGTTTCAAAACTGACTATATTGAAAAAAAATGTACTACGTAGGTTTGGCATGTTTTTTCAAAAGTTGGCGCATATAGTGAGGATTCCAAAATGGTATAATACTTGTTTAATTGCAGCTGCCGTAGTTCAAATTTATTTTCGATTGCCTTTGAATACACTTTTTCGTTAACTGCTTCCCAGTAATAGAGTCCAATGGGTTCAAGTCCGGTGAACCGCTGGCCACGAGATTGGACCAGAACGTCCGATCCATCTCCGGGAAAAATGTTACCAGAAAAAAAAATTTTCAGAGAAATTTCTCAGGAAAAATTTTTTCTGGAAAAAATTATTTTCTCTGCAAATTTTTTTTCTGATAACATTTCTTCCCGGAAGATGGATCGGACTTTCTGGTCCAATCTCGTGGCGGCCCGTTCACGGACTTGAACCCATTGGACTCTATTACTGGGAGGCAGTTAACGAAAAAGTGTATTCAAAGGCAATCGAAATAAATTTGAACTACGGCAGCTATAATTGAACAGTATTATACCATTTTTGGAATCCTCACTAAATGCGCCAACTTTGAAAAAACATGCCAAACCTACGTAGTACATTTTTTTTTCAATACAGTCAGTTGAAACTAGGCGATTGTTTATTTCGAATTTTTTTTCCGAGAAGTAACCCTATTTTAGGAACCTAGAGCAGCTGGTATCAAAATTTTGATTACAGTTTAGACAGCATAATGCAAGGTGCACAGCAAAGAAAAAGTTGGAAAAAGTTGATATTTGTGGCAACAGGAGCGAAAAGACTGCCACAGGGTGTGGAATTTGCGTGTTTTTTAAATGCTCATTATTTTAAAATCATGCAACTTAGATTTTTTTTTATATTTTTCTGACAACCAGCATTACTTTCCTTTTCACCGGTTCCGGGTTGACGTCGAGTATGGGACACCCTGTATACAGGAAAATGTGGGAAATCTCTAGGACTTAGATGATAGAACATAAATAAATAGATTACCATAACTTTTTTCCTAGTGCCCTCCCTACGAAGATACGACCTCCTAAATGACGCCCACTGAAATTGATTTTAATGGAATACATTTCAATTACTCACTTCTTTCATCATTATTTTTTTGGAAACGGTTCATTTTATCAACACTGATAGGATTACCTTTTCTTTAGCTTATTGTTCCACGTATCCAAATTTGTTTTTTTAGCACCTCATCATACAGGGTGTTAAAAATGAAAGCATTAAATGTACAATCCAGTCCGCCCCTGGTAAACTGAACAAGCTAATTGAAATTTGAGTGCAGTAATTTAAGATGGTCCTTAATACTATTAATCATATCAAATTTTCATCAAATTATATCGAGTAGTTTGAAACTTATTCCACTAAATGGATTTCCAGTGGCGTCATTTAGGAGATCGTATATTCGTAAGGAGAAAAATTGTAAAATACCGTCAAGATTGCAAACCGACCTTCATATTTCCGTATTGGTCAACGCGGTGGTATCCACATCACCGTACCAAACAATGTACGATATCGATAATTTTTTTTTCGAAGAATCAACCGACCGAGCAATCACTCTTCGCACAAATTGAGTTTTGATGAATCCTTCATGAAGTGGAAGATGTCGACCTTCGAAAAACTCGATCAGCAGGTGTGTACGACGGTTCAATTATGCGTCGAGAATAATCGACAATCGTGGATGTTTTTTTCTCCTATGGGCGTTTTCTGGAAACTTTTGATCTTTATATCACGTTCGAAATTACCTCGTTTATTT